>OX439127.1:20996141-21117929 GCA_949318235.1 Ecdyonurus torrentis | reverse complement strand
ACCTGTTCAACAAATAAAAAGTTGCGGTTGCTACTCTCTCTCTCTCTCTCTCTCTCTCTCTCTCTAATCCTCGTTCTTACTATACCCTCACTATAAGGAAAATTCATGACATTTTTGTTTTAATGTATATTTATATTGTGTCAAAACTTTTCCATTAGGTTAAAGATTTTTTTTAGCGACTCACAAATGATTGGTTGTCAAGTTGTATAATTTCGTTGAACATATGAGTGAATTTGTATTCATTAAGAGTAACTTTTATTCGTTGCTAAATATATATATATATTCCAATTCTTTTACCTTTTTTAGGAGGAATGGGTCATGTAGCAGTTCAGGCAGGTGGCGCTGCGATCGAATTTATGTTTAATAATTTTTTTAACCATATATTGAGGTGTTTAAAAAGTTTTAAACAAGTAGGTGTCCTGGATTAAACATCTTAGCTTTAAGTCAAAACAATAAAAAGTAAGACATTATATTTGGTTCAGTTTTTGAATGTGACGGCAGGAGTTGAAAATGAGCTCATCATTTCATTTCTTTCCGTCACATCAAAAACTGAACCAAAAAAAAATATCTTGGTTTTTATTGTTTTGACTTAAAGCTCAGATGTTTATCTAGGGCACCCACTAGTTTAAAACTTCTTAAACACCTCAGAATATGGTTTAAAAAATTATTAAACATAAATTAGATCGCAGCGCCACCTGCCTGAACTGCTACATGACCCATTCCCCCTTAAGACAATTTAAAGTAACAATAAAAATCCAGTGAAAGCTGACAATATATGAGCAGTGAATGATGTCGGAGAGGAGTGAATCCTGGTAGCGTAAAGGTTAACGCAGTGGTCTGGGAAACCAAACCGGGTTCGAGTCCCGGTCGACCCGAACTCCTTTTCAATGTCTGTTTACTGCTTATATCACAAGGTGTAACATGAAAGACTAACTCTTTCAAAATTAAATCCTTTTATAACGATCAGAAAAGATAATATATAATTTGCAATTATTTCAGTAAATATTTTGTCAGTCAGATTCTAAAATGTTAAGCTTAATGTGGTTACATAATGCTCGTATGTACATATTTATCAGGAGTCAATAAAAACTAATTTCAAAGAAAAACTCAAATTGATGGAGTCATGATAGAAAAGGTAATTATGTGAGATTATATTCAGGAAAACTGACATTTTCTTTACGATGTTATACAATCTTTTCCGTCTTGAATAATTGAAATGTTACGTTTACTTTTTTAAGAGAGATTTTTGGTAAACATAATGCGAATAAAAATTACGTACCATTGATTTCCACCAACTTTTTCTCAGGATTCCGTATTAGAAAGCAAGACTTAATGAAGAAATCTGTAATACATTTCGTCAAATTTAGTTAAATTTAACTTAAAATTAAAAATAGAGAAAATAAACTTAAAAATAGAAAGTATGGAAAAAAAGAAAAATAAAAGAAAGAAGGCGGAAAGTGCTTGAGCTGCAGTCATGGTGCTTTGTAAATTCAGCAAAGTTATTTCCGCTTAATTTATTATATTTTCTTATGTTTTTATATTTTGCAGAGCAATTTAAATTAACAAAAAAATCAAAAGCGGCCGAATTGTGTAATGCAAATTGTTATGGTGATAATAATACATAATATATCAACATTAATATGTAAAAATACCTAAAAAAAAAAAAAAAAAAAAAAAAAAGAAGAAGAAGAAGAAAAGGAAAAGAAAGAAAGAAAGAAAGAAAAGAAGAGAAAGAAAGAAAGAAAGAAAGAAAGAAAGAAAGAAAGAAAGAAGAGAATGAAAGAATGAAAGAAAGAAAGAAAGAAAGAAAGAGAGAGAGAGGAGAGAGAGAGAGAGAGAGAGAGAGAGAGAGAGAGAGAGAGAGAGAGAAAAGAAAAGAAAAGAAAAGAAAAGAAAAGAAAAGAAAAGAAAAGAAAAGAAAAGAAAAGAAAAGAAAAGAAAAGAAAAGAAAAGAAAAGAGCAAAGTTAAAGAATATAGATTTAATGACGTATCGCATAAAATGAGTTCATTGCTATAGTAGAATTGAGTACAAGGGACAAGTAGGTGATGCACACGCGCTGTATTATTGATTCGTATACTGTACCACGTGTGCACTCGCACGCGCACCAGAGCAAATTAGCCAGCAGCCTCTTTTGTTGAGCTGCATGTATAAAGTCTTTGACCTGTTCAACAAATAAAAAAGTTGCGGTTGCTACTCTCTCTCTCTCTCTCTCTCTCTCTCTCTCTCTCTCTCCTCTCTCTCTCTAATCCTCGTTCTTACTATACCCTCATACTATAAGGAAAATTCATGACATTTTTGTTTTAATGTATATTTATATTGTGTCAAACTTTTCCATTAGGTTAAAGATTTTTTTTAGCGACTCACAAATGATTGGTTGCCAAGTTGTATAATTTCGTTGAACAATATGAGTGAATTTTGTATTCATTAAGAGTAACTTTTATTCGTTACTAAATATATATATATTCCAATTCTTTTACCTTTTTTAGGAGGAATGGGTCATGTAGCAGTTCAGGCAGGTGGCGCTGCGATCGAATTTATGTTTAATAATTTTTTTTAACCATATTCTGAGGGTGTTTAAAAAGTTTTTAAACAAGTAGGTGTCCTGGATAAACATCTTAGTTTTAAGTCAAAACAATAAAAAGTAAGATATTATATTTGGTTCAGTTTTTGAATGTGACGGCAGGAGTTGAAAATGAGCTCATCATTTCATTTCTTTCCAATATATGAGCTGACAATATATGAGCAGTGAATGATGTCGGAGAGGAGTGAATCCTGGTAGCGTAAAGGTTAAACGCAGTGGTCTGGGAAACCAAACCGGGTTCGAGTCCCGGTCGACCCGAACTCCTTTTCAATGTCTGTTTATCTGCTTATATCACATGGTGTAACATGAAAGACTAACTCTTTCAAAAATTAAATCCTTTTAAAACGATCAGAAAATATAATATTAAATTTGCAATTATTCAGTAAATATTTTGTCAGTCAGGTTCTAAAATGTTAAGCTTAATGTAGTTATATACATAAGCTCGTATGTACATATTTATCAGGAGTCAATAAAAACTAATTTCAAAGAAAAACACAAAATTGATGGAGTCATGATAGAAAAGGTAATTATGTGAGATTATATTCAGGAAAACTGACATTTTCTTTACGATGTTATACAATCTTTTCCGTCTTGAATAATTGAAATGTTACGTTAACTTTTTTAAGAGAGATTTTTGGTAAACATAATGTGAATAAAAATTACGTGCCATGGATTTCCACCAACTTTTTCTCAGGATTCCGTATTAGAAAGCAAGACTTAATGAAGAAATCTGTAATACAATTCGTCAAATTTAGTTAAATACAACTTAAAATTATAAATAGAGAAAATAAACTTTAAAATAGAAAGTATGGAAAAAAGAAAATAAAAGAAAGAAGGGGGAAAGTGATTGAGCTGCAGTCATGGTGCTTTGTAAAATTCAGCAAAGTTATTTCCGCTTAATTTATTATATTTTCTTATGTTTTTATATTTTGCAGAGCAATTTAAATTAACAAAAAAATCAAAAGCGGCCGAATTGTGTAATGCAAATTGTTATGGTGATAATAATACACATAACAACATTACTATGTGAAAATACCTAAAAAATAATAATAATAAAAGAGAGAGAGAGAGAGAGAGAGAGAGAGAGAAAGAAAAGAGCAAAGTTAAAGAATATAGATTTACTGACGTATCGCATAAAATGAGTTCATTGCTATATAGTAGAATTGAGTACAAGGGACAAGTAGTTGATGCACACGCGCTGTATTATTGATTCGTATACTGTACACGTGTGCACTCGCACGCGCAGAGCAAATTAACCAGCAGCCTCTTTTTTTCAGCTGCATGTATAAAGTCTTTGACCTGTTCAACAAATAAAAAGTTGCGGTTGCTACTCTCTCTCTCTCTCTCTCTCTCTCTCTCTCTCTCTCTCTCTAATCCTCGTTCTTACTATACCCTCACTATAAGGAAAATTCATGACATTTTTGTTTTAATATATTTATATTGTGTCAAACTTTTCCATTAGGTTAAAGATTTTTTTTAGCGACTCACAAATGATTGGTTGTCAAGTTGTATAATTTCGTTGAACATATGAGTGAATTTGTATTCATTAAGAGTAACTTTTATTCGTTGCTAAATATATATATATATTCCAATTCTTTTACCTTTTTTAGGAGGAATGGGTCATGTAGCAGTTCAGGCAGGTGGCGCTGCGATTGAATTTATGTTTAATAATTTTTTTAACCATATTCTGAGGTGTTTAAAAAGTTTTAAACAAGTAGGTGTCCTGGATAAACATCTTAGCTTTAAGTCAAAACAATAAAAAGTAAGATATTATATTTGGTTCAGTTTTTGATTGTGACGGCAGGAGTTGAAAATGAGCTCATCATTTCATTTCTTTCCAATATATGAGCTGACAATATATGAGCAGTGAATGATGTCGGAGAGGAGTGAATCCTGGTAGCGTAAAGGTTTACGCAGTGGTCTGGGAAACCAAACCGGGTTCGAGTCCCGGTCGACCCGAACTCCTTTTCAATGTCTGTTTACTGCTTATATCACATGGTGTAACATGAAAGACTAACTCTTTCAAAAATTAAATCCTTTTAAAACGATCAGAAAATATAATATTAAATTTGCAATTATTTCAGTAAATATTTTGTCAGTCATGTTCTAAAATGGTAAGCTTAATGTAGTTACATAAGCTCGTATGTACATATTTATCAGGAGTCAATAAAAACTAATTTCAAAGAAAAACACAAAATTGATGGAGTCATGATAGAAAAGGTAATTATGTGAGATTATATTGAGGAAAACTGACATTTTCTTTACGATGTTATACAATCTTTTCCGTCTTGAATAATTGAAATGTTACGTTTACTTTTTTAAGAGAGATTTTTGGTAAACATAATGTGAATAAAAATTACGTGCCATAGATTTCCACCAACTTTTTCTCAGGATTCCGTATTAGAAAGCAAGACTTAATGAAGAAATCTGTAATACAATTCGTCAAATTTAGTTAAATTCAAATTAAAAATTAAAAATAGAGAAAATAAACTTAAAGATAGAAAGTATGGAAAAAAGAAAATAAAAGAAAGAAGGCGGAAAGTGCTTGAGCTGCAGTCATGGTGCTTTGTAAAATTCAGCAAAGTTATTTTCGCATATTTATTATATTTTCTTTTGTTTTTATATTTTGCAGAGCAATTTAAATTAACAAAAAAATCAAAAGTGACTGAATTGTGTAATGCAAATTGTTATGGTGATAATAATACATATAACAACATTATTATGTGAAAATACCTAAAAAAAAAAATAATCATAATAGAGAGAGAGAGAGAGAGAGAGAGAGAGAGAGAGAGAGAGAGAGAGAGAGAGAGAGAGAGAGAGAGTGAGAGAGAGAGAAAAGAAAAAGGCAATGTTAAAGAATATAGATTTAATGACGTATCGCATAGTTCATTGCTATATAGTAGAATTGAGTACAAGGGACAAGTATATAGGTGATGCACGCGCACTGTACTTTATTATTGATTCGTATACTGTACACGTGTTCACTCGCACGCGCAGAGCAAATTAGCCAGCAGCCTCTTTTGTTGAGCTGCATGTATAAAGTCTTTGACCTGTTCATCAAATAAAAAGTTGCGGTTGCTACTCTCTCTCTCTCTCTCTCTCTCTCTCTCTCTCTCTCTCTCTCTCTCTCTCTCTCTCTCTCTCTCTCTCTCTCTCTATCTAATCCTCGTTCTTACTATCCCCACACTACAAGGAAAATTCATGACATTTTTGTTTTAATGTATATTTATATTGTGTCAAACTTTTCCATCAGGTTTAAGATTTTTTTTAGCGACTCACAAATGATTGGTTGTCAAGTTGTATGATTTCGTTGAACATATGAGTGAATTTTGTATTCATTAAGAGTAACTTTTATTCGTTGCTAAATATATATATTCCAATTCTTTTACCTTTTTTAGGAGGAATGGGTCATGTAGCAGTTCAGGCAGGTGGCGCTGCGATCGAATTTATGTTTAATAATTTTTTTAACCATATTCTGAGGTGTTTAAAAAGTTTTGAACAAGTAGGTGTCCTGGATAAACATCTTAGCTTTAAGTCAAAACAATAAAAAGTAAGACATTATATTTGGTTCAGTTTTTGAATGTGACGGCGGGAGTTGAAAATGAGCTCATCATTTCATTTCTTTCCGTCACATCAAAAACTGAACCAAAAAAAATATCTTGGTTTTTATTGTTTTGACTTAAAGCTCAGATGTTTATCTAGGGCACCCACTAGTTTAAAACTTCTTAAACACCTCAGAATATGGTTTAAAAAATTATTAAACATAAATTAGATCGCAGCGCCACCTGCCTGAACTGCTACATGAATGACCCATTCCCCCTTAAGACAATTTAAAGTAACAATAAAAATTCAGTGAAAGCTGACAATATATGAGCAATATATGAACTCCTTTTCAATGTCTGTTTACTGCTTATATCACAAGGTGTAACATGAAAGACTAACTCTTTCAAAAATTAAATCCTTTTATAACGATCAGAAGAGATAATATTTAATTTGCAATTATTTCAGTAAATATTTTGTCAGTCAGATTCTAAAATGTTAAGCTTAATGTAGTTACATAATGCTCGTATGTACAGCTCTGGCCAAAAGTTCCCGAACGATTTGCATAGGCAACCCGCAACCATGCTATGTTATCTTTACGAGAAAACGCAGCGGCCGCTGCTGCCCCGTTCGGGAACTTTTGGCCAGAGCTGTACATAATATGTATCAGGAGTCCATAAAAACTAATTTCAAAGAAAAACACAAAATTGATGGAGTCATGAGAAAAAAGGTAATTATGTGAGATTATATTCAGGAAAACTGACATTTTCTTTACGATGTTATACAATCTTTTCCGTCTTGAATAATTGAAATGTTACGTTTACTTTTTTAAGAGAGATTTTTGGTAAACATAATGTGAATAAAAATTACGTGCCATGGATTTCCACCAACTTTTTCTCAGGATGCCGTATTAGAAAGCAAGACTTAATGAAGAAATCTGTAATACAATTCGTCAAATTTAGTTAAATACAACTTAAAATTATAAATAGAGAAAATAAACTTTAAAATAGAAAGTATGGAAAAAAGAAAATAAAAGAAAGAAGGGGGAAAGTGATTGAGCTGCAGTCATGGTGCTTTGTAAAATTCAGCAAAGTTATTTACGCTTAATTTATTATATTTTCTTATGTTTTTATATTTTGCAGAGCAATTTAAATTAACAAAAAAATCAAAAGCGGCCGAATTGTGTAATGCAAATTGTTATGGTGATAATAATACACATAACAACATTACTATGTGAAAATACCTAAAAAATAATAATAATAATAAGAGAGAGAGAGAGAGAGAGAGAGAGAGAGAGAGAGAGAGAGAGAGAGAGAGAGAGAGAGAGAGAGAGAGAGAGAGAGAGAGAGAGAGAGAGAAAAGAAAAAGGCAAAGTTAAAGAATATAGATTTAATGACGTATCGCATAAAATGAGTTCATTGCTATATAGTAGAATTGAGTACAAGGGACAAGTAGGTGATGCACGCGCACTGTACCTTATTATTGATTCGTATACTGTACACGTGTGCACTCGCACGCGCAGAGCAAATTAGCCAGCAGCCTCGTTTTTTGAGTTGCATGTTTAAAGTCTTTGACCTGTTCATCAAATAAAAAGTTGCGGTTGCTACTCTCTGTCTGTCTGTCTCTCTCTTTCTCTCTCTCTCTAATCCTCGTTCGTACTATCCACTATCCCCACACTATAAGGAAAATTCATGACATTTTTGTTTTAATGTATATTTATATTGTGTCAAACATTTCCATTAGGTTAAAGATTTTTTTTTAGCGACTCACAAATGATTGGTTGTCAAGTTGTATAATTTCGTTGAACATATGAGTGAATTTTGTATTCATTAGGAGTAACTTTTATTCGTTGCTAAATATATATATTCCAATTCTTTTACCTTTTTAATTCAATTTAAAATAACAAAAATCCAGTGAAAGCTGACAATATATGAGCAGTGAATGATGTCGGAGAGGAGTGAATCTTGGTAGCGTAAAGTTTAACGCAGTGGTCTGGGAAAGCAAACCGGGTTCGAGTCCCGGTCGACCCGAACTCCTTTTCAATGTCTGTTTACTGCTTATATCACATGGTGTAACATGAAAGACTAACTCTTTCAAAAATTAAATCCTTTTAAAACGATCAGAAAAGATAATATTAAATTTGCAATTATTTCAGTAAATATTTTGTCAGTCAGATTCTAAAATGTTAAGCTTAATGCAGTTACATAATACTCGTATTTATATACATAATATGTATCAGGAGTCAATAAAAACTAATTTCAAAGAAAAACACAAAATTGATGGAATCATGATAGAAAAGGTAATTATGTGAGATTATATTCAGGAAAACTGACATTTTCTTTACGATGTTATACAATCTTTTCTGTCTTGAATAATTGAAATGTTATGTTTACTTTTTAAAGAGAGATTATAGTCATATTATCCTCGTTAAGTGTATTTACTCCCTTCAAAAATTTAACAGAAAGTGTCAAAATGTTTTATCTTTTATTAAAGCTTTTCATAAGCAAAATAAAGTACACATAAAATAACTTGTTAACAAAATAAAGCTGATGTTTTAAAATATTATAACAAAATAATACTTACTTGACACTTAATCTTTGACATTAAATTATCTTTCGGTGAGCTTTACAAGTCAAATCCATTTTTTTAGCGCATGCGCATACACAGACACTATAATTATACGTGTGTATATCATTCAAAAAAAAAGCAATCGCATTTAATAAAAGTTGATTTTATTTAAAATTACATACCGTCAAGTGCGGTGACTTTGGCCAAATATTCAAAAATTATTTACTCCCTATAACTACAGTCCAAGAAACGTGAACAACATCTAAAATATAGTGCAGAAATCACGCTCTATACTTAAGGTTTTATTTAACTTTAGCTAGTATAGGGAGAAGATAATTTTTGAAAATTTGACCAAAGTAACCCCAGCGGTCCATAGTCACCCGACTTGACGGTGTTATTTGTACGATCTCATTATGAGAGATGTAATTTATTTTTGTTGTCCTTGTTTGCTTGCAGGATAGGAGCGCTGTGACATCCAGCACGATACCAAGCAGAGGTTTAACCAGCGAATATCACGTACTGTATAATCTCAGCTATCAAGTGCCTGTATTATATTTCAACATTTGGAAGAATGGTAAGTTCGAACAATTAGTTTTAATTTAAAAGAAGTTGTGATGTTTTTTTTTTTTTTTTTTTTTTAATATTGTTTGCGTACGAAAAATTAAAAATTGAATATAAAATAAAGCATTACATATCTTACGACTTTAACATTTTTGCCCGATATACGATTGATTTTTAACTGCCATCTGTAAAGTCAAATGTCATAAAATGAATATCACAGTTTTTGACACAGCATAATATAAGAAAATAAAATAAAATAATTATTTTTAATTAATTCACAGCATAACTATTTGAAAATGTATACTATAATATAATATAAATATAAATATAATAAAGTATCAAGGAAAAGACCACGCAAATAGCATACTTTACCTAGTATTTTCCCGCTCTTGTGGAGCCACTGGTAAAAATTGTCATCAGTTTTAGAGATCCCATTTTGTGTTTAAAAAAGTAAAAGAAGATGACTTTTAATTTTAGGTGAAGATCAATAATCATAAGTATTACAATGATTTTTAGAAAAAAAAATGTTATCGTAAATTAAAATGTGTAACACTTTTTTTCCTTACATCTTGCATAGCTTACACGTCCCAAAAGACCAGAATTATACTAATTAAAGAATTAAATTCATAAGTTTTACACTGATATTAAGAAAAGAATATAATACTCTTGAATTGAAATATTCAACACGTTTTTAAGTTTATTTTCTCACTTTTTGCATAGCTCACATATCCCAAAAGACTAGAATTTTATACAGTAATATTACTAATATTAATAAAAGAGGGAAAGGCGTTGAATTTCAAATTGCGGTGAAAATCATAAGTACAGTACTACTAATGATTTTATGTATGATTAGTATTTTGACACAACAGTATTAATATTATTGTACACTAATCTTTAGACAAAAATAACTGGCTCTTGATTTGAAACATGCAACACGTTTTAACGTTCGTTTTTCTACTTTGCAAAGCTTATATGCCCAAAAAGACCAGAGTAATACTAACTAAAGAAGTGAAACGAGTGTACCTTCAATTTTAGGAAACATTCATAAATATTACACTAATTTTTAGAAAAAAATAAATTACTTTTGAATTAAAATATGCAACACATTTCAACCGTTGTTTTCTCCCATTTTGCATAGCTTACATGTCCCACAAGACGAGAATAGTGCTAATGAAAGTAGTGAAACAAGTTGACTTTCGATTTTAGGTAAAATAGTCAACTTCACATAATCAGCACTTGTCACTAGCAAAGATCATCAGAATGATCACTGGCAAGGGTCATCATTAGTTTTATGTTAATTTGAGCCTGGTATAGGACTTACCATGTTAAATTGAGGGTTTTGATTTTTGAATTTCTCGCTTCAGAATTATTTAAACACGTTAAATCGCACATCAACATAAAGTAAAAAGCACAACTCAAAAAGTATTTAGGACGTAAACAAGCCTCAGTAAAAGGAACGAGGTGAAAAACGTGCTCAAATTTGACTCCAAATGAGGGTCTGGGTTCTACCAGAAATTTCAGTTTCTCATTGTTAATATTTCAAATATAGTAATAAAATGTCATTTTGATCCATATTTTAAAAATTAAGCTTTGAGAAATTGAAATTTCTAGTAGATCCCAGACCCTTATTTGGAGTCGACTTTGAGCACGTTTTTCACCTCGTTCCTTTTACTGAGGCTTGTTCACGTCCTAAATACTTTTTGAGTTGTGCTTTTTACTTTATGGTGATGTGCGATTTAACGTGTTTAAATAATTCTGAAGCGAGAAATTCAAAAATAAAAACACTCAATTTAACATGGTAAGCCCTATACCAGGCCCAAATTAACATAAAACTAATGATGACCCTTGCCAGTGATCATTCTGATGATCTTTGCTAGTGACAAGTGTTGATTATGTGAAGTTGCCTATTCACCACTGATCTTAAGAAAAAATATATAACTCTTCAATTGAAATAATATGCAACCTGTTTTTATGTTTGTGTTCCTACATTTTGCATAGCTTACATGTCCTAAAAGACCACAATAATACTAATTAAAGAAAGGAAACGAGCTGACTTTCAATTTTAGGAAACATTCATAAGTATTACGAGGCTACTTCATACCCTATGTTAAATTGTGGCACCTTTTTCAACCAGTTGCATGTTAGCAATCACCAAGCAGCTCTGGTTGTCATCGCAAACAGAAAAGTGCAATGGGAGAGGAACACACTAAAAATCACCCTACCCACCCCCACACGATGCATTCAAACACTTATCCCTCCCTTTTGTACATAACATTTTGCCTTTTTCTTATATATATTTTCTTTTGCGCGATCTTTTTCGGGAGGAGGTGAAAAATATCAATGTATTGCTTGACTTCTAATAATTTATGTGATTTGGTGGTCTGAGCTGCACAGGTCTGGTATTAGGAGCCCAGAGGAGTGTGATGGTAAAGGGTAGAGCCTGTGGTTTTGGTAAGCCACAGATCATTGTAAGCCCTCTTATACTGGAAAGGACTTGTCCTGGCACTCCTGGCCTACCCCGAAAGGGATTATGGTGTCATGATACTTTCTTTCTTTGTCCTTTTTTTTTAATATAATAATTATGACTTCTATAATTAAAGAAGTGAAAGCAGTTGATTTTTAATTTTAGGAGAAAATAATAATAAGTATACTATACTGATCTATAGATACAAATAAATGACTCTTGAATTGGAATATGCAACACATATTTGCATTTGTTTTCCCAAATTTTGCAAAGTTCACTATTCAAAAGACCAGAATAATACTAACTAAAGAAGTGAAACGAGTTGACTTTCAATTTTAGGTAAAATTCATCAGCTTTACACTGATCTTTAGAAAAAAATATAATGCTTGAATTGAAATGTGCAACACTTTTTTACGGTAGTTTTTTCTCATTCTGCACAGCTCACATGTCCTAAAAGACTATAGAATAATACTAATTAGTCATTGAAAATCACATGCTGTTTCATGTGGTGTATGCCTTTAAACTTAAATTTTTCGGATAATAATACCATTTTTCAACTTTTTAAAGTTTTTTCAATTTTATTACATATTATGCTCCTTTATATCAAATTAATCAAATTAAAGCTTCATTGATCGGCTGCAAACGGTGAAGATAATGAAAAATTTAACCTAGATGTAGTATATTATGATAATGTCAATATAACTGTAATTTTGCGTAGGCGACAAGTATTGAAAGGTTGAAAGGAATATTACGGTAATATTGCAAATCTTAAAGAATGTCAAAAGGATGATTAAACCTTAATATTATTTCCTCGTATATTAAAAAAATTAATAATTATAAACTTGCGTAATTCTTTTCTTTAGTTACCGTCTTCATCATTTTCTTCTCTCTCTCTCTCTCTTGATATCATTTTTTTTTTCAATTTTTTCTTATTTATGAATATTGTATACTCAACTTTGTAAGAAAAGATAAAGCATTCCTAAAGTATGATGTATGACACTAGAAAATCTAAAATTAAAATAACGCAAACAATTTTATACATTAAGAACTAATGATAAATCCAACTGTATATACATAAAAAGTATAAGATGATTATCGTATCATGTAAAATTTATTGATTTCCAATTACAAACATGCTTGTGATTTTAATTATTTTCTCTTGTGTCAATTCATATTTCTATTGCGATATTCATTCTGTCTTACACAGTCATTTCTAATATTTATTTGTACGTTTTAGATGGAAGCCTTTTATCTTTGGATGAAGTTTGGGAACGCGTACCACTTGCTCATCAAGAGGCTGTTAATTTTTCCAAGTGGAATACACTCACGCAACAGGTCAGTCTATATCAGCAGTCTGTCAAAAATAGTAATTACTTCACATTGAGTAAAGTTATAATTTTTTTATATCCGATTCTTCAGAGAGAGAGAGAGAGAGAGAGAGAGAGAGAGAGAGAGAGAGAGAGAGAGAGAGAGAGAGAGAGAGAGAGAGAGAGAGAGAGAGAGAAACTAGTAATAATTTTACGTTGGCTTTGTTCTTTTTTTTCCCCCTTTCTTCTTTTTCTTTATCTCATTTTGATCAAATATAATTGAACTGAACGCGTTGCCAAATTTGAAAAAGTGCACCTTCAGTTTTATTGCTCCTTAATAACACAAAATAATACTATATAAAATTATACAAGTTGGAGTATACTCTCTCTCTCTCTCTCTCTCTCTCTCTCTCTCTCTCTCTCTCTCTCTCTCTCTCTCTCTATATATATATATATATATATATATATATATATATATATATATATATATATATATGTGTGTGTGTGTGTGTGTGTGTGTTTTTATATATATATATAATTATCTACATAATTTCATATTTCAAAATATTCTAGGAGCATCCTATACTAGGAAAACCCTTTTTCCAGTTGCATCCATGTAGGACTTCTGAACTGCTCAGTAAGCTGACATGGTAAGTTGATATCCCCCCGCCCACCTCATATTATAATATCATATATGCTGCTGAACAATATTGTGAAAATATATTTTAACTTTTAATTTGAACGTGAATTTTTCCCGTATGTATAAAATACATAATGGTGTTTTTTTATTATATATCTTAATAGTAAATGCTTTCTCACATCGTACAATTTTAATATTGTCATTTTGTTTACAAAATTTGTAAATATAATAAAAGTATTTGGAACAAGAAATGTTCGTCATTTATATTCAAAATATTGATCCATTCAGCAGCAATTAAAAATTAAAGGACAATTTTTTTCTTGTTTTCGCAATTGACAAGCTATGCCGGAAATTATGTATTCTCTGCACAATGAAGACAACTATAGTGAGTAATGTTATTTCATATTCTAACAGAGGACATCGCCCTGAATCGATAGATATGCGAATTTATATTTTTTGAGTTCATTAAGTATTTTTAACTTATTTTTGAAAGTCGCGAAATGACGTCACAGTCACAACTTTTTTCTATGCCTGCATGCATTTTAAGTTACCGACCATGACGTCATTTTTCGATGTTGGTAGTGGTTAACGTGCTCGTTTGGCACGCTGGAGGTTCGGCGTTCGATACCAAGCCGGTTTGGCCTTAAAAGGCTAGCATGTAAGAGCGGTGGTTAGAACGGTGAAGTTTCAGTGTGTTTCAATGTGTACGTTGCCGCTGCTGTTGGCCAGGCAGTTTGATCACCTCTCATCCATAGTTGCGAGTGCTGCCGTCGTAAGATTTGGTGATCCGAGCTGCACAGGTCTGGTATTCGTCTGGTATTAGGAGTGTGGTATTAAGGGTAGAGCCTGTGGCTTGGTAAGCCACAGACCATTGTAAGCCCTCTTACTAGAAAGGATTCGTCCTGGCCTACCCCGAAAGGGATTATGGCGTCATGATATGTATGTATGTATGTAAAAAAATTAGTAAAAAATACTTAACGAAGCCAAAAATTAGACATTTGCGTATCAATTGATTTAGGACAATGTCCTTTTTTAGAATATGAAATAAAATCATCGCCTTTTTTTTATTATTAGTATTATTATTATTATTTTTTTTTTGGTCTTTCTCATTTATAAAAACTGATATAAAAACTAATCTGCTTAAAACAAAATACTGCGGTATCTTTATCTTAGAAAAATTGGATTATATAACTTTTTTGTGGGTTTTCCATGTAAAATTTTAAATGATAATTTTTTGAAATTTTACACACATAATGTCTCAAGTTAATTTCAATAATTTTTATCGCCCTTATCTGTTGGTCTGGGAACTTGAAATTTTTATTAAACGTAGTTATCCTTTGACTTTCAATTGATATAACAAAAAAGTAGGGGGTCAACTTTTCAATTTCAAATATACGAGGCTTGTTACTATAACCCTTCAATTTTTACAGCTAAAAAAGAAAGATTTTATTTCAAGGTAAATGTACTGCTCTGCAATATTAAATTTATGTTAACTGGCTCCCTTCTGTTCCTGCGCTGCACCCCCTGATAAGCTGGAATGGAATGGACGATTTATTGAAAATATAAGAGAGAAACGATGTGATATGTTGTTTTATCTTTGCAGTGGCAACCGCTTGCTGGGCTGGCTGAGTTCAGTAGCACCTGCTGCCGGTTTACTCATGCCTTTGACCTACGCTTCTACAGCGCCAGCGCAAGCTACAGATTAAGCACGAGCAGCATCGCTTCCCCAGGCAAACGTACCAAAATAGATCATGAGCTAGAGGTGCGTACATTGAACTGATTATACAGGGTGTCCACAAAGTTTGGGACATTTTTAAACGCTTATAAAACTAACAGTTCTTAATATTTTTCAAATGTTGAATATACTATCTTGTAGCCCTATTTTTTACATTTTTGAAAATGTTTACAGAATTAAAATCAGATTAGCGGTTGAGGAGTTACAGCCGAATTTGTAAAGTGACCTTTTTTGGGGTAAATCTCAAAACAATGACAAATTTTTCACATGATTTGTTTAAGTGGGGTATCCTTACCCCTTAATCCGACCTTGCTTATCTCAAATTCATTGTCGGATTTGACCTAGCTACCACTATTAAGAAATTTGGAGTGGTTTTGTGGTCAAAATTTTACTGACATTTCATCAAATGTATTGATTCAATCTTTATAAACTTTTCAACTGGACCACAAAATTCTGTGCAAAAGGGTTTCTCAAAAATAACAATAGGGTAGGATTAAAAACAATTTTAAACTTTTTACATCCTTCGAGGGTAGTTTTTTCAACCCCTAAGTTAAAATTTGGCTTTTTTGTGTCATATTTATCAACTGAATCAATTTATCGCTGACTTCCCATGCAAATAAGTTTTTTTTTTAAATGACATCTATGGCTTAGATGGATTTTTTTAACAGGTTTTCTTTTCAGAATTACAGGTCAGCTAAAATAACTCTCCCTATTTTTAAGGGTGTAGAGGGTTTAAAATTGTTTTTAATCCTATCATAAGTGGTATTTTTTAGAAATCCTTTTGCACAGATTTTTTTGGCCTAGTTGAAAAATTAATGAAGATAACATCAATAAATTTGACGAAATGTCAGTAAAATGTTAACCACAAAACCATCCCTATTTTATTAAGAGTGGTAGCTAGGTCAAATCCAACAATGAATTTGAGATCAGCAACGTCGATGATTTAATGGGTAAGGATACCCTACTTAAAGCAAATCATGTGAAAAATTAGTCATCATTTTGAGAAATTTATCCAAAAAAAGGTCACTTTACAAATTAAACTGTAACTCCTCAACCACTAATCTGATTTCAATTCTGTAAACATTTTCAAAAATTTAAAAGATAGGGCTACAAGATAGTATATTCAACATTTGAAAAATATTAAGAATTGTTAGTTTTATAAGCATTTAAAAATGTCCCAAACTTTGTGGACACCCTGTACATGTAATACATAAAATACATTCCTGCTAAAACTGTTTAATAAGTAAATAAATTTCCGTAAATAAAAATATAAATATTTTACGATACATTATTACTATTTCTCAATCTAATTCTCACGTCTAACTTTTAATCTTTTTGGAGAACTAAAAGAATTTACAAATTTTTTGGTGAATTGGCATTATATTAAAAATCATACATCTTCGGTAAAGAAAAAATAATAATAGTAATAGTAAAAAAAAAAAGCAGCAACAAATATTTTTCTTGACAGGGCGAGGTTTAGGCTTTACAACTGTTAATACGTAATGAAAAAAATAATCTGATTTTATAGGTTTTTATTTAGCTATAACATAACTAATATGTTCATCCAAAGCCGAGTAAATAAAAAATAAAAAAATAATAAGGACCTGAATGTCACCAAAAGTACCCCCTTTATTTCAACTTGTAATTAATTAAGTGATATATCAGGGACCGGAACTGGGAATCAGTTCTTAAGAACCAGTTCTAAAAAAAAAAAAAAAAAAAAAAGTTAAAGATCTTATTGGCTATGAGTATAAAATTCATTGCGACCTCGAAGTCGAGCCCTTCAACAATCGTACACTGGGGATTTGTGCGTTAGTTTTTCACTTTCAAAATGCATATTTTAATTTTTTGAACATGCAGAATGCATTAAAAATGAACTAATATCATCAATATGCTATATCATATTGAGTAAAATATAATTCCAGAAATCTGAACTGGTTCCGGTTCCTGGAACCACTCAGAACCATATTTTTTTAATCGGTACCGCGAGAAGCGGTTCTTAAAAACCGCGTATCTCGGAACCGCGGCATTTATAGAACAGCATAAATAAGAAACAATTTCAGTCCCTGATATACCCAGGTAAAAAAAAAAAGCAGAGGTGACTTTTGAGAAGCTTTCCGAGAAGAGGGGTCCTGTGGCCTCATCGAGGCCGGAAAGCCACTCGATGAGGCCAAAGGACCCCTCTTTTCGGAAAACCACTCTCTTTCGGAAAGCTTCTCAAAAATCATCTCTGCTTATTTTTTTTACCTGGGTAATTAAAGAACAATATAATCCTATGAATGATTAATAAATTTAATTGTTATTTACTCTTTGCACATATAAGGGTATATATTAATATCTAATTACTTTAGAAATATTATTTGTGTTGCAACCTTGAGTGGTGGAATGATGTTCAAAGTATGTTTTGGTTTCACGTACTTTATTGAAACTGAGATTGATGTATATTAAATAATATGCTATACGTTAAGTAATTATTGATTTTTTCCTTATAGTATATAATACAGCTTTGCTTTATAATGGTGAGATGATGTAGGGAAGCCTCTCGATCATGTTTGCTCTATTGTGTTGTGTTACCCAACACCACAGACTAAATTACATGTTTTCCAAACTCTATTGTTTATTAAGACATTTACTTTTTCAATCATTCATCTCATTACAAGAGGATCTTATAAACATGTTAATATTATAATAATATTAAATAAGAATTTGAAAATGTTCCCTTAGTTAGAATGACTAAAATATAGTATGATAATTGCACTTTGGTCATCGATATGCTTTCCTCTATTTCTCTATAATCCACCAACTGCATTTTAATATACTTTCTACTTAATTTATGACCTTACAATTAAGGGATAAAAGTAGTAAAAAAGATTCCGTCTTGTTCATCAAAATATAAAAGCTTTAAAACGAGTTGAAACTGTTGACAGAGTGTTTAAATAATAAAATGCAACTATTTATAGAGAATTCAGGCATGCAATTAATTATAGCACAATACTTCTTACCGGAGCTAAGTAAAGAGAGAGAGAGAGAGAAAGAGAGAGAGAGAGAGAGAGAGAGAGAGAGAGAGAGAGAGAGGCTTAAACCACGTTTAGGTATGCCTAGTATCCCTGATTTAAAATTTCTCGGTATCGGTGCAGTATATAGCTTCCTCAAAAATGGCATATAACGTGTTTGTCCCCATATAACTTCTTCAGTTCAGTCCCAGTATACAATACAGTGGACATCAGATAATTCATTAAAAAATAGAAAGAAAAAAGGATAAATAATTGAGATACAAATACAAAAATTGGACCAGAAAACGCCCCTGAATTTATGCAATTTTTAACGCTATTTTAAGCATTCTAGAGTGGGTAGGGGGTCCGCAAAAGAAAAAGTCGGGGACTGAAGAGGTTAAGCGTAATGTCAAATTAGGGGTCCCGTACCTTTTTCTATATAGCGCGCCTCTGATTGGTGATAGCGTCACCACTGGTTTGAAGCATTGCGATAACAAAATCAAAAAAATCAAAATATATATTACTTTCACGGACAGAAAAATCAACAGGGCAACCTTGTTACTACACATGTCAATAGGAAATTTTGTTAGTTCCAACACGATTCCATCTTATTTTTCATAGGAATATCCTCTTACTAGGAAGTGTCTTAAATATAAGACACCTTTTTATTAAATTTAATAAGCTCGCTCTGTTAAATTTACGTTTAAATAATCAAGAGTGTAACATATAATAAATATTTTTATTAAACCTTAAAAGTTGTAGGTTTATAAGAATCTACAAAGTAAAGTTTGTTAACTTTTAAACTGCACTTTATAAATATTAATATGAATTCTGTGTAAGAAGTAACAAAGCATTAATTGTGAAAATCTATATTTCGGTTGTCTCTTAGCTTTAACAAGGTAAACCTGTTACAATGCATAGCGCACGCGAAGACTAAAATATTTAATAGCTTTTTAACAGGATTTACCTTGTTAAGGGTGAAGCGGCGCAAGAGGGTGCGCATAGGCACTCGCCAGCCCTGTAGGTGTTATATAGCGAGTGGAGTGGACCTTTTGTGTTATGTGTTTTACTTGTGGACTCTTGTTTTCGGCCAAAAAGTTTAATTTGCTATATATTAGTGCACCAATTAGTCTTTACATGAAAGTACTATGTAATAAAATTCAACTTTTCAACTTATAAAAGTGACTTGTGAATATGGTGTGAAATTTGAGCACAAAGATACAACTTCACGCCGCTTTTGACTACACAGCAGCCATATTTTGCAGACTGCAGACATATACCGGAGATTTAATTGTAAGTATTTTAGTTTATTATTTTTATTATTAATTGTTTAATAAGGAACCATGTATAAACCTGGTTATTTAAATGAAAATGGGTGAGTAAATAAATAAAATTGAATCTCATGTGGTATTTTTGTTCTTTTCACAGATTTCCAAGATGCCTATATACATCAGAAATAATTGAAGAGTGATGTTATCGTAAAATTATTCCGTGTATATATTTTACAAGCTATATAGTGTAAAAGCAGTGGTGAACATTTACTGTACGTATAGACACAATATTAGTACTTTTATATCAAATCTGTATGATATGTGTATTTTGTTTTGTAATATATTATTTTTGGACTTATGTAATTTATCTCATTAACTAAAAAGTTGTATTCTTATTTAATTTCTTTTTAATAAAAATATTTTGACACTGAATTATGTTACATTCTAATTATTACGCCTATAGTCTCATATTGTATATTTTAACATATTTTTGGTACATCATAATATTTCAGCATTATAGCATCTTTCATCATCGATATTAATAAATTTTAAGCATGCTTAAATTGTAATACTCCGAAAGATGTTATTTGTAATAATTTTAAATATATAGCATTTAACAGAGTAAAAGTGTATAGGTAGTAATAGAGCAAACCTTATTAAAATACTACATGATAGTAGTATAAAAACTTAAACGTCAATCTTTTTAGATCTAATATGCCAGTCGTGTAAGATTTTAAATACCCGCGTTATTATATCTAACAAACTTTACCTTGTAGAATCTAATACTGCTCACCATATAAGATAGAACAGAGCGGGGAGTGTTGCTTTCTATATAGTCACATTTTAAAATTCAATAGGGTTTTCTCTGTTAAGTCTAATATTCTGCAGTTTTAAATTTAATAAATATGAGCATATTATTTTTAACAATGTTTTAAACGTACCTACACTTTCAACATGGTAAACTTGTTAAAGTTAACAAAAACCTTGTTGATTTTTCTGTCCGTGTTCTCTTAATATAAATTCTTATTTTACATTATACGTTTTTATATTTGATTTGTATGATGATTTTATTATTATTATTATTATTATTATTTTTTTTTTTTGCTTTTGCATTTGCATTTAAAACTGCATTTGCATGTTCCATGGTATAACTTATCAGTAAAATTCCTTAGTTGCACGTAATATTTTATCGGATAAAACATCACTACGAGCAATATAAAACAGTTCTGTATTTATAGGGCCGGCTTGGGAGCTAAAAGCTCGGTCCGGGGAAGAAATACAAGGCCCTACAATCGGGTCTGGGGGGCGCCGGCCCCCCAGTTTGCGCCGCAGTCAATATTTCAATATATAATATAGTTATTTTTTTTTTATGGTTTATGGTCTACTCTTTGTCTAGTAACCTATTTATGCAAAACGGAGGAGGTTGATATTATAATTTTTCCTGCAAATAATTATAAAAGAAAAACTTTTTATTTAAGTATTTTAAATTTTAGTCAAATTCAATTTCTTTATTTGGATCTCTGATTGTTACAGTAACAGAGTTTCAGCAATCAAAATAATATTTTACTTGTCAAATATAATATAATGATTAAATTATTACTTATATAAGACTTATAAAATATTATGTAATAATGTTAGAAAATTACTTCTTCTAGAGTTTGGTTTTCAAGCAAATCCTGTTCATAGATAGATCTAAGTAAATCATTTTGGGTTATCTTAAACGCAGCAAAACAACAGCAACAACATACAAGTGTTATGCTTGTCTCCTACCCCCAATATTTCAGTATTTTCACACGGTGTACAATGTTGTGCAACAAGTTTAATCATGTTAAAATATAGCTTTTATTAATGGAGATATCATGTTACCAAAACGTTTGAAAATTTGGCTCCGTGAGCTTTAAAATCAACATTTTTAAAGCGTTCTAACTATTGATAAAAATTAATGAGTAAATAAAAATATGTCATGATTTTATCTTTAGTTTGTAAAGTTATATAATAAAATTAAAAAGTTTTTCCTATACGTTCTCTGTAAACGACAATATTTTATGATTTTCCCTACAATAGTTGAGCGTTGAGCATCTCTTTAATGTCGAGTTTTCTCGGTAGTATGTCATATAGAAGCTCTCCCAACATTTGCAAATCAATACTTTTGCCCTCGCAGTGCATATATTTTGCACATCTGTTCTGTGCCCGTAAAATCAATATGCGCAGCCAAACTAAGTTTACATGCCCTACAGGTTGTAACTCTGATGTTACGCAGTTTTTAGTTGAAATAGGAATAGTTTATGAAACTGTAGTATAGAAAGTTTCAAGTTTATCATGCAAAGTTTATAGCTGTTGAATGACAACTAAATAAGCGTTTACTATTTCCTCTCTAGTCACTTTAGTGAGCAATGTTCATTGATATTAATCATTTAAAAGTTATTAATAGTAAAATATTATTATTATTTATTGCACATACATGGTCTTTGATTGATGAAAAGTTTCTTAATTTATTTGTCTTATGTAAGATTTGAAAACCAATCATCGATTAACAAGCTCCAATTTAACGGAATTAATTTGAAATGTAGAAAAACGTTTTGGGACGTTAAATTAGAAATCTAGTTGCAATCCAGTTCAGTCATCAACTTACATTTTATTTGTTATAAATTGAGTAATATTTTTTTATTTTTCGGCTTTCTTTTATTTACGGAGTTAATACAGACAAACCTAAATTCTCAATTAATGATGCACATTTCTACCAATAATGCAAAAACAAAGTCATTAATCCCCCCTCAAAAAAAAAAAAAAAAAAAAGAAATGAAAAGAAAAGAAAGGCAGAAATTTTTTGTACATCAAACTTTCAACTTTTCAATGACGCCTAAAAATAAGAAAATATTAATATTATTTTTTTATATGTGTTTATCTGGTTGTTAAAATATATAATAATTATTTTTACTGGACTCGAATAAATTGAGTCATGTATTATGTAGGCATATACTATTTTATCAAATACAAAAGAAAGTGGGGGAAAAAAAGAAGAAGAAAAAAAAAAAAAAAAAGAAGAGAGAGAGAGAAAGAAAAGTGAGATCAGTTAACTAAAGAATTTTCATCTTAAAAACTTTCATCTTCTGCAATATTTGTATTCCTGTTTCTTTGTTTACTATTACTTCTATTATTTAATGAATACTTGCATTGAACCTGTAATTTTGTAGAAATTTTACTATAATTTAAAAGTTTTAAAAAAATTCATCACTCACTAGCTAGCTATTACCTTATTTTGCAGTAAAAAAAAAAAAAAAAAAAAAAAAAACAAGCCTATACATTTACTTTGAGTTAAAATTGTCTAACTTTTTGTAGTCTAATGAACCATATTCAAGCTGGAGTTGTGTACCTTTTTTCAGCCCCAGTTCAAACAATTTATATACTATAGCAAGCAGCCATAGCTTATAGATTCAGAAGTTTTAGGTGTACAGAAATTTGAAACCATATTATTATGTGATATCTTATAGCAGTTATAAAAATAATAACTAAAACAGTGTTACATTAATTTCTTCGATCTTTCATTTTTTTGCACTTTGTATAAAGTCATTTTATGCGGTCATTTAATGATAATTTCATAACCGAATGCCATTTAAGTAATTAAAGTTACAGTATAATTTAAATATATTTAACTAAAAAAATGTTGGGATATGCCATTACTATATTTCCAGAATTTACAATTCGACTTTTCCAATTTTATTAGTATCATTGTTTTAACTAATATTTTTTAGAATGTCCTTAAAATTTTTGAGTGTGACCCCATATAAAAGAAAAAAAAATTTCAATACGTATGCGTGGTTAATTTGGATGGAGGAACTTAATTTTTTATCAATAAATTAATAATTTTGTGTTGTTCCAAAGCATTATTTGAAATTCAATTCATTTTGATTAAATATATTTTAGTTATAGTATATTACTTCTAACTGCGTTATGTAGATAACTGTAATAATATTATTAACTTTATTAAAGCATTGTGCGTCTGACAGCCCCATAGTTTAAGACCTGAGCCATAACAGTAATACACAATTTTACATTTACATATATGCATATTTAATTTTAATCACAAAAATCACAATGTAATACGAATGTAATGTGATAACTGATAACCAGTGATAACACTATCAAAAAAACACAAGATACATGATTTTAGTTAACCTTTAAAAAAAATATATATGTCGAATGAACGTTTCTAATTATAATGTTTAGATGAATTGTATGCGACTGATGCGCGAGTGCAACATCAAGGCTTACAGGCGTAGAACATGTTAAACAAAAAAACTTGTCTAATATCTTAACAAAACTGAATGTCAACGTTGATTTGACCCGAGTAATTTATTTCTAGTTTATTTACTATTTCCAAGAAGGCAAATGCGGACAATTACGTCACAGCTAGCTTGTTTTACGCGCACGTGAACAGGCGAGCTGTGACGTCAATGTCCGCACTCACCAAATCGGGAATGGAAAATAAATTAGAAATCAATGAATTCGGCCAATTTAAAGTTGATTTTCAGGTATGTTGGGATGTTAGACACATTTTTTTTTGTTCAACCTGTTCTACGCCTTTAAGCGCCATCGCATTTCTCTCACTTAAGTTACCGCTAAAGTCAGAGTAATGACGTCACTACGAGCATATGCCTTCTTGCAGCTAAACTTTATCGATTTTTACCTGTATTGTTCATATATTGTATAATACAAATTTTACTCAAGAGATGGTAGTAATGTTCTCTATCAGTCTCAGTGACACAACTTGCTCCTTTGTCACAGTCAGGGGTGGGGGGTGTTTTTGAGGTCCGGACCCCCCCCCCCCCCCCCCCGTCAGGTCTGAAAAAGCATGGGAAAACGGGGTGATTTGACCCATTTGCCTATGCTGGACCCCTCCCGTTGCAAAATCCTGAATACGCCTCTGGTCACAGTAGCTTATCTCCTATAATAGCGGGAAAGTCAGATCGAATGCGCGCCACAATTGCAACTGGAGGAGACTGCAGAACTAGATGCTTAACGTACAGTTACGCATCTTGTTCTGCAGTCTCCTCCAGGCGCAATTGTGGCGCGCATTCTATCTGGCATTCTCACAAGTCAGTATAGGACATAACTTACTGTATAAGCTACTGTGTTCCAATGTTAAGCTCGACCCAGCTGTGATCATGTAACTTTCAACTCGAGCGCTGATTGGCTTAGCCGATCATTTTGAATTTTGTGGGAGCCCAATTTGACCGAGCGTGTCCTTGTAAGTCTCTCACTTATAAAACAATTTGACACATCTAACTGAACTATCCGTCCTTTAAAAACATTTCTTAAGTATTAGCTCATCCAGTAGTGATATTTTGATAGACAATGGCGAGACATTTTAAACAATATTATGAATATTTGTTTGTATAGCATATAATTAAAAATTAAGTATTTATATTGTTTAATGATATATTGACTCTTATGTAGAATGGATAACATTTCTGGATTGTCTAATTTCAAAAACATAAAAAAGGTGTTCGAACCGAGTTGGTGATATCATTACCAGCATATTTGAATTGAAGGCTTTGTTATGTATTACACGCACAATGAGAAAGACTATTGATTTTTGGGACAGTAAATTTTAAAATTATCGTGTCAAAATTTGCAGACGACGATCGAACTCCACTGCTAATTCAAACAAACGACTATAACGACACAGGCTTCTTGGGGGCGTGGCCGCCACTTTTAAATCATGAATTAATTACTGAAATTAAATTAATAATGGTAAACATTGACGTCAATAGAATCTACTAATTATACTCTTTCTAAAAATGAGCCCAAATACTGTCCCAAAAATTATTAGTCTTCCTCATTGTGGCATTCAACAATTCACGCTAAATTTACAATGCTATTCTCTTATGACGAAAACATGCGCTGAATGTAAATGGTAAATTAAATTATCACTATCGAGTGTACGGTATACATTATACATACAGTACGTTAGGTGTAGCTAAAGATCGCGAGATGGAGTTAGGTGTGGATATGTAAATCAATAAAGAGTGATAGAATATTTGAACAAAAACCACGTTTCTTTTTCTCAAAAGTTTTATGTTTCAGTATATTTTTCTTGATTTCTGTTTAGGAAAAAAAATATTAATAATAAATTGTCATTGTTTTCGAATTCAAAAATATGTTTGTAAAAATATTATAATACACTTTTATGTATGTACTAATGATATCTTATTAGATTTCTAAATAAAGAACTATACTTTACTTTAAATGGGTGACCGGCTAATATCGCACAAACTTACTTCAAACATAAATAGATAACTTACAAACAGGGCGCGGAATATAAAATTGACATATAACGTAAATATGAAATGTTACTCAAAAGTTTATACTTATGTCAAACACATGTAAACTCGGTCAAATATTTAAGTTATTCCACTTTAAAGATAACATGCAAACTTTAGCGCCAACTTTTAAAGTCACCGTATCAGTGATCAGAAAATGTCAATTTATAAGGTGAAAATCATAAGTAATACACTATTCTTTTGAAGAAAATATAAAACTCTTAAACTGAAAGCAGCAACACTTTTTTTGTAGTTGTTTTTATCATAATTTGCATTGTTCACCGGTCCTAAAATGCCCAAACATTATTAATTATGCAAGTACAACGAGTTGCGATCTTGTAGTTTGCTACAAACGTCAAAGAAATGAATTATAGGTAATTGCCAATTCATGATATATATATTACATTTCTATTTCCTTTAAGTAAGCAATATTTGCCTTGTGTTATTATCAGCTCTTGTTCAGTGTATTATTTAGGTCAACATTAAATTATTATTAGTAACAATTTATATAATATAATATCTTCCAAGTTTTGTAATTAATTATTGCAAGTAGTAAAATCATAATATCTGTCTTTGAATTGAAGCTACAAAATTTCCAATCATTATTACGTTACCTTAATTGTATCTTTAATTAATATTTTGTACGTAGTATATTTATTAACTAATTAATGTAAGTTATATAGAAAACTACTTCTAAAAGAGAAATGCAATATATATATATATATATATATATATATATATATATATATATATATATATATATATATATATAGATATAGATATAGATATATAGATATATACATAATATATATATATATATATATATATATATATATATATATATATATATATATATAAAGTATTTTTAATAGTAATGAAACTCATTCTTGCACTAAAATTATTCACATATATGATGCTTTAGATTTTAAAATAGAAACAATTTAGAATTATTGTAATAAATTTAAAGAAAAAGTTAATTTCTTCATTTTTTTAAGTTGCAAAAATAAAGAAAAATATATATATCAAAACAAATTAGGCACTCTAATCAAGTTTATCCCTATATATATGATATACATATATTTATATAATATATATATTATATATATGTATATATATAGGGATGAACTTATATCGTTTATATTGCGTTGCTATGGCAACAGTTTCTGTAGCCATGGAAACAGTTTCCGTTGCTATGGCAACTGTATTTATTTTTATGTTGTTGACGAGTTTGTTTAAATTGAATGTGTTTTTGTTATTAGAACGTTCTTTACTATCATATAGCATATAGCAAATAGCAAAATATAGCAAATATGGCGAAATATACATTATAATATATATCAATAAATGACATTTTTGTACTACATGTATATACATAAATTACTTGTACATTGTTTTAAAGAAAAGAATATAATAATATAAAAACTGGTAGATTCACTTTATGTACGTGTACACATGCATAAATAATTTAATATTACTTCTAAATATGGAGTTTTGCGTGCATGACAATAATGTAAAATGTAGTTCATAGTTCAGTATGTCGTGATGCGGGGTGTGGTCATCTGCAATCTAATTATTATTATTGTGAATCAAGATCACACATACATACTATGTGCAGGACATACGTATAACCAACTAGATACTCTACATTTTTTGTAGTCTATAGTAGGATACTTTCTGTCAACTTGAGATAAATCAACTTTGTTAAATAGATAACGATGATTGAGATTAATTGGAAAAAAAATATAAATATAGATTGATTTTTTTTTCATTACAGAACTGGTTTGTTTTTTAAAAAATTGGGTTGCTAGTAATGAGAGAGAGAGAGAGAGTGTGTGTGTGTGTGTGTATGTGTGTGTGTGAGAGAGAGAGAGAGAGAGAGAGAGAGAGAGAGAGAGAGAGAGAGAGAGAGAGAGAGAGAGAGAGAGAGAGAGAGAGAGAGAGAGAGATGAAGAATGTGTGAATGTGAACTAAACAATAATTAGTAATAATTATATTGTTTTCTTTAAAAATGCACAAACACTAACTAAATTATATATGAAATAAATGTGACAAAATAAGAATATAAAATTACTTATAATAGATTATATATAAAGAGGAGAATGTTTGAATATCTAGATTACTTTAAACAATTGCTTTCATTTAAAAAAAAAATTTGTTATGGATTGAGTTCTAGATTTATGTGCACGTAATGAATAATTATCCTATTAAGATTACTATAAAATATTTAATGTTTCAAATCTAAAACAGTTATACTTCAAAGTAACGAAAGTTCTATGACTTTTACGTTCTCCAAAATGTTATATAGTTTGTAAGCTTTATAGAAAAATTAAGTACTTGTTGTAAAATTTTAATACGGTTATAAGTTATATAGCATAATGATATTTAAGTACATTTCAATTATATATATTTCGTTCTCTTCTAACTTTTATGATCTCTCTCTCTCTCTCTTTAATTAAACACTAACAAGATCTTATTTGCAATGTTACAGAAAAAATAATACTAATATATACGTCGTAAAAAAACACGTCTTAAAGCCCTTATGCACTTATTTTTTTATCATTTAGAATACTAGATTGATAATTACCAAACCTTATTATCCATGAATTAGACACCAACATGTTGATTTTGTATTTATTTTTATTTATTTTCATTTTAACAGTTGAAATAAAACTTATCTGACGTCACATTGTACCAGTGACTGTGATTGGCTGACTTATCACGTGACCAGACCCAGTGGCTGTGATTCGCTGATGAGTCAGCCAATCACAGTCACCCGTCAAGTCACGTGATAAAGTCAACCAATCACAGTCACTGGTACAATGTGACGTCAGATAAGTTTTATTTCAACTGTTAAAATGAAAATAAATAAAAATAAATACAAAATCAACATGTTGGTGTCTAATTCATGGATAGTAAGATATGGTAATTATCAATCTAGTATTCTAAATGATAAAAAAAAATAAGTGCATAAGGGCTTTAATATAATAACTAATAAGAGTTTTTTTTTTTTTTTTTTTTTTTTTTTTTTGAAAAAGATCAAAGCTTGCTTTATAATGATTATTTTGTTCGCAAATCTAATAGACGCAGAAATAACTTCATCTGTTTTGTTGCGACGTTAGTGTCATAGACTGGATCATGGTCAATCTTTTGTGTCTGTCTGCAGGGGCGGCCGCACGACTTCAAGTTCACGCAAAATGCGCACACGATTATTGCCAACACAGTTATTAAACTCGCAGTTCATGCCAAAAATATTTAATAAGTACTTTTCAGTTTTTTTCTACTTCTTTTTTTTTTTTTACGTAATCACACAAAAAAAAATATTATTCTATCGTAGTTTTAAAAAATTGTGGGTTGAACGAAATTTTTATTTTTCTTTTATAAAAATTTGAATATAATTTCTCTTTCTAAAATAGCTTTATATTCAATTTTTGGAAATTCTAATATATGAATTATATAATATCTAGCGTTTTCATGAATTATCTTATAAATGAACGTATAGAATAACACAAAAAAAGTTCACTATATTTTATATTGCAGATATTAAAAAGGGACGTTATAAAAACTTTGAAGTCTTAAATCACAGAGAACTCAAATTTTTACTAAACAACGTTTCCAATCATAAAAAAATTAAATCAGAATGTTAACTGAATAAAGTTTGAAATTTTTACCATTCCAAAATATTTGCACTAAATTTTCAACATGCAGAGTTTCAATAATGCTAATAATAATCTTGGTCAAATATATAACATACAGAAGAAAAATACTGCAATTTTTAGGTTAAATAATGACCAAAGCAACCACAATACGCTAAGAGTACAACGGTGAATCTTGTAATAATAATAATAATGATAATGCATATTATTGCATAATGAAGTAGTTGCAATGTAGAGGTAGTACACCAAACGTTCGCTGCCTGTCGTTATTATATCTTTTCTTGCATCAGTAAAAAAATAATAATAATAAATAAATAAATAAGTATAGACGCTGCGTATTTGTATTTTCTCTGTCTCTGTGTAACCGGGCGACTCTGCTTACACAAATTCATTTTTCCCCCGAGTTGTTTCTTTATATAACGCTTTGTCAGTTATGGCTAGAACCCCTCTTCCATTGTAATCAATATAATCACTTATATATTTGTTAATATATGTATTTTATGTTATTTATTGACGAAGCAGTTTTTCTGATAAAGGTGTGAGATCATGAGCTGCCGAAGTTTGGCAGGTTTGCATACTTTACATTAACTTAACGGTGATAGCGAAGATATTTCCTATGCTAGCAATGTTAATTTCAATGACTTTGCAGGGCTCTACTGTCCTTAAAAATTATCGCATTTGGTAGCGACTTACACAAAAATTTAAAGCAACATCTAGTTAACCCAAGTCCACTGCTTGAAATTAATGCCGATGCAAAATAAATTTTTGATTAATTTTCTCCGAGAGCTCTATCAAAACTACAAACAAAGGAGTTGAGAGAAAGAAGCTGCAATATAAAAAAAAGTGAACAAAGAGCAGTTTTACAATAGAAGGGATTACCTGATACCTGACAACACGACCCAATTATCTTATGCGTCAATGATTTTGATAATTTGCGAAGTAACAGTCACAGTGAATCAAATTTATTTTAAATGTTAGTTTTATTAGAAATCATGCATATTACTTTTTTGATCGAAGTTCTAGCGAGATTTTGAACTGCCGTGACTTAAAAGTAATGAGTATTACGTAATATTTTTTTATTTGAATATATTGCTTTAAAATAAAGCTAGAACTTCGATCAAAAAAGAAATGTGCATGATTTTTAATAAAACTTACATTTAAAATAAATTTGATTCACTGTGACTGTTACTTCGCAAATTATCAAAATCATTGACTCGAAGATAATTGGGGTCGTGTTGTCAGGTATCAGGTAATCCCTTCTATTGTAAAACTGCTCTTTGTTCACTTTTTTTATATTGCAGCTTCTTTCTCTCAACTCCTTTGTTTGTAGTTTTGATAGAGCTCTCGGAGAAAATTAATCAAAAATTTATTTTGCATCGGCATTAATTTCAAGCAGTGGACTTGGGTTAACTAGATGTTGCTTTAAATTTTTGTGTAAGTCGCTACCAAATGCGATAATTTTTAAGGACAGTAGAGCCCTGCAAAGTCATTGAAATTAACATTGCTAGCATAGGAAATATCTTCGCTATCACCGTTAAGTTAATGTAAAGTATGCAAACCCGCCAAACTTCGGCAGCTCAATAGGGTATAGGCATTTTGCCTTTTTCTCATCACCCGTTGGGTTACTTTTACTTGTTTATTTTTATCTTCTTTTTTTTTTTTGGTATATATACAATGTACATTCCCATTTTAAACCCAATAAAGAACTATTATTATTATGAAATAAAATCATTGCCAAAATTAAAATAACAATAAATAATTTTATTTAAAATTTAAAAAACTAGAATATGTATCAGCAGCAACTTCTTTGAGAAAACAATAATAGTTGAGGCACGTATTCTCTTCCACTTCAATCTTGATACTGCTATTAGAGCATAGACTTTTCTCTATTATTATGACCAAATATTATGGGGGAAATATTGCGAGATTTACTGGACATTTCTGAGACTGGCAGACCTCTGTCAGTTCTGCTCCTGAGAAGCCGTGGGTCACTTTGAAGGTTTAGCTCAAGTCTTCAACCGAAGTGACTCTTCACTGCCGTACTTTTTTACGGGAAAGGCCCTAGCAGGGCGACATAATTAACCAAACAAAGTCCTTATATTTATATATATATATATATATATATATATATATATATATATATATATATATATATATATATATATATATATATATATATATATATATATATATATAACTGTCCCTTAATAATTAGCTTAATACACTCGGTATTAATATATAAAGTACCGAGGATTACAGGTGCACTTGCTATATATTAGATACGTGCGTCTCTCTTAGAGGCCGTTGTATAGGCACTGGATCCTTTGTCTGGTTCGTTCACACAATAACAGATAGACACGTGTTTTTAATATATATATTTTTTTTTTACTGCAAGTTTTCACTTTATTTTGTAATTTAATTCGACTATTAAAACTAAGCCCTACCCCAACGTCACCTAAATCCCACCGTTCTACCTGCACATTTTAGTTGCACTGGTACAAACTATCAGTACGTGGGTGTACTTAAACCGTCAAAGTTAGTCTTGTACAATTACTAAATAGTAATAATAATAATGTTGTTTGACTTGACTTGTTCTTATCTGTAAAGACATGGAACGTAATAAAATCTTATATCTTAATATATTTCTGTCATTTCTATAACATTTTGGATGATCAGAATCTTTTAATTTATTTCTCACATTTTCAAATTTAACACAAAATTAAATGACATACAATTTAAAATATATATTTTGTGTGTAGCAAGCTCATAATCTGGTCAGGGAAAATTCGTGCTCTAGTGGTAAAAATTTTCAATCACATATCAATTATGTTAATATACAATTATGTTATTACAAAAAATGAATGTTATCCAATGATGAAAATTATCAATAATTTATGTCAATTACTTTGTTATTACTGTACAAAAATCTATAAAGAATCATTTTAGAAACAAATTTGTAATTGCAATATTACAACGTGTAAGAAAAGAAAATTGTCTTCATTTTCTTTTACGTTGCAGAAGATAGAGAAAATTAAAAATATCAAGTATTTTCAAAAAACTTATTCTGGAACTAAAATTATTAACTTACATGATTCTTTTTAATATTATTTTAGTCGTATTATGTCTAAAAATAAAATATGTTATTTTATGGTAGTATAAACCTTTATAATACCGTTCTACATTTCATAACATCACATTTATAATATGAAATTTTAAGCACAGTGACCGCATTTTTTTGCATCCATAAATATTTATAAAGGTAAAAAATTGCAATACCATGCAAAACATTTTTAAAAACTTATTCTTTCTTCATGAATGAACAAATATAATATATAATATTTTCTAATAAGCAAATATCTCCATAATCTATAATATAATGTTGTGCAAGGGAAAGAAAAAGTAAAAAAATAGAGAGAGTGAGAGAGAGAGAGAGAGAGTGAATGGTGACCTAGTTTGTTTTAAATGTCGCAGTAGCATCCACGAATCTGTAAGATACATTTTCTAAACTTCTTTTAAAAAGAACTTGCTGATATTTTACATAAGTTAGATTTAAATCAAAATAGCATTAGTTTAAAAAATTATAATGTTTTAGTGGGTTTTTAAATTTTTTTAAGAAGTAAACAGTGAATCGAGCAGAGTTAAAAGCTGGAAGAGGAAATATATATATATATAATAATATATATATATATGTATATGTTAGCATCAAAACCCGAAATTGACCCAAACTAGGTATTTTTGCTCATTTCGGCTTTTGGTTCGTTGCTTTTTGCCAAAACCCGGAATGCCAGTTTATTTCGGCTTTTGGTCACGAAATTTTGATCAATACTAGTTTTGAGCATTTCGCAAAAAGCAAAACCCGGTGTAAACATTTATATTTAGTTTTGGTCTTTAAATTTTGACCAGAACTATAGTTGTGGTCAAAATAGAAAAATCAAAAGCCGAAAAATGAACATTTCTCATAATTAAGGCGTGAAAACAATATATTTTATTATTTTACTTAAAATGCAAAATATATAATCTGAAAGATTAATTTGATTAGAATGCGCTGACTAAATCTTATGGCTATAGATACGTAATATAAATTGAGACAATACGAAAAATAAACTTACTGTTTGACCTAGCAATGGACCACTTGCAATGAGCAAACTTTTTAAAATAATTTGACATTTTCTTAGTGTATTTCTTAAAAATAATAATAATAATAATAATTTTCTCTTGTTGCAACAATTATAAACATTTTATTGCAAGTGGTCCATTTATTAACAGTAGTAATAGAGTATATTATTTTAAGGGACTACTTACGATTAAATGTAAATTATAATTTGCGCACCAACAATATTCGTGTGTTGTGTACTTTTTAAATTCTAACACTTTCTTATCCTGTTTCTATAACGAATATCATGAAATTATAAACCATGCTTTCAGCACAGAGACAAACAGTCAACTGAATATACGCATATAATAAGAAATATTTTTAAAAAAATCGTTATCACTGGATAAAGTAAGGTGGACTTGAACTTTGAACCAATATAAGGGAAATTATATAGTCATAAATATATATATCACTCTTATTGTAAATTAAAATAAATATTTTTACTTTTTTTATTTAACGTGTCGTGTTATCTCTCTCTCTCTCTCTCTCTCTCTCTCTCTCTCTCTCTCTCTCTCTCTCTCTCTCTCTCTCTCTCTCTCTCTCTCTCTCTCTCTCTCTCTCTCTCTCTCTCTCTCTCTCTCATTCTTATATCAAATAATTGAGTTGAGAAATGTTCATTTTTCGTCTTTTGATTTCTCTATTTTGACCTCAACTAGTTCTGGTCAAAATTCAAAGACCAAAACTAGATATAAATGTTTACACCGGGTTTTGCTTTTTGCGAAATGCTCAAAACTAGTATCGATCAAAATTTCGTGACGAAAAGCCGAAATAAACTGGCATTCCGGGTTTTGGCATATATAAGAGCTGATTTGATAAAATTATACATTATAAATAATCAAATTTATTCACTTCTTAACATTCTGTATAATTCATTGTATATTATTATATTATTACTGTTCTATATCTAAATTTAATTTTAAGTTATTTTGACAAGATCAATGCTTGTTGTAACTATAATTGTTACTATGATCTGCCTGGGTCAATAATCTTATTGTTATTATTTTTTAATATCTATATTTGATATAATAAGCATGAATGTTTAGAGACATTGCACGAACTGTTCAGTGAATATCAATTTTAAACTATTAGCCACTACTACTTTGTAGTCTCGGTATATTTTATTATTTTAAATTGAGAGGGCATAATAATAATGACTATACCTACGATAACAATTCCACCATCATTTTAAACCATGAGCTGGATGAGAAAAATGTAATGATTACCTTACATTGTGTTATCCGTTACCATAACTATGAGTGTGCAAAAAAATCAGATATTGTTGACCTTCCAACTTTTTTAAAAATCACCCCAGTACCTAAATTTTGTTGGCTTTTGTAACCTTTATTACAAATCCAATGGAGGATCATACTTAGAGAGTCGTGCACCAAAAAGTAGGAATCTCAATATTATTTCGCATATACGGCAATATGTTTTAGGGCAGATGTCAGTTAAATCACGATCTATCATTTAAATCTTCTTCTGATTTGTTTGTAAATCATAGAAGGCTAGAGATGACAGTATATTTACAAATATTAACCAACAATAATGCAACAATAATACAATAATGCCGACAAGTAATTTTTAAAAGGTTAAGGCAGCTTGATTTTATCAAATTTGCGTGTACAAAAGAAACAAAACAAATTTTAACTTAATGTTAACCTTAAATTTTTTTTCCATCCTTAGACTTAACATTCATTTAACTATTCATTAAACATATTTTTATGCTATGCTCTTTGTGGTATCTATTCAGGACTGATTTGGTTTTCGTTTCGCAGATACGTTAAAACATATCATTGTCTTTTAAGGAAATCACTAGTTTCGTCATTCAATCACGATGTGAACTCATAATTTTTTACTTAAAGCCATAGACCACATAAAATAACATGTGCTTTTTAAAGAATAAACACGAAATGGGATCTTTAAAACTGATGACAATTTTTACCTAAATGTTAATGTAGCCCCACGAAAGAGCGTGAAAAAACTGTAAAGTATGCAAATTGCGTGAAAATTCATGTTCATGACGTCAGAAACATGCAAAAATTAGTATGAAAATGTTGTGCGGATGGCATAAATCGAATATTCTGGTCACTGCTACGCGGCTACTGTTGGGTTTTGAGACAAACGTATTTATGTAAATCCCATCAATTTTTTGTGTGACACAAATGCTTGTGTTTTTCTCTGGTCTATTCCTTTAAGGAGAAAAATCAGGTACTAAAAAATTTGACTAAAAAATTGTAAAGAAAGAAAAATTTGAAATTTGGCACAGTGATACATTATGATTTATGATAAGGTATCTTCAAAAATGTAAAAAAAATTTGCGGGGGGGGGGGGGGGGGGGTCACCATGCTTCATATTAAATTATGATTTTTTGAAGTGTTAGTACCATAAGAGCCCACTTTAATTTTAATAATTATTTTCTCTTGTATCTGATGGTCACGGGTTCTGAAAATTTTATCATAGGTAGCTGTTACAATTAACTGTCAAATGGCATCATAAAGTTTAGAAGTTTTCTTTTAAATTTTTGAGATACAAGCCATCTATATACAACCCTTAAAGTAACGTCACTGCAACATCCCCCACCCTCTTATCAAATGTCCCGAAGCAGTCAACTAAAAAAAAAAAAAAAAAAACAAGAGAAAGAAAAAAAAATCTTTTTTGGAGCATTACAAACTATACGTTGTTGTATATTATTATATCTAAAGTTTAAAAAAAATAGTAATTTTTAAATTTGATGTGGTGTACTATTAAAATGATACTTTCTTACTTTCATCAGCAGTTAAAATATTAACACTCTGTGGTCATCAATTTATTACAATGCATCCTACTCTACTACAAACTTACTTGTTAGTATGCAGAGTATATAACTAATACATACTTGAGATAAGTTTGAAATGCAACAGGCACCGACTACGTTGAAAAAATCTGTGTTTTTCTGTTGTTACACTTACACTATCAGACACAAAACTTTGCAGAAAAATCTACATTATAATATATATATATATAAACATACACATACAGCTCTTTTTTTTTGTGTGAATAACAAATTGATTGGTAGGATTATTTTAAGGTTAAGGAAACTAAATAATTAGTAAATTTATGCATTGAAAAATGAAAACACTGTACAAAAAATAGCATTATTAATTGTTGTTTTAATTTATCTTTTTTTTTTATCACATTCATATAAAAACATAAAACAGAAAGTAATTTTGCCAAATCAAATTATATACAGTATGTGTGACAATAGCTATACAGGTGAATGGAAAATACTTTGTTTATTTAAATGTGTTTCAAAACTCCCAGTTGTTATTTTGTTGATATATATGTTATATATATATGTTGATATATATATATATATATATATATATATATATATATAATATATGATAGAGTAATAGTAATATAAGTTATTGCATCTGCATTAATTTTGTTATCTTCATTTTATTTTTCTCATCATGAAGCTAGATATATTTAGAATACCTTTTTATATTTTCAAATCTCATTAAAAAACAAATTACTATTGTGAATATCAATTTTTTAGATTATTACTTGCAAAATATGAGAAAAATAACAGTGATGAAAAAAATCATAGTAAATGTAACCATATAATATAATAATATTTATAGAACTCAATTGCAACTTATAAACTTATAGAAATCTGAGCTTATTCTCTCTCTCTCTCTCTCTCTCTCTCTCTCTCTCTCTCTCTCTCTCTCTCTCTCTCTCTCTCTCTAACACGCAATCTCAATAAAGGCACATGCATGCGAGATTTTATATGCACAAAAACATAACACAGTCTTACCAAATCAAATTGTATACAGTACATAATAATATATGTGTAATAATAGCTATACAAATGATATATTGAAGCTTTTTTTTTTTTTTTTTTTTATTTATATGTATATTGAAAAATGTAAGAGAAGGCAAATTTTTTAGTGAAGCTCGTTAACAATATAAGTGTAGAAAAATATAAAATATATAATAATAATTTTATAATAATATTAAAAGTGCATCAGTAAAAAAAGAAGCAATTAAGGAGGATACTATTTGCTATATCGACGGTCATCCCACGTTTATCTTTTAACATAGGATATTTATGATATTTTGGACAGCTTGAGTTGGGACGTTTGGTACTACCTTTGATATTATAAATGTTGTATCTACGGCACCTAATTATGGTATAATACAATACTTGTCGGGTAAAAATAGACACTATAAAAAATTACAAACTTGTAGTTATTAGTTTGTTGATATAATAATAATGATTTTATTGAGCAAATAAATACAATACAATATTGCACATAGTCAAAAGAAAATGCTCAACAGGAGATCAAAAAAGGCAAAGCCCATACAAAATTTGATATCCAAAATAAGAGAAAAGTAAAAGGAGATACATGATATTAGACAAAGATAAAAACTAGATACTAGTTTTAAATTTAGATGATGATAAATTTCTGACACTAGCCTCCAGCTTATTGTATAATTTAACACTGCTGGGAAAAAACGAGGTAATACACTGCTGAGATACGGGGAACAACATATTCTACACTATCTCCTCCGCGCAACTTACTAGGCCTTGTACGTAAGGAGAGTCTAGCGTCAGAGAAATTTAGCATGTCAAAATCCCCCAAAAGACACTAATGCAGAAAAATTACATCTTGTCGATACAACACATCACTAATTGGGGGAATTTAACACATTTGATTACGAGTTTTACTATTATGTTTACGTTTTGTTCCATTGTCATAATGGAACGAATTTTTGCCAAGAATTAGACGCGTGGCACTATTCTGAACCTTTTCCAGTTTTTTAAGGTTAAGGGCAGTGACAGGGTGTTACACCGGAGTACCGTATAACAAAACTGGACGAACAAGAGTTAGATAAATATAAGTAACGTTAATATTATAATATTATATTATGTATATTTTTTTAATCATTATTTTATTTTTCCACTATGAAGCTAGATACTATATATATATATATATATATATATATATATATATATATATATATATATATATATATATATATATATATATATATATATTCAAAACTCATAAAAAGAAGCGAATTATTATTGTAAATGTCAACTTTTTAAATTATAACGAGCAAAATATGAAAATTACCTGCGATAAAAAAATCACAGAAACTTTTATCATAGAATTAATAATAGAACTAGAACTCAAATGCAACTTACAGAAATGTAAGCTTATTTTCTCTCTCTCTCTCTCTCTCTCTCTCTTTCTCTCTCACTCTCACTCTCACTCTCTAAATCACAATCTCAATACAGTCCTATGCATGTGAGATTTTGTGAAGGTTCGATTATTATTAAATACAAATCGATTATTTGCCTACAAACTGCTATTCACAGTGGGCAATATCTTTAGGTGATAGCGCAAACTGACGTTTTCCTTGCTATATAATAATTTTTTAAATAAAAATATAACAGATGTAATATTGAAGGAGGTAATTATGTCTTACTTCTTGGATAATTTAAATTATACAGTATAATAAGTATATAGGTTATTATACTAAGAGAGAGAGAGAGAGAGAGAGAGAGAGAGAGAGAGAGAAAGAGAAGAAAATATTTCGATAAAAACAAGTGGAGTATTGGAAACATATAAAAAAATAGTTACAAACTTAAATCTAATTTTTTTTATTATAAAATGAATAATAATAATAACTACTTTTCTGTGGTAATAACATTTTCATGAATAAATTATATTTCCTTTACTGTTCACTCAACATCAACATGAATAAGTATTTTAAATTACATTGGTATAAGTTTCTTCAAATCAAAGCTGGTTTATATATTTATAGATTTATTATTTCTTGAACCATAAAAAACACAAGAGGAAGAAAAAAAATCTGATTTGGAGCATTACAAACTATTCGTTGTTGTTTATTATTATATCTAAACTTTTTTTTTTTAATTCTGTTTGATTTTGGTAATTTAATTTTGTTAACGGTTCTTAGTGACACCAATAGCTACTACGATATTTTTGTCCACAGGGTACCTTTGTTGATTGTATGACTGATTGGGACGTAGCTGGTGGGATGCAACTGATTCGCTAATCATAAAGGTACAATCCAACGCAAAATATTTCATATCGATTGTGCGTGTTTGCAGCTTCGAAACATAGTGCACAGACATGCGCAAAGACAATCGATCAATACTATTCTCTCAGTTTCAACACAAGTTCAGAACACCTAAAGTGGAGTCATACCGCAGACTTGCAAAACTGAATGAAAGCCACGTGGTACCTGTTGCGTACGCCTTGTTACTATACTATTTCATTCATAAATAAGTATGTACAATCGAGGGAAAAACAAGTTATACTTAGTGAAAGAAAAAAGTCTGTGACTCCAACGTTAAAGAGTTATAACTCATCAACAAAATGTTGCATTGAAAAAATAAAAACATATTCTGAATTGTTGGTATCTTGTCTATAAATACAATATTTTAGTTTTGTCTTGCGAGTTACGGTTTGTAAGTTATAGGTTGATATATAACGCAACTGTCCAATAAAAGAAGTGTAACTTACTTAAAAGCTATCAAAAATAATATTTAAAATTTTGCATAAGTTGTACACAGTTTCATTTTTTAAAATCAATTAATAGTAATTTTATGAAACAATTAAAATCCACCACTGTTTACTAAGCAGCTAATAAGTTTTTGATAAATGACATGCATACACTTAATATGTGTTGATATATCAACTTTAAGGTACAAACAATTGGGGGGGGGGGGGAGGGGGAAGCTGTATATCAAACATTCTGCTCATGCTCTCTAAAGAAAAAAAATACAATTAGAGGCTTTTTTGTTTTATGATGATGACTATGATGAGTTATTTCAAGTAAACTTTTGAATGTCTGTAAATAAATAATTATCAATATTATATTTTTACTTGCTTTTTTTTTATAATATTAACTCCAGTCTCTTGCTTGAGCCACGGTAGAGGTAGACTCAGCAATATATCAGAGACTACTCAATGTCCCTCACGTCTTCCAACTCCAGACACTTTTTGTAGTCCACGCAACACTAGCGACACCTGAACTACAATGTTAAGCTTGCGAAGCTTTGTAGTTCCAGGTGTCACTACTGCTGGCGCATCGTCGTTTCTATTGGACTACGCGCTAGCATAGGGAGTTGGAAGACATGTGAGGGACATTGGAGACTACTGGTGGTAATAATAACAGTAGTGTTCACAAAATAAGCTCTTTGCGTGCAATGTTAGCTGTGCCAAAGACTACAGACTTCTGCATGTCACACATAAATAATATGCTTCAAGGTAAATAGAGGTCATCTACTTAAATTACTTCTACTCGAGACGCAGCTGTGTGAAAACTATACTTTATTATCATTAGTTTTTTTTTTCTATTTAGGAAGAATTTATTCATTTATATTTAAAATTAATAATAATAATGCCACCTTATTAATTCTTTTTTTTTCTTCCAGGTTGAACTACCTAGTAGCATCTTTTAAAGTTGCGGCGAGATTGGATAAAACCCATCTTCAATACTTATGTTTATCTAAGTTTTCATGCATGCAAAGTTTTCGTTAGAGTACTCTAGAAGGGGAGAGTATCAGTATACGCGATCTAGCAGAATTTTTAAAGCCCTTTCATTGGTTGTTGAAATCGAAAATTCAAATCTGATTGGCTGGTATGCCCAAAAATTTCATTGTTGTCAGTCAATGGTATTTAAATGGGGGTTTTTTGGTTCTGAAAATGATCGTAAGTAATGGGAAATAAATGAGATTTTGAACACTCATAAAATTTTACCAAAACGTTGTCACATTATGAAACTTTCACAGATGAAACTTTATTATTTGGCCAAAAAAATAACATACATTCAAAAGTCGTAATAATTCGCAAATACCGTTATTTACTGTTTATTTTTGTTCTCTTTTTCGTGAACGCTGTAGTTTTCAAGCGAGACCAGCGAAATATAATATACAAGGCCTTTTCTCTTTGAATTTTTATTCCTATAACGGTCAAAAGTTCATTTTTTCGCCGCTAGATGGCGTGCACGACGAAAACTTTTCCCGCTTAAATTTGAAAAGTCAATAAATTGTAGAAATTTCATTAGTTTCTTACAGAAAAAATGTTATAACTAGACTGCAAAACTACCTAGAGTCATAAAAATTGATACATAGGTAGATCAATACTTAAGTAATTAATTACTAAAAAGTCAATTAACTAACCCACCCCTAAAGGGTGAAAAAGGGGTGGTTAACCGTCAAAATAAAATATACTCCGATTTCAAAGCTTTTAACGTTGCTATTAGGGTAAATTGGTAAATTTTCCCGCCTAAGAAGACTGTGATATTAATTTTTGTTGATTTCCACCCCTAGCCGACCTAAGGGGGTAGTTTACCCTTCAAATAGCATAAATTTGAATTTGTAGGTTTTTAACAAATAAAACGTTGTTTCCAGGGTTTCAGGACTTTCTGAAGACAATGGTGCGCACATTAAAAATTTCTAACTTCAACCCCTAATGCGTCAGGGGTTGTTTTAACCCTAATTTCTAATTATATATCAAAATCGAAAATAAAGTTGATGATTCTGGTGAAAAATAAGGTTCCAAATATGTTAATGAGATTTTCAAATTTCTTTTTTCAACCCTTGACGTTCTAGGGGGTAGTTTTCACCCCTATATTAAATAATATCAAGCCATCAAAGTGAAAGGGCGAAACGGCCTTATATAAGTATTGTAACGACTTTTAACGCTACAACGGAAGGGCTGATCCTATGCCTGTATACTGAATATATGAGTTACCTCCCTATCTATCTGCCTGGCTAGTAGGTAACCTCTCTATCTATCGTGCGCGGAGTTCGCCAGCAACGAGAGGGGAGATGAGGTGGAGTGAGAAGCTGTGTAGCTACCACTTTGCTCACCAACTTGGATCTCGCCACTTTTTCTCTCTCAAATTTCTAATACTTGGTGCGAGCGGGACACCAGTATTTAATTACAATATGTGTAGGTTGGCAATGAATAAAAATAAACTTATTTCAATAAATTGTTAGTACCTTATATTATCAAAATGAGTAGTACCATATGAATATTATTATAAAAGGTTTAATTAACTAATTAATTAAATTAAAATTATTTAAAGAAACTTTTAACAGATCTACTTTTTCGATAAACAACTTAAGATATATATTTACGGGATAGGGAAATAAACAGAACTGAAACTCAAATGTTTAAATTTCTAAATTACAAAAAAGTTTAATTAATAAAAAATTATATAAAATAAAAGTTGTAATTATAAATTGATACTAAATTGTTTATAATATAATAAAATATTATAAAATCAAGTTACTGATAAGAAGTTATAAAATATAAATATAAAATATAAAAAAATTAAATACAGTATAAAAATTGAGTTAAAATTATAAAATCTAAAATACTTTTATAAAATAAAAATAACACGTGGTTCACACAGGATATTTTGCCCCAGGAGTTAATTTATAAAATATAAAATTTAAATAATTAAAGCTAGTTTACTAAAAACTTACTACTGATTATATAAACTAAAAAATTCCAAAATTATAAAAATTGAAAATTAAAATTACTTACAATATTCCGAATAGCTGCATTGAAATGGTGGAGAAAAACAACAGAGCGTATTTTGAAAATTAGCGAAGTAATAAATTTCTGTACAGACCAGAACTGGTTTAACTGTTCGCGAAAATGGCTAACTATTTGATTTTTGCTTGGGCTTATATACCATTGAAGTCTGTTGTTTTTCTTACACCCTTTTTCCCCTGCTATTCTAATATTGCCTAATTTTTGCATTCTTTCTACGTCATACAAAAGAGACCGCCTTCAAATTGCGTCTCATGACGTTTTTTTCCTATTTTTTTTCTACTAAGGCGTGGCTCTTTTCTTCTTCTCTTGCACCAGCATCAGCACGTGTGCCGCATCTTCTTTAAAGTTGCATTAGATTTTAGCCTTGAGGTGTCCTGTCCATGATGAATTTGGCGGCTGTCATGCCCGTGATTTACTTGGTGACGTTGAGAATAGGGCGTCGGCATTTTTGAAAACTGCTACTGCGTTGTCTCCAGCGGACACCTGCGACCCGGCGTGTATGCAACCTCGTGACGTCAGCCTTTGACTTGGTGCCGCTCGAGATGCATTCCTGCCGCGCTACGCATCCCTCTTAGCTGCCTTGCCGTGCTATACTTTTTCTCGTGGTTGCCTCATAGAAAGAAATATATAGCGGGGCGATCATATAGAACAAAATTATAATTTTTTTTTGTTTTAATAATCATAAAATGCGCATAAATAAATTATTGTAAAAAATGGTCCTTACAATATACTCCTTTCCCAATAAAGAAAATATTTTATAATTACAAAATATTAAATATTTTCTTGGTTAAAAAACTAGGCTTACATGCCCTCCTTAACACACCATTTTGTTTAGTCTAGCTGTCTTTGCAGAAGACACATTGCTACTTTTGTCTTTTAATTTTCTCACGAGAAAACTAATTTTTTTTTTGTTTAAAATTCTAGTCTAGAGAATATAATATAAATATTTAAAAGTAATTAATTCCACTTAAAAATGTCATATTTGACATATTTATAGCCTAAGGTGGCTTCATTTTATATAATTCTTAAGTGTTTTTAAAATATAATATTTATACTTCACCATACTTGCAGATGCTACAGCTCTGGTTTTTGAAACAAGGTATACATATATCTTTTTCCCAGCCATCTCAAGTGTCCCAGATGTAGCGTGCTAGCTCCGCTACTAAAGTATGTACTGCATGAGGCTAGGTGATGCAAAATTATCATTATTTCTACCTATTTACAAAACATAAAAAAATACAAACATATTCAAATGCTTACTTTTATTATGATCCTGCAACCAAAAACTAACAAAATAATTTTTATGCGACGTTAAACTTAATTATATTGAACAACTTAGCATTTTAACATTAACAATAATATCAATAATATTATCCAATTTATATTTAATAATTTTCCAGTCTCCCATTTTTTCATTTTACTTTTCTCCCTGCAAAAAAATTTTCTCAAAATTTTTGGTTTTTATTTCTCTGTCCAGTCGCATTTTACTCGTGTGAACGAGAAAAATAATTTTACGTAATATTCGGCCATCTTCGGCTATGTTCGTATAAACTCGTGGCTTCAATAGTATGTTTTGTCGGAAACCTCGTACTTCTTCGTGTTTTTCCCGATACTATACGAAATATGTAATCAAATGACTATGCGGGAATCTCAAGTGGATTTTTAAACTAGAAATTTGGTTGGTTAATTTGGTCCTTATATACTTTTTTTTTCTTTTTTCTTACTTAGAATGCAGAATTTAAAGTTTGTATTTAACCCTGGGGGTGGAAGGGAAAATTGTCAGTCGTACAGAAAAATTTGTAGTGTCAAGTTGTCGTGATGAATATAGACCTGTCTTCTTTTCAAAAATTCAAATCTACCGTAATTGTTGGTTTTGAAACTTCTGTTGAAAACCACGGTACTATCTGTTTTAGAAGCTTCTGTGGCCGTCATATTTATGGTGGGCAATTAATTTGCAATTCAGAATTAACTGGATCTGTTGAACTTAATTCAATTTTAAACAGTAATACACTTGCTCGTGCACCTGTCATTCCTACTGCGTTGGCTGAACTCGTCAGTGAGCTGAACGACTTTTACCTCGTAACCACCAGTTCCTTAGAGAAACAAATTCTACATTTCTTAATCGGGAGTGAAGAAGAAATTGGAGTTATTTATCCAAGTTGCCCACTTAGTTTTCAAAGTCGTGAATACCCCAGTTATTGTCTCCGTCATATTATACCCAGTGAAACGTGCAGTGTTTACCGAGTTCATCGGTGGTGTGATTATTTCAAATATTTATACGAAACTCGTCAAGTTGGTTATCTGTACCCATAAACTATGGCGTTATCTGTGCCTGTGGTTGAACTTAATGCTGCACCCGTATTTGCAGTATATATCAAGTATAGAGAAATTGATACAGTGCAAATTTGTGTTACTGAAATTTGTTTTACCGAAGTTTCAAGCAATGCTATTAGTTTCTCGCATAATATGCAAGTTACTTTACAAAGATGCAGACGTACCGGTAATTATCATTTCAATGGTGGTGTTATTCCTATCAAAATACTTGAAATACGTCGTTTCTTCTTGTCTCCCCTTGAAAATCATACTGCCTTGGGTACTTATAGATTTTCGTCAAGTCGCTTGATAGCCGTTCAAGGCATGCAGTTACATTTGGCTCGTATTATCCTAGAGGGCAATTTCCGAGTTGAAGTATTCGCAGAGTACTACAGAAACAGTTTTCTGTCCAGTGTTGGTTCCCGTTGTTTCAAACATTTTGAAACTGACGACATCTGTGCGCAACAAGAAAGTCAAGCACTGGCTTATGCCTGTCAATACTTAATGGTTTTTAATGTGGAAGTGAACCATATACGCAGAAGAATGGGACTACCTTACGGGTGGGAAAATTATCCTGTAGACCCTCCTGTTGTACCACCAAATTCACCGAGTTTATCATCATCCGACCAAGATGTCGTTCCAGATTTGGCCACGAATAGTTCCGATTGCGTTACTACGCCACTACCCATGGACGTCAATAATACGCCAGAATCGCAAGTGGCAGTAGAATCAACTAGTGTCGATCAGCTGGTTCACACAACAGTAAGTCGTCCATCTTCGTCTGTCAATAATGTAGAGTACATGGATATTAGTGAAGCAGAGAGCATTGCAGAAAGCACTGGACTTGGTGAAAAGGCTGCGTTAACTTTCAAGTTAGCCCTAGAATGCAGTGGACTTTCTGCCATTGAAGATACGCCATCTGCTGCAGTTCATTCACACACTCGGTACAGCCTTCGCAGCTCGTCGAATTGTCGCAAAATGTGTTGTGTGGCGACCCCCACAGATTTGGAGGTTTCTAATTTATTTGTTGATGTAAACCTGCCATCGCAAAATGTAGAAGTGCAAGTATGTACACCTGTGTTATATGAACCAACTGTTGATACTTTACTGACCATCCCCAACATAGTTGGATTGAAGGATCATACTGGTGATGACTGTGACCAAAATAACATCGTGCAACGTACTTCTGAGTTACTTGATGCTACCAGTAACAATGTAAACGTGAACTCAGTTGCTTCCGATGTGAATATCAATACTGCTGCTATCGATATAGTAAGTACATTGTGTGCTGATAAAACTACTGACGTTGTGACTGATGATATAAACCAAAGAATGTTAAAACGAGTGGCTGAAATAGCTCAGTTTGTGCTTCTACATATTAATGAAAAACTTGGAGAAAACTTAAGAGATGATTTACGTCCTGTAGTTTTAAATGTCTTAAACAACACATATGGAGAGAGTCATGAAGCTCTACAAAGCTATCTGCAATCTCTCTTAAGTGAAAGTCCTGATTGTCGTATTGTTACCGCCGTAGCACCACCTGTTTCACTTACAACCATTGTATCATCTGATGTTAATCCATTTGACATGTCGTTCCCCGATCTGCCTCCAAGCCTGGACTTATCTGCTCACTGCAGCATGGACGACATGTTTCCTGCTACTGGTATATATACCATTGATTTTACTACACTTGGTGAACTTCCACTACAATTTTTTCCTGTTACTGAACCAAAGGCAAAGGAAAACACCACTGGCGGCAGTCTCCAAGATGATCAGGAACATCCCTCAACCAAAATTTCGCAGCCACATTCAGTATAAGGTATGCAGAATCAATTTTAAAAGCATTAGAATACATTTATTTACATTTATTTTTTTACTTTTTCATTTAACTTTGGGGCTGGATTTTCAATAACAATCACCTCCTCTTTTACCTCTGATTCTATGATTTCATCAGTTTCTTTCTTTGCATTTCTGAGTGTACCAATCTTAGCCCAAATATTGGCTCTATATTTATAAATTATGTACATTATAATGAAAATAACAATTAGTGTCAATACCATGTGTACATAATTTTTATTTACCTCATGTAAAATATATACCTTTTGTTTTTCTTTTATATTCTTAACAGATTCTATAATTTTATTTAAATCTGCACCATTTAAATTTGAGTGCTTTTTCCCATTATAAAATTCCAAATTCTTTTTAATATCACTAAATATTGAATCAGTATAATTTAAATAATCTTTCTGTTCCCAGTATATTTTCTCTAAAACTGTAATATTTGGTATCAAAAATGAAAACTGTCTCCCCTTAGACACTGCTACCTTATTTGTGTGAGGCATTAACATAAAATCTTCACCATAAACAAAACATGTACTCGATACATTAAGAATACCGGTACTTACAATACTGGTAGGATATTGGTCCATATTCATCTTATCAATACACTTGTATGATAGCATGGTAGGTTTATTTACACTATAAAACCATACATTTGAATTCTTTCCTCTCACAAAATATGGTGCAAAATTCATTATTACTTTGTAATTACACAGCAATTTTACATCTTTCTCATTGCTTGTAAACAAGGCAAATAAACATGATTTATATGTGTTTAAATATACATTTCGAAAAGGTTTACATATGGTTATTAAATCCTGTGAACATTGCTCTAATTCAATTTCTGATAGGAAAAAATAAATTGATTTTTCGTCGTTAATTGCTATATAATCATGTTCATTAGTCATATCTAAAAATATTGCTACTTCACTGTAGTGAGGTTTATAAGGAATGGGGATGGGCTTGAATAATGAAAATTTACTCTGGCTGTTTATCAATGGAATCTCTGCATTAATTCTTAGTTTACCTCCATAAAGATACACATGAGCTATTGTTATTGTGTAATAAATATGTAGCTGATTTTCATTAACATGTGTAGGTAGCTTTTGGTCATTACTTAGATGCTTATTTATGTCTTTAAGGGAAGCTAATAGTATTTCTGGGGGCAAAAGTGTTGTGCTTAACTTTCCCATTTTTAAAGCATTGATTCCCTCCCTTACATTATTAACCATCAACTGTAATTCATCTAATATTGTTTTGTATTGTTGCAGGTGAATCTGTGAATCAAACCAGCTGTTCATTATGTGAGCCCAAGAATCTACTTGTACTTCAGTAGAGTGAACCACTTGAAGAAGATCAATAGTTGTGTTTGTGATTCTCTCAATCATTTTTGTGTTAGTGTTAACTTGAATGTAAGTTTTATTTAAAAAAGTTAATTGGTTTGATAGTTCTGAAATTATTTGCTGGTTAGTAGTGTTCAAATTTTCGATTTTAGTGTTCAAGTGCTGAAAATCAGTGTTGGTTACTAGCCCTGTCAACCATGAAATGGCATTTCCTAAGCCATCAAAAATTGCTCTCTTATTTCGAGTGTTACTGTTAATAATACCAGGTGGGTGAATTGATATTTGAATATCTTTTAGTGTTTTAGTTAAAGTTTGTGCTTGCTTTAAATATCCCCTTAAAATCTCATTCAACATCACTAATTTCTGTGTCTTATTATTTTTAATTGTATGCATGAAATGTTTTAAATCTAGTTTATATTTTTCTATGGGTGTGTGTAGTGAGTTTATATCAATATCAAATATGTAATTCCATTTGTCTCCAGTCAAAATAATGTCCCTCTCAGTTAAAAATATGATTCCTTTGTCAATGTTATTGTCCTGTGTGGTCCCTGTTTGGAGTAGTCTAAACATCACAAATCTGTAACAAAAGAAATATTAATTCTATGCTAGGAGTGCTAATTAGCTTTATTATCCATTATTAAGTACAATTTTCTCATATTCTTAACGTACATTCCCTTATTTTCATAGTTAAAGCTTTTTCAATTCTATACCGGTATTTATATATAGTATACCCCTCAGTACACAATGTCCCAACTTTTCTACTTATAATTTTCTACCCGTACGTTAGATTTATTATTGTTTTAATATTTGATTTAAGTAATGCATTTACTATATCATTTGAATTTTCCATCATTATAAGTTTGTGTCGTACTTATTTTTGTTTAATGCATGTATTTCTTTTTTATTTGTGTGCCAAAAGTAGATCTTATAGTCAAAAACTCATGGACAAAATAGTCTGAAATTACAACAAAGACTGATAATTATACCATATGTAAGTGTTTTTCTGTAAATAAAATATACTATCGTCCATATATGTATTACTTTAATTTATTTTATACCATATCTAATTAGTTTTAAGTGTGGAAAAATCATTTAATTTCATTATATTTAAGCTTCTTTTTTATTCAAAACAAAATTTTGTGTCATTATTTTTACTTATTTAGTGCTATATTATATATATAAAAAGGTTTATTTCTATTTTATTATTATTCAAAGAAGGTATATAACATATCAAAGTATAGTTTTATAATCATAATTATACTTTAATTTTGATTAAAACATCATTTTACTACATTTCTATATAATATCCGCCATTTCGTGTTCAATTGTAAACAAACTTTAAAACTCGAGTAAATATTTTGAAAAAACTGAACGTGCATGCCATCTATTTTTTTAAATATGTAACTTTTTTCTAAAAACGCCATCTATTGAATGAATTTGGCGATTATCATCTATCCTAACGCCATCTATTATCTCAATCTGGCAAATAACTTATGATTCTCTATCAAGTTCGCCATCTACTGAGATTATATGTAACTATTTCAATGTTTGTTTACGTTCGCGATGTTTTTTACATAAAATGTTCCGATAAAAGTTATTTTTATATCAAAAATAGCATATTTATTCTGTTTACTTGTAAATAAAAAGATGTTTTGCTTATTATTGTGATATATAATGCTACTAAAGTAGTTTAATCGTATTGAATTCGTCTTTATCAATGATTATTCATGAAATATGGTAAGTTTTTACTCTATCAATTTCCTTACATTTTCTATACAGTCCCGTGTTTTTGATGTATATTTTATCTATTTATTTTATCACGTTTTAATAGTTTGTTACGTTAAGAAATCTAATAATATATTTGTACATTCTATAATTATATTTTTATTTTCAAACCCAATGTCTTAAATGTAAACTTTACAAAATATGTTTTTACTCATTTTTTTTCAATCCCCATCCTTCTTATTTCAACTTTTCGTTTAGTTTTCATTCTCTTTCCATTTTAAATGATTGATACCTTAATATTCTTATTGGTTTTCGTTTTCCAGGCAGATTATATTATCTTGAATGCATGTTTGATTATTAGAGTGATAGTTTTCTTGTATTTATTGGTCTGCAATTTTTCCTCATGTGTACATTTCACATTTTATTTCTCCACCACATTACTTCTTATACCCAAATTTCTTATTTTATTATTGTAATGGGTTCGTTTTTATATTCTAGTTCTACCCTGGTCTTTACATTATGGATGCTACTTTTGCCTATCGTGCTGTGACACGTCATTACCGGTATTTTACTGTAAGTATACATATCAACCACATGTGTTTGATTATATTTCTCTTTTCTATTTCCCTTTTTCCTATTCTTTTATGATGATAAGTAATATGGTTATTTTGGTTTGTTATTAGACTGAAATGCGGTGCCTCGCTGGTCTCTTAAGTTGAATATGAGTTTGTACAAGAATTTTTCATTTTATTTCTAAAAAGTTTTTATGTAGTTTTATTCGTAAGTTTACTGTATTTTATGTATTTTATTCATGTTTTTAATAAATATTCTTGTTTATTTTAAAACAATGTTTACTTGGTTATTATATTTTAATAAAAATTTCGTGTTTTTGGTGTTTTGTGGCCCTTATATCTGGTGTTGTAATTATGTTTTGGGGGTTCATCATTATCTGAACTGTCAGAAGTTTCAGTTGAAATACTTTTATAGCTCTCACTCTGACTTGTTGTCTCATTATCGTTATTATTTAGGCTTAGTTCTGAGGCACTAGATTTTGTATTATTTGACAGTATTGACGAGTTAGTTTTATTTAAATCTGGATTATACGGTATTGAAATTACAGTACTGGTACCATCTGAACTATGGCTACTTTTAGAATCTGATTTTTCTGTTTCACTTTTGTTATCAATATTTATTAATTCACGCAATCGTTGTGATTTAGGCTCGATAATTTGCATTTGAAATCCGGGTTTAGGGTAACAAAATTTTAATCTATTTACATTTACATATTCTATTTTCTGATCACCGTATAACTCTTGTATTTTACAATTTAATGGGGTGGGAGTATCTAAGACTCTATATGGACCTCTATAGGCTCCTTGAAAACTTTTACTTATGTGTAATTTTGGATTTCCTATTTCTAAATAACACAAGTCTCCTGGTTTAAATCCTGCAGGTCTAACTCTTTTATTATATTGTTTTGCTCTTGCTTCATAGGATTTATCTAAGTTTTGTTTAACTATTTCAAAGGCTTTACTCATGCAAGTTGATATTTCCCTATTATAATTAAAATCTGCATCATAAAAAACTCTTTTTGGTTTTTCATGTATGTGATTCGGAAATATAGGATTTCTAGCTAAAAATAAAAAGAAAGGAACCTCCCCAGTGCTGCTATTTATGGTTACTCTATATGCAAAACACAAAAATGGTAAAAGCCTCTCCCATTCTGTATAATTATCTCTCAAATAATTTTTTAACATCCCTTTAATTACTCCGAATTTTCTTTCTATTTCTGCATTTCCTTTTGGATTAAAGCTAGAGGTTGTTATACGTCTTATACCTAAAAATTTTGAAATGTCACGAAATAACTCACTTGTAAAATTAGAACCTCTGTCTGTTATTAAGCAATAACACATGGAATATCTTAAAAATATTTCATTTACCAATATTTTAGCTACAGTTTCTGTTTTAGTATTAGGCATGGGAAATAATTCTAACCATTTACTGAAGTAATCTTCTATAGCAAGTATGTAACAATTATTATTTTCAGATTTAGGTTGAAAACTCCCGGTAATGTCACAGTGTACCCTGTTCCACACTCCATATGAAGGTGGGTAGGACCCTAATGGCGCTTTAAATTTTACTCGGCTCTTCTTATTAAGAGCACAGGTCTCACAGCTTCTACAATATTCTTTAACGTCTTTCATAATGCCGGGCCAGGTAAAATTAGTTTTAATTAAGCTTGCAGTTTTACGATAAAATTGATGCGCAAAATATGGTGGATCGTGGTAACTTTCACAGAGCCTTAAAATAAAACTTCTAGGTGCTATTATCTGATCATTTTTTTCCTTCCCTGATTTAATTTTATATAATAAACCCTGGTCTCCTATTTTATATCTAGTTTGCTCAGGATTCTTTTTCATATACTTATTAATTTTTTGACATTGAGGATCTAATTTTTGTTCATCTAAAATTAATCTTACATCCCAATTATATTCAAATGGCATTGAAATAGGGGCCAAATTAATTGTAGTATATTCTGAAAATAATTCTTTTTTATTTTTTATTACTGTTGAAATTGGACAGACTGTAATTGTGCTTCCATTAGATATAATATCGTTAGAAGGACAATTTCGTCTTGTCATAAAGTCCGCGTTAGTATGAATTTTAGCTGGTCTATAAATCATATCATAATCGAATTGGCTCAAAAATATACTCCACCTTGTTAATCTTTGATTTACGTGATCTTTTGTTTTTAGGAAACTTAACAAAGGCTTGTGATCCACGAATATTTTGAATTTTACACCTGTTAAATAAACTCGAAAGTACCTCACAAAATAAACAACTGCCAAAGCTTCTTTTTCAATTATAGCATAATTACGTTGTGCTTTATTTAACATTTTTGACCCATAAGAAATAGGATATTCTTCTCCATCATATTCTTGTGACAAAACGCAGCCTATTGTATCTATGTTAGCATCAGTAGAAAGCAAAAACATTTTTTCAAAACAGGGAAACTTCAATAATGGTTCCGAAGTAAGTATCTTTTTTATTTTTATAAAGGCATCATTTTGTGGTTCTAGCCATTCTAAAGCTACATTTTTACGTAATAGCAATAAAATTGGTTTTAAAAGCTCACTTAAATTCTTGAAAAATCTAGCATAAAAATTTATCATTCCGACCAAACCCCTAACTTGTTTTAATGTGCGTGGAGGCCTAATATTCATAATTTTTTCTACGTTTCTTGGATCTAATCCTAATGAACCATTACTCAAAGTAAAACCTAAAAATATTACTTCCCTTTTTATTAAGTTACATTTTGAAATTGATAATTTTAAATTTGCTTTTCTTAATATTGAAAATATTTCTGATAATCGATCTATATGAGTATCGATATACGTGCTAAATACTAATATATCGTCAATATATACAATCATTATTTTATTTATTACTTTTGCGAATATTAAATCACATAGTCTTTGCATAACAAAAGGAGATAAGCTCATACCTTGCCCTAACCTTTTGAATTGATATTTTCCCTCTGAACATACAAAACTAGTGTACTTTCTGCTCGATTTATCGAGGGGAACCTGATAGAAAGTCGATGCCAGGTCTAGTGTACTATAGAACATGCTTCCATCTAGACAATCGATAATCGAATCGATTCTTGGCAAAACCCATTGTTTTCGATTAATCTCTAATCGATTAATCGATCTGTAATCGATAACTACTCTATATTTAGGTGTCCCATCACTCGATTTTTTTCCTGTCACTAATAATGGTGAGGCCCATGAACTGAAGCTTTCCTCAATTATATCTTGCTCTAACCAGTCCTCAATTTGCTCTTTAACTACTGGTTTTAAAGCGTGCGGAATGCGATATGGGCTTGCTGATATCGGTGTTATATTTTCTGGTATCTCTAATTTTCCCTCCACTAAATTGCATAGACCAATTTTCTTATCCAATCCTACAAAAACATCTTCGTATTCATATAATAATTTCTGTAATTTTTCCACTCCATCTTTATCTACTCCTGTATAATCAAATTTTTGAAGAAAGTCAGGGTCCCTTTTTTTTAAATTCATAGCGTTTAAACTAATATCAATCGCGTCATTTTCTAAATTGGCTTTATCATATTTACTTATTATTTTAAAATCGCCCTCTACGTATCCCAACAATGTATTCTTATTTACAAACATTGACTGTAAAGTTAAGTTTGCTATGGGCACTGGCAAAAGTAAATCTTTTCTTTGTAATATTACTGTAAAAGGTGACATAACACCTTGCATAATTTTACTCACTGGTATAAAAATTAACTCGTCTGTATTTTCTATTTTCTTATCTTGTTTTGCAAAAATTAACATTTCTGTTTGTGCTGGAATATGAATTGATTCAATAGTACTTACGCGTACTCTCTTACTTTCATTATTTTTACTTGGTTCGTATATAAATTCATTATCTGGCATATCATAATCACTATTTTCACCTTGATCATTTTTCACCTTTTTATTTCCTTTCTTTTCACCTTTTTTCATATTTTTATTATCCATTAAAATTTCACCATTTTTACTGCTTTTCACCTTTTTAATCTTTTCACCTTTTTCAATATTTTCACCTTTTTCCATGGTTTTACCTTTTTCACCATAATCTCTATTGACTTCTTCGCAATTAAATTTGCAATTAGATGAACTCAAATTTTCGCGCGATTTATTCAAGTGAATCTTATTTGCAAAAATTATTGACGTAGAATCAACAAACTCACTAACCGGTTCTAAAATTTCACCATTTATTTTCAATTTTTCTTTCTTAATTTTGGCCTTATTTTTCCCCTTGGTCATAGGCATAACATCGGTAGATGCTACACAGATACCGTTAGATACCCTTTCTATACCAGAATTATTTATTTCCTTCTTATCATTTTCCATTATCATATTTATCATTTCACCTTTAACTGTATTTATTTCAATCAAATCAAACTGTGCACCACCTATTTTATTCAGCTGAATTTTTCTTTCATTGTACAATATATTAACATCAAAGTTATGTATAAAATCCATTCCAACAAGTCCTTTTGTAATTATATTCAAGTCATTTCTACTTATTATAAATTCATGATTTAACCCATAATCACCTATTTTAAACAAAACTTCAATACTTCCAGCAATTTCCAACTGTTGTCACGTTATTCCTATTAATCTCACATTATTCACCTTACTCAATACTATTCCCTTTTTTAAACAAGATAAACATAGGACGCTGGCCACAGCTCCTGTATCTAATAACAATTTCACTTTATTATTTTTAAATAATGAGGACTTAATTTCTATCGCAAAAACACTACCTTTTACTTTTAAATTTGAAATGTTAGCTATATTAACTATTTTCATTTCTTCAGTATGTAATATTTTTTTACGAGCCCCAGTTTTATTTATTTGCGTGGTGACTCTCCCTGACGGGGTTTCATAGGAGAGTATTTCGCGTTTGGGTGAATCGTTTTAGATGACGAAGCTTGTGGTTCTTGAAATGTAACTTTATTTCCCCCTTGCTTCTCCGGTTCTCCTGGTACTGACCTAACAACCCTGTTACAATCACGTACTAAGTGCGAATCGGAATCACAACCAAAACAGCGGCGTTTTGGTTTCTCGCGCTCCAATACTCGTGGACACGAGCTCCTCAGATGCGATTCTGAATTACAATTATAACAGCGCAATTTTTTATCTTGCGTATAATTACGTGCATAATCCGTGTTATAAACTGGTTGTGGACCTCGCCAAGCATTATTATTATTATTATAACCGCCGTTATAATTACCACGTCCAAATGATGCTCTTTGTCCTCTATTACGATAACGGTTCTGATCATAACGTCTATAGTTACTTCCGTCGTTTCTCCCTATGGTAAACTTATTTCCCGGGGTAAAATTTAAATAATTCTGACTTAAGTTTTGCATTTCAACGTCCTGCGGCGCATCCTGACTTTCCTCCTCGCTAGTGGCTTGAATCGCGTTAATATTTAACGTCTTAGTTTGATTAATTATTTCGTTAATCTCCTCTTCCTCCGCGAGTTTAATGCATTCTTTAAAATCTGCCTGTTGAGCCCGAGACAGTGTAAACCTTCGTATGTCTGGTCGTAAATTCATCAGAAATTTATCTTTCATTCTTATCATTAGCTCTGCAATTCGTGCTGAAACTCCATTCTGATCTCCATCCAAATTAATAGTTTTCAATCCGGCAGCTTTCAAACGCGCAGCGTATTTTCGAACACTTTCTTTAGGTCGCTGCTTACAGGAATCATACTTTGCAAGTCGGTAAATCAATGGTTCGGCGGGCTTAAATTGCTCACGTAAAGCCGCTTTAAAAATTCTCCAATCAGTAGTAGTTTTTAATTCATTTTCCGCATTAACAAAAGAAAGAGCCATTTTTCGCAACCGTAATCTTGCAACATTGCATTTAATTTCATCATCCCAGTTTCCCAATGAACTCGTGAGCTCCACTTGCTCCAAAAACGAAGTTACTTTAATTGAATCGTCTTCTCCGCTAAATGGCTCAATTTGAGAAATTAACTCCCAGGTTATGGGTGGGGGAGGTGGTGGGGGTGGTTCATCTGCCATGTTTCTTTATTAACTTGTCCTTACTTTAAAATGTAAACTTGTACTAACACGATTATTAATTCTCAAAAAAATGAAATTTCCAAAAAAAATTAAACCTTTTTTTTTTTTTTTTATTAATCAACCCCTCCTAATAATTAATTAACCCCACACCTGACACCAAAATATTGTAACGACTTTTAACGCTACAACGGAAGGGCTGATCCTATGCCTGTATACTGAATATATGAGTTACCTCCCTATCTATCTGCCTGGCTAGTAGGTAACCTCTCTATCTATCGTGCGCGGAGTTCGCCAGCAACGAGAGGGGAGATGAGGTGGAGTGAGAAGCTGTGTAGCTACCACTTTGCTCACCAACTTGGATCTCGCCACTTTTTCTCTCTCAAATTTCTAATACTTGGTGCGAGCGGGACACCAGTATTTAATTACAATATGTGTAGGTTGGCAATGAATAAAAATAAACTTATTTCAATAAATTGTTAGTACCTTATATTATCAAAATGAGTAGTACCATATGAATATTATTATAAAAGGTTTAATTAACTAATTAATTAAATTAAAATTATTTAAAGAAACTTTTAACAGATCTACTTTTTCGATAAACAACTTAAGATATATATTTACGGGATAGGGAAATAAACAGAACTGAAACTCAAATGTTTAAATTTCTAAATTACAAAAAAGTTTAATTAATAAAAAATTATATAAAATAAAAGTTGTAATTATAAATTGATACTAAATTGTTTATAATATAATAAAATATTATAAAATCAAGTTACTGATAAGAAGTTATAAAATATAAATATAAAATATAAAAAAATTAAATACAGTATAAAAATTGAGTTAAAATTATAAAATCTAAAATACTTTTATAAAATAAAAATAACACGTGGTTCACACAGGATATTTTGCCCCAGGAGTTAATTTATAAAATATAAAATTTAAATAATTAAAGCTAGTTTACTAAAAACTTACTACTGATTATATAAACTAAAAAATTCCAAAATTATAAAAATTGAAAATTAAAATTACTTACAATATTCCGAATAGCTGCATTGAAATGGTGGAGAAAAACAACAGAGCGTATTTTGAAAATTAGCGAAGTAATAAATTTCTGTACAGACCAGAACTGGTTTAACTGTTCGCGAAAATGGCTAACTATTTGATTTTTGCTTGGGCTTATATACCATTGAAGTCTGTTGTTTTTCTTACACCCTTTTTCCCCTGCTATTCTAATATTGCCTAATTTTTGCATTCTTTCTACGTCATACAAAAGAGACCGCCTTCAAATTGCGTCTCATGACGTTTTTTTCCTATTTTTTTTCTACTAAGGCGTGGCTCTTTTCTTCTTCTCTTGCACCAGCATCAGCACGTGTGCCGCATCTTCTTTAAAGTTGCATTAGATTTTAGCCTTGAGGTGTCCTGTCCATGATGAATTTGGCGGCTGTCATGCCCGTGATTTACTTGGTGACGTTGAGAATAGGGCGTCGGCATTTTTGAAAACTGCTACTGCGTTGTCTCCAGCGGACACCTGCGACCCGGCGTGTATGCAACCTCGTGACGTCAGCCTTTGACTTGGTGCCGCTCGAGATGCATTCCTGCCGCGCTACGCATCCCTCTTAGCTGCCTTGCCGTGCTATACTTTTTCTCGTGGTTGCCTCATAGAAAGAAATATATAGCGGGGCGATCATATAGAACAAAATTATAATTTTTTTTTGTTTTAATAATCATAAAATGCGCATAAATAAATTATTGTAAAAAATGGTCCTTACAGTATTTCGCTGGTCTCGTTTCAAGCAAGCACAAGATTTTTGAGTTTGTTTACATTTTATTTTTCATTGTTGGAGCGCATTAGCCAATGAGCGTTGAGTATTTATTTTCAAAATATGATATTTTTAAGCTTAAAAAAAATAATTTTTTAGCAAACTGAGGGTTTTGAAATTTTAGACATAAAATGGCCATAAAATGAAGTTTTTTTGTGAAAATTTCAATGCTGTAATTTCCTTCGTTCAATAGTTATGACGTTTCAAAATCGCGATTTTTCCCATTACTTACGCGATTTTTCGTGATCAAAAAACCCAAACAAAGGGTGCGCGTATACTCCCCCCTTCTAGAGTACTCTAGTTTTCGTTTTCAAAAATTCTTTAACGGCATAGACAACATGAAAACATAAGCAAGTACATAATAAATCACTTGATGGGACTTACATAAATAACGTTAATTGGTCTCAAAACCCAACTGTAGCGCCGTAGCAGTGATCAGAAAATTTCGATTTATGCAACCCGCACAACATTTTCATACTAGTTTTTGCCTGTTTCTGACGTCATAAACAGAAATTTTCACGCAAATTGCATACTTTACATTTTTTTAAAGCTCTCTTGTGGGGCCACATTTACATCCTGGTAAAAATTATCATCAATTTTGTAGATCACATTTTGTGTTTAATGATTAAAAAGAACTTGTTGTTTCATGTTTTCTATGCCTTTAAATAATAACAGCCTTATGAAATGACTCAAAAACACATATTTTAATATAGGTATAGTGTATAATATTTCTCCATACAACTCCGAAGAAAATAAATCTATCTGAGATGGATTGGTAAATTCTCATATACAACAAACTTTGATACAACTATAAGATAATAGGGTAGTTATCTTTAACTAATGTTTAAATTTTGTTTAATTATGTTTTAATTTGAACAGTGCAATCAAATTCTACAATGTTCTATGGTTGCACAACATATTATGTAATATTTCTAATTTAAAGACATAATGCACTTTTCTTATATTCTTTAGAATACTATAGGTTAATAATTTACATACCTTTGGTCGAATTAGACATGAACGCGTTGATTTTGTATTTATTTTCATTTATTTTTCATTTGACGGTTGAAATAAAACTTAACTGATGTCACACTGTACTGATGGGGCTGCGAAATGGTGGGGAGTGTTTTGAATTTATCACGTGACCAAAGAATTTGACTGTGATTGGCTGATGAGATGAGGTAGGGGGGAACGCCAGGAAAAAAGTTTTGTACGTTCCTAAACTTTATCCCACACAGCACAGATTGAGATATCATACATATAATATAATATGCTTTTTATATACATATACCAAAGGTTATTATATGTATAATATCCGTATGTAGAAGGGATGATGATCGTATGAGAAACGCTCAAACGTCCTACTTCGTGCGTATATTATACGTATATCTCAAGACCCAAAGTATATGTATACTAGAGCTGTGGAAACCGCTAAAAATTGCGAAACCGGATAATCGTTTTTATTTTTTATCGGTTCGATTAAATCGATTAAAAACAGAACGATTCGGTTTTCGATTTTGTCGGTTTTTTCAGTCATTATTATGATTTTGACTTTAAAATTCGGTTTACAAAATTCGATTTTTACCATCTAAAAATAAAAAATCGAATCGTAAAGGTCATTTGTTATAAAAAATCGAATATTTTTTTATGATAAACCGAATAACAAAATTAAAAATCGATTTTTTTTTATTTATTATTATTTACTTGGAATCCTTAGATTTGCAAATCTTTAATACGATTTTTAAGTTTCTTTAATGATATTCAGTTTTATATTTAAACAGCGGTCCAAAAAAAAAATATTGAATAATAACACTTTTTTTCTTAAATTATATTTGAAACCAATTTTATATTTTGAAATAGCTCTTATGATTCACACAATATTTTATATTCCATTATTTTTAAAATAATTCTTGTTTAGTTTTTTGCAACTATATTATATTATATGTTTTATTTAAAATGTATATCAATCAAATTAGTCACCTGTGCAAAATGAAGATCTTAAAAATGCGTATTAAACTCTGTATATATTATGGACTTATATTATGTATAGAAAGAAAGGAAAGCCAGGCTATTGTACTTTTCATGGAGTACCGTTTAAAAAGTATTGGAGTACAGGTAGGTAAAAAAAATGAAGAAGTGGTTGGTCAGTAAAAGCACTAAAAGCTGCATGATCATAGAATGTTCTTTATACTCTTCTTCTTTTTTTTTTTTTTTTTTTCTTTTCTTTTTCTTTACATAAGTGAAAAAAGAAATAATAATTTAATATAAAAGAAAGAAAGAAAGCAATTAAAGTTTGTTTTAAGTTTTGGAAAGAAAAATTAACAAAATCGCTCTTACTATCAATTTATTAGCAGCAAATTAAACAAGGATGTAATATAAAGTTGCATAAAAAACATTATTACATTTTTTCTATATCGTTATCTATCTATTATAACTATATAGAATATATATAATGAATGAATGAATGAATGAATGAATGAATGAATGAATGAATGAATGAATGAATGAATGAATGAATGAATGAATGAATGAATGAATGAATGAATGAATGAATGAATGAATGAATGAATGAATGAATGAATGAATGAATGAATGAATGAATGAATGAATGAATGAATGAATGAATGAATGAAAAACTTATTTTCTTTCTCTCTCTCTCTCTCTCTCATTCATTTATTCCGTTTTTTTATTTTTCCGCGGATATTAAAGACATCATTTAAAAAATATTAGTATATAAAAATTATATGATAAAACCTAAAAATGTATTGCTTAAATTTTTGTATGAAATATATAGTTAACTATAATATTCATATTAAACTAAAATCATTTTGAAAACAGGGTATAATTTATAATATATAATTTTTTTTTGTTTAAGAAACGTCAGGCTTACAATTGATATACGGAGGTAAAAAAAAATTATAAGGTATATAAACGGCCGTGGGGTTGAAAGGGAGTTACATGCCCTCAGGTGTCCAGCTGGTTGTGTTTTGCGTTCTGAAGAAAGGTGCAAAACACATCATGGTGCAACGCAAAACATATTCCTTTTTTTTCTCTCTCTTATTTTTTTGGAGGTAGAATTTTAAAACTATGATTTTTGCTCCTCAAATTCAAATTTTTATCATTATTACCTTTCTTTGATTAGAAATGGTATGATTTTAAACTTTTTAAAACTTTTAAACAATTGATTTTTTTTCATAATTAAAAAAATAATACTAAACTACTTATAATTGTAAGCAAATATACATAAATATATCAGTTTAAAATTTGCAGATTATATAAGACTGCATTTTTTATTCTTCTTAAAATATTTTTAAATAAAGTAACCTTAATAAATTAGCTTAATTGCCTAGAACACGAACGTTAAACTTGATAGTAAGATTTGTTAAAATACAATAAAAAATTAAATTTCTGACTTACATTTTTGTCTTAACAAATTTTTATTTTGATATTCATGTACAGCAGTATTTTCTTCTACATATTGAATACAAAATGATGTATGCATTATTGAATTAGATTTAAGAACAACTATTTTGCATACATGCAAAAATGGGTATTTTCCGTATTTCATACAAATTGCAGTAAAATTTAACCAATATATTTGACATCAGCATAAAATTTGCATTTCGGAATAAATTTTCAAGATTCAATATTTTAAAATCAAGGAACGCCCCTTTTTAATAATTAATGAATTTCTAAAAAACTATACGTTGCATCAAAAACTTTTAATGACAAGAAATGTGTAGAATTATATAATACACTTTGAGTATAAATTTCAGGCTATTTGAAATGTTATTGACAATTTGCCAACGCTTTGAAAAGTTTTAAACAGAGAAATTTTAAAAGTGCAATGTTTTTATTATGATGTTTTACTTCACTTTTAAAATTTCTCTGTTTGAAAACTTTCAAAGCGTTGGCAAATTGTCAAAAACATTTTAAATGGCCTAAAATTTATACACAGATTGTATTATATAATTCTACACATTTCTTGTCATTAAAAGTTTTTGATGCAACGTATAGTTTTTTAGAAATTCATCAATTATTAAAAAGGGGCGTTCCTCGATTTTAAAAATTTAAATCGTAAAAAATTATTCCTAAATGCAAATTTTATGCTGATGTCAAATATATTGGTTAAATTTTACTGCAATTCGTATGAAACACGGAAAATACCTATTTTTGCATGTATGCAAAATAGTCGTTCTTAAATCTAATTTAATAATGCATACATCATTTTGTATTCAATATGTAGTAGAACATACTGCTGTACATGAATATCAAAATAAAAATTTGTTGAGACTAAAATGTAAGTCAGAAATTCATTTTTTATTGTGTTTGAAGAAATGTTACTATCAAATTTAATGATCATATTCTAGGCAAGCTAATTTATTTAGGTAATCTCGTTTTGAGAGTAATCTAAAGAACATAAAAAATGCATTCTTTAGGCCCGCGCAGCCGTCTTATTTTATTTAATATTAAATTAATTTAAGAAAATAGGTCACTGTGATTGGCGGAGAGTCGACTCTCAGCCAATCACAGCGACTTATTATTTTAATTAATTTAATATTAAATAAAATAAAACGGCTGCGCGGGCCTTTTATATGCAAATTGTAAAAACATATTTTGTATATAAACAGTATTTTATTACGCGATTCTTTTACGTAACAGAAGAATAAAATAAAATGGTATTTTAAAGTGTTAGAATATTATATTGTTTTTTCCCTCTCTACCTTCTCCCCAATACCTCATATACCTGATGCATTCTTTCAGAGATTGTCAATGTAAAAGTAGATGCAGTATTGTACACTACCTCTACTCATACATTTGCGTTTTATTTTAGGTGAGGGATCATTTGCTACCTGACCAGAAGACCCTCATTACTTTATGCATGAATTAATATTGAGCACTCAAAGAAACAATTACAGTGAATTATAATTACCACAGTTGTTTTCTTAATGAAAATACAAATATATATCTTTTTTTATCGTCGTTCTAGCTTAATTTTAAATATTTAATAAAAATAATTGTGAATTATTTTGCTTGTCTTTTTTCTTGTTGAAAAAGACGCTATAGAACGACAAAAAATAAAGGTGTATGCGTGTATTAAAAAAAGAAAAAAAAACTGCATGCATTTTTAATCATTTTAACTTTTCCTACTAATTGAAGATATTAAAGCTTTCAGTCGTATGATCAGATAATCATTAATCATACGCTTTTTCAGCTTTTTGTTTGCTAAAATAAGTTTTCATTTGCACCCACCGATACAAAAGCAAAATACCAAGTTACTTTTTATGTTTTTTTTTTTTTTTTTTTTTTTTTTTTTTAGTGATACGCTTATATATAGTTTTTAAGTTAAATATTATAGTACATATATAATAATATAAATGCAAAATTATAATAATTTTAGAAAAACATTGAAAAATAATGTATTATTAAAATAGCAATAAATTAGGGTCCTTTAAAATCAAATTATAATATACTTAAAACAAAATCTTCAGAATCTATTTACCGTATAGTTGTGAAAATAATAGACGGGTTAGTTGACACCCGAGGGATCGTCAATGGTATAAAGAACAGAGAAAAAAATAAACATCAGGTATATGTCCAGAATCTTGTCAAAATATTTTTGCACCTGCAGTCTTGCACTGCCCGATAAGAGGAGTCTAAATCTAAAGTCAACTTCCATAAAAAAATTGTCATTGAGCGAACAAACATGATAATTGATAACTAAGATTTTAAAATTTGTATGGGAAAATATAAGCTGCGTGTTAATAAATTATAATATGAATGAAAAATATAATTATATATATATATATATATATATATATATATATATATATATATATATATATATGTATTTTTCTGCATGATTTTTGAATAAAGACGATTATTTATTTATTTATTTATTTATATATATATATATAATTAATTATATATATATATATATATATATATATATATATATATATATATATATATATATATATATATTACATATATATATACACATACATACACTCACACAATAACTTAATATTGTTAAATTATTGAGCTAAAATAACTTTTAATCCTTGATTTTTTCTAAAAAAAATTATTGATTTTTTAATGGGTATTTTAAAAAAAAAAATCGAATTATTTTGACGGTTTTTATATATAAGAAATAATATTAATCGATTTTTTTTAAATTAAGGTTTTTGCGAATTTAAAATCGTTAATATGCAATTCGATTTTTAATTTTCGATTTTCGGTTTTATGCAATAACTCGAAACCGATTTTCTTATTTCATGAAACCGGTTTTCAAAATAAACCGGATTAAATCCACAGCTCTAATGTATACCATACAGATACAATACGTATAGAAGGTAAATGCCCTTTTAAGAAAAAAATGAAAATATTAATTGTATACCAATTACTGTGGTATTAACTCCAAATCTGATACATACCCAACTCACTCTTTACTTGCCCCGGCTCACTTATTGTTTAACACTTACCACACTGCAGCGGACTTTTATATTGCTATATTTTAATATGTCAAGTTGGGTATTTAAGCTTTACATTTTGGGGAACCTGACAGTAGTGAGTTCTTCAAATGCTAAGCCATATACAGCTAATAACTTCTATCAGTTAGAAAAACAATACAAAATAAAGTATCAATTTTATAAAAAAGTTATGATTCAACCCCTGCTAAAAATTCTTGGCCAAAATCTTGCAAGAAATTTTTTTCTTGAACATTACCAAACTTGATGAATATACTTCAAGACTGCAAGACTAATCTTTCAAGATTGTGAAACAATCTTGCAAGATATTTTTTTGGAGTTTTTATAAATCTTGAAGTAAATAGTGTTCAAGACGACAAGAATTTTTCTTGCAAGATTTAGTCACAATCTTGCAAGACGTGACGTCAGATGTAGAAAAAAAACGCAAACTTATTTTACATAAGTTTATTTATATAAAACAAATTTTATAAAAATCTTGCAAGACAGGGCAAGATATTAAAAAACCCTTTGGCTGCACCCTTAAATGAGTTAGGGGTGAGTGAGTATAGTATTGTTATTTACTTTTTATATACTCAAAAGTTGATTTTTTACAAAATTTGCAGAATTTATAAAAATCTTGCAAGATAGGTGAAGATATTGAACTACCCTTAGGCTAAAAACTACCCTAACTTGAGTTTGGGGTTAATTAAAATACTTTTTTATTCTTTTCTACTCGCATAAGTTGATATTATTTAGCAAGTAAAAAAAAGTCAATAAACTTTTAATTTTAGGTTAAAAATATTATATAAATATCAGTAATATAATAAAACTAATTCAATTTTCGTATTCCTCACCCCTTTTTACCCCTAATACCAAATTTCATATTTTTAGGGGTTGAGGGTACTTGGCAGTACAAGTCCGAAGTAGTTACAATGTTATATAGTTCAAAACGTCAAGTATTAGTATGTCTGTTACAGAACTGCAGTGCTAGGACCGGCTCCCATGCGATCATTGAAGTTAAGCGACGTTGATTGTGGACTATAGTTGGATGGGTGTAAAAAAAATTCAAAGTTAAAGCGTTAAATTAATTCCACCGCCAAAATATTTTTTTAAATTCTCTCTTTACATTTCATCACCAAAATGTTCCCCAGCTGATGCGCTGATTATTTATTTATTTATTACAATTTAGGATTTTTTTAACAAAAATGTTCAAGATCTTTAACAAGATTTTTTGGTCAAGACCTTGCAAGATCTTGGTCAAGACCTAGCAAGATCTTGGTCAAGACCTTGCAAGATCTTGGTCAAGACCCTGCAAGATCTTGACACAAGACCTTGCAAGGTCTTGACGGAAAATCTTGTACAAGATCTTGCAAGGTCTTGCAAGGTCTTGGCCAAGAATTTTGAGCAGGGACACATTACCATTTATAATTTTTTTCAAAAGTCACTCCAAACTTTTAATTAACAATCCTAATTACATTTTATTTTTTCTTTGGAAGTTTTTTATTTACAACTTTTAAAAGCATTTTGACTCAAAGATGAATTAAAAATGAAGCTAATTTTTAAGTTTCAAAAACTTGGTTATTAAAATACGCTGTAATTAGCACTTTTAATTAGCATCTATTAAAGGTTTGGAGGTATACGTTTAGTAAATGTATACAAATAGTTTATGTGTAGATGTAATTTTTAAAAATATTGCATACCAATTCTATACGTGTAATATACATGTACACTCCATATGTAAAATATACGTATAGCAGTATATACCAAATGAATACATATATTATATGTTTGAAAATAATATGCATATATCTGGTATATGATATACCAGATGGTACATGGTAGATGAAAGGTATATGTATATTATCTCAATGTGTGCTGTGTGGGATACTTCTGAAATGCGTGCAAAGTGTTTTATATTTTAGGAAAGTACCAAACTTTTTCAGGGCGTTCCCCCCCCCCTGCCTCATCTCGTCAGCCAATCACAGTCACGTTCTTTGGTCACATGATTGGTTGGTTGGTTAAGGGTGACAAAACAAACAGGATTCTGCTTGTGCAGATTCCGTACATCTGTTCTGTCGTTGGCTAAATCTTGCGATTATGAAGCCATAAGCTGCTAATTAATTTCTAATTAATTGTTGGCCAGGGTGGCCAAAAACTTGCATTGGTATTACCCTACTAATTTAATTCACTTTTTTTCTTCACTTTTTTTTGCGATTATGAATTTAAGCCATAAGCTGCTAATTATAACTTCTAATAAGTTCTAATTAATTAATTGTTGGCCAGGGTGGCCAAAATCTTGCATTGGTATTACCCTACTGATTTAATTCACTTTTTTTTCACTTTTTTTACTTGTTGTAATTCTATAAATTGTTTTCTTTATAGTTTTAATACACTGCACTTGTGTTTGGAGTACTTGTTGATATGGATGATGAAGTCAGGAGGGGGAGAGGAAACATTAAAACAAAAGAAAAAATATTAGGAATTTGCAGGAATGCGGACAACTCCTGACATGTTGCGACAAGCAAACCCACATGGTTGAATTTTCAAAATGGAGGTACTCGCCTACCGGGTTCACTTTTGAGGATGATTTTATGATAATGGAGACTGTGTGCGATAGGAATTTTTAGTGGAAAAGGAAGAACAGATGGTTTGAAATAAAGTGGTTATAATTAACAAGACACAGACGAAGAATTAACGAAACAAAAGGATAGATTACTCGCGCACAATCAAAGGCGATGATGCCGATCTGAAGTTTTATTTCAACCGTCAAATAAAAATAAATGAAAATAAATAAAAAAATCAACGCGTTCATGCCTAATTCAGCCAAAATAAGGTATGGAAATTATTAATCTAGTATTCTAAAGGATATTAAAAAAGTGCATTATGTCTTTAGTCAAGTGAAATTAGAGATATGTATAAAGATATGTTTAAAAAAATTGTTCAAAGACTATTGATGATGGTTACATAAACCATGCATTATTTTATATGTCATAATATTTTAACAATATTATGTTATATTTTTATATTTATTTTACATACATAATTATGTTATTTAGTCATAAAAATATTTTATATGTTGACATGTTAAACTTTCTTCAATGATATGATATGTAAGAAGATACCAATAAAAAAATAATTGGTAAAAAAAAAATTATATACATCATCTGTACAATTGTCTCAGTTTTGTGAAATTTTGTTATGTAAACCATAGAGTACTCTAGAAGGGGGGAGTATACGCGATCCAGCAGAATTTTTAAAGCCCTTTCATTGGTTGTTGAAATCGAAAATTCAAATCTGATTGGCTGGTATGCCCAAAAATTTCATTGTTGTCAGTCAATGAAATTTAAATGGGGGTTTTTTGGTTCTGAAAATGACCGTAAGTAATGGGAAAAAATTAGATTTTGAACACTCATAAAATTTTACCAAAACGTTGTCACATTATAAAACTTTCACAGATAAAACTTTATTATTTGGCCAAAAAAATAACATACATTGAAAAGTCGGAATAACTCGCAAATACCGTTATTTACTGTTTATTTTTGCTCTTTTTTTCGTGAACGCTGCAGTTTTTCAGCAAGCACAAGATTTTTGAGTTGTTTACATTTTATTTTTCATTGTTGGAGCGCATTAGCCAATGAGCGTTGAGTATTTATTTTCAAAATATGATATTTTTAAGCTTAAAAAAATTTATTTTTTAGCAAACTGAGGGTTTTGAAATTTAAGACATAAAATGGTCATAAAATGAAGTTTTTTTGTTAAAATTTCAATACTGTAATTTCCTTCGTTTAATAGTTATGACGTTTCAAAATCGCGATTTTTCCCATTACTTACGCGATTTTTCGTGATCAAAAAACCCCAACAATGGGTGCGCGTATACTCCCCCCTTCTAGAGTACTCTAGTTTTCGTTTTCAAAAATTCTTTAAAGGCATAGACAACATGAAAACATAAGCAATTACATAATAAATCACTTGATGGGACTTACATAAATAACGTTAATTGGTCTCAAAACCCAACTGTAGCGCTGTAGCAGTGATCAGAAAATTTCGATTTATGCAACCCGCACAACATTTTCATACTAGTTTTTGCCTGTTTCTGACGCCATAAACAGAAATTTTCACGCAAATTGCATACTTTACATTTTTTTAAAGCTCTCTTGTGGGGCCACATTTACATCCTGGTAAAAATTATCATCAATTTTGTAGATCACATTTTGTGTTTAATGATTAAAAAGAACTTGTTGTTTCATGTTTTCTATGCCTTTAAATAATAACAGTCTTATGAAATGACTCAAAAACACATATTTTAATATAGGCATAGTGTAAAGTATTTCTCCATACAACTCCGAAGAAAATAAATCTATCTGAGATGGTCATATACAACAATCTTTGATACAACTATAAGATAATACGGTAGTTATCTTTAATTATTGTTTAAATTTTGTTAGATTATGTTTTAATTTGAACAGTGCAATCAAATTCTACAATGTTCTATGGTTGCATAACATATTATGTAATATTTCTAATTTAAAGACATAATGCACTTTTCTTATATTCTTTAGAATACTATAGGTTAATAATTTACATACCTTTGGTCGAATTAGACATGAACGCGTTGATTTTGTATATATTTTCATTTATTTTTCATTTGACGGTTAAAATAAAACTTATCTGATGTCACACTGTACTGATGGGGCTGCGAAATGGTGGGGAGTGTTTTGAATTTATCACGTGACCAAAGAACTTGACTGTGATTGACTGATGAGATGAGGTAGGGGGGAACGCCAGGAAAAAAGTTTGGTACGTTCCTAAACTTTATACTTGTGAAATGCGTGCAAAGTGTTTTATATTTTAGGAAAGTACCAAACTTTTTCATGGCGTTACCCCCCCCCCCCCTGCCTCATCTCGTCAGCCAATCACAGTCACGTTCTTTGGTCACGTGATAAATTCAAAACACTCCTCACAACTTCGTGGCCCATCAGTACATTGTGACGTCAGATAAGTTTTATTTCAACCGTCAAATAAAAATAAATGAAAATAAATAAAAAAATCAACGCGTTCATTTCTAATTCAGCCAAAATAAGGTATGGAAATTATTAACCTAGTATTCTAAAGGATATTAAAAAAAGTGCATTATGTCTTTAGTCAAGTGAAATTAGAGATATGTATAAGATATGTTTAAAAAAATTTGTTCAAAGACTATTGATGATGGTTACATACACCATGTATTATTTTATATGTCGTAATATTTTAACAATATTATGTTATATTTTTATATTTATTTTACTTACCTAATTATATTATTCAGTTATAAAAATATTTTATATGCTGACATGTTAAACTGTCTTCAATGATATGATATGTAAGAAGATACCAATAAAAAAAAGAAAAAAAGAAAAATATTATATACATCATCTGTACAATTGTCTCAGTTTTGTGAAATTTTGTTATGTAAACCATAGAGTACTCTAGAAGGGGGGGTATACGCGATCCAGCAGAATTTTTAAAGCCCTTTCATTTTTAAAGCCCCTTCTAGAGTACTCTAGTAAACCACTGTATTAAAATTTTGTAATGTAACCAAAATTTTACAATGTAAACCTCTGTCAGCAAGAATATCAAAGAACCACTTAAGTGGGTTTTGTACAATGATCTATGTCTTTTGTACCTTTGGTGGCCTCGCAATAAAGACTATTTATTTCCCAAGTACCTAACTTTTTGCAATTTTTTTGACTAGTTCTAGAGATTGGTAAATGTTTTGCCTCATTACAAAATTTTCCCATCTTTACACTCATAAGAGTTAGAGTACCCTAGAAGGGGTACTTCTAGAGTACTCTAATATGAGTCTTCATCATTTTTGTATTTTAATTACTCTCAAGGCTTAGGAAATTTCCAAATATAAAACAAGTAACATCAGTAACCACATTTTACTGTTTTATTGTTACTGTTTTATTGCAATTCACTTTAGGTATTTTTTGCCTAGATGTTTATTTGCATATTAGTTAAACACAGAAGTTAAAAAAAAGGCAATGACTAATTAAAAGTGGTCAAAATATTAACCAGTTTCAAATTCAAAGAACTTTCAAAACAAATTGCAAAAATGCAACAAAGAAATATTTTGTGTGAAATTTACTACTATGTAGCCTCTCATTTTGTCTACACTAAAGACAGACAGACAAGTGTGTGTGTGTGAGAGAGAGAGAGAGAGAGAGAGAGAGAGAGAGAGAGAGAGAGAGAAGCAGTTCTTCAGGGAAAAATATTTTTAACCAATAAATTCTTAAATTTTTGCCTTTAGAATTTCAACTAGTCAGTGGACTAAACTTTTAGAAAAAATTTTAAAAAGTTAGTAAGTTTCAACTTTGATGTGGTGTACTATTAAAATGATACTTTCTTACTTTCATCAGCAGTTAAAATATTAACACTCTGTTGTCATCAATTTATTACAATGCATCCTACTCTACTACAAACTTACTTGTTAGTATGCAGAGTATATAACTAATACATACTTGAGATAAATTTGAAATGCAACAGGCACCGACTACGATGAAAAAATCTGTGTTTTTCTGTTGTTAAACTTACACTATCAGACACAAAACTTTGCAGAAAAATCTACATTATAATATATATATAAACATACACATACAGCTCTTTTTTTGTGTGAATAACAAATTGATTTGTAAGATTATTTTCAAGTTAAAGAAATTTAATAAATAGTAAATTTATGCATTGAAAAATAAAAACACTGTACAAAAAATAGCATTATTAATTGTTGTATTAATTTATTTTTATTTTTTATCACATTCATATAAAAACATAAAACAGAAAGTAATTTTACAAAATCAAATTATATACAGTATGTGTGATAATAGCTATACAGGTGAATGGAAAATACTTTGTTTGTTTATTTAAATGTGTTTCAAAACTCCCAGTTGTTATTTTGTTGATATATATATATCAGCATATATATCAATATATATGTTGATATATATATATATATATATATATATATATATATATATATATATATATATATATATATATATATATATATATATATATATATATATATATATATATAATATATGATAGAGTAATAGTAATATAAGTTATTGCATCTGCATTAATTTTGTTATCTTCATTTTATTTTTCTCATCATGAAGCTAGATATATTTAGAATACCTTTTTATATTTTCAAATCTCATTAAAAATTAAATTACTATTGTGAATGTCAATTTTTTAGATTATTACTTGCAAAATATGAGAAAAGTAACAGTGATGAAAAAAATCATAGCAAATGTAACCATATAATATAATAATATTTATAGAACTCAATTGCAACTTATAAATTTATAGAAATCTGAGCTTATTCTCTCTCTCTCTCTCTCTCTCTCTCTCTCTCTCTCTCTCTCTCTCTCTCTCTCTCTCTCTCTCTCTCTCTCTCTCTCTCTCTCTCTCTCTCTCTCTCTCTCTCTCTCTAACACGCAATCTCAATAAAGGCACATGCATGCGAGATTTTATATGCACAAAAACATAACACAGTCTTACCAAATCAAATTGTATACAGTACATAATATTATATGTGTAATAATAGCTATACAAATGATAAATTGAAGGATTTTTATGGTTTATTTATATGTATTGGAAAATGCAAGAGAAGGCAAATTTTTAGTGAAGCTCTTTTTAACAATATAAGTGTAGAAAAATATAAAATATATAATAATAATTTTATAATAATAGTAAAAGTGCATCAGTAAAAAAAGAAGCAATTAAGGCGGATAATATTTGCTATATTGACGGTCATCCCACGAAATTTTAATAATTCAAATAGTCTAAAGTATCAATACGTTTATCTTTTAACATAGGATATTTATGATATTTTGGACAGTTTGAGTTGGGACGTTTGGTACTACCGTTGATATTATAAATGTTGTATCTACGGTACCTAATTATGGTATAATACAATACTTGTCGGGTAAAAAAAAAAACGCTATATAAATTACAAACTTGCAGTTATTAGTTTGTTGATATAAGTAAAGTTAATATTATAATATTACATTATATATATATATATATTTTTAATCATTATTTTATTTTTCTCATTATGAAGCTAGATACATTAAAAAAAACTTTTTATATTTTCAAAACTCATAAAAAGAATCAAATTATTATTGTAAATGTCAACTTTTTAAATTATAACTAGCAAAATATGAAAATTGCCTGCGATAAAAAAATCACAGAAACTTTTATCATAGAATAAATAATAGAACTAGAAATCAAATGCAACTTACAGAAATGTAAGGTTATTTTCTCTCTCTCTCTCTCTTTCTCTCTCCCTCTCTAAATCACAATCTCAATACAGTCCTATGCATGTGAGCTTTTGTGAAGGTTCGATTATTATTAAATACAAATCGATTATTTGCCTACAAACTGCTATTCACAATGGGTAATATCTTTAGATGATAGCGCAAACTGACATTTTCCTTGCTATATAATGATTTTTTAAATAAAAATATAACAGATGTAATATTGAAGGAGGTAATTATGTCTTACTACTTGGGTAATTTAAATTATACAGTATAATAACTATCTAGGTTATTATACTAAAAAGAGAGAGAGAGAAAGAGAGAGAGCGAGAGAGCGAGTGTGTGAGAGAGAGAGAGTGAGAGAGAGAGAGAGAGAGAGAGAGAGAGAGAGAGAGAGAGAGAGAGAGAGAAGAAAATATTTCGATAAAAACAAGTGAAGTATTGGAAACATTATAAAAAAATAGTTACAAACTTAAATCTAAACTTTGTTTATTATAAAAAAAAACTACTTTTCTGTGGTAATAACATTTTTATGAATATATTATATCTCCTTTACTGTTCACTCAACATCAACATGATTAAGTATTTTAAATTACATTGGTATAAGTTCCTTGAAATCAAAGCTGGTTTATATATTCATAGATTTATTATTTCTTGAACCATAATTTTGTTTGAGAAGTTTTTTTTTATATGTAAGCAAGTTCGATGTTATATACATATATATATATATATATATATATATATATATATATATATATATATATATATATATATATATATTAGTAATAAGTTTATCCTTTTTAGAATCAATGGCATACATGATTGCACCAAACTTAATAACTTATTAATGTTACTTACTAGAAACTGAATTTTAATAATACTCAGAGTACAACTTACATACTAACATAGAATTCAATAATTTTGAAACTGAAAGTTACAACCTATTTTTTTTATGCATTAAGAATAATAATAAGTTGATCAGCAAGGAGTGGTCAGCTGCTACAAGAAAGATGCAACTAAAAGAGAAGCACGTCCGTGTAATGCAGAAAGCAGTACTCTAAGCACAGCTAATATCGTGCGGTAAGTGCTAAGCCTATAATATCTCCCCCTTACCTTGCCATCATTCAGTCTCCCCATTAAATGGTGGCATCATTATCTTTCTCATTACAACTTGGCTCAATATTAGCCCGGTATTATGTTACAGGAAGAAAGAAAAAAACAGAATAATAAAAAAGGTAATGTAATATGTAGAGACCGGATTTAAAGTTTTTCAACATTTTTTTCTGTCATATTTAGGTCACTTTTAATGAAAAATGAGTGCGAATTGCGCAATTTTAAGTCGTTTAATACCCATTTATTTTCAACATTTTTTCAATATTTTCAACATTTTTAATGTTTTTGCAAAATTTTTAACATTTTTCAACATTTTTGCATAATATTGCATCAAAAAAAAAAAAAAAAAAAAAAAAAAAAAAAAACGAAAAAACGAAAACGAAAACATCAATATTTTAGGGTGACAATTTTAATTACTACATAACTTAGCTTAACATTGGAATAAGCTGGTGCCATTAAATTTTAAAATTTTTTTGTATGGTTGCTAAAATTTCAGAAAAAATCAATGTTAAAAATACATTAAATAATAATAATTGACTTGTAGAAATCCAGGTTTTAAGATATTTTTCTAACTACTAAAATTTTCAGTTTACAATATTTTTCAACGTTTAGATAAAAAGTCCATATCTCTCAAATTCAAATTTTTATCCCAAAGATTTTCGTTGTTATTCAATGTACTGTATAACAACTACCGAAAATACTACTGAATATTTTCAGAGCTCATCATAGTTGTCAGATGAGGGATTTTTTTTTTAAATTACCATATAGGGTATCATGAGTTTATTTTATTATTTTTTTTTATATTCACTCTGTTTTTAATTTTGAGTTAACATTATTACATGCGACGTCATCAAAAAAAAAAAAAGAAAAAAAATAAAATAATTGGCTTATTAAAATCTCAAAATTTCGTAATTCAAAATATTTAATGCTCTCCCCCCCCCCCCCCCTCCCCTATATTTTGTATTAATTTTATTCTACGATTTCATTAATAAAACAATTAAAATTGTTGTTTGTTAGCTTTTGCCATGCGTTGTCCTATATGGCGAAAAAAAAAAGTACATAAACTTTGATTTTAGTTCAATTTTTTTTCACCATATTAGTAATATGTAGCTTATAAATCATTTACTAATTTAACTCTTTCATTTGAAATTCATTGCTGATTTAAACTTTAAATATGATATTCAGTTACTAAAATCAGCATTAAATTTTACACCTCTGTCGCTATCTCTAAAAGTTATTTCAATCAATACTGTGTTTCGAACTATATGAGTTGTTTCGAAACGTGATCTTTAAGTTCTATATGGCAAAATGAGGGAAGGGAGGGAACCATTTTTCTAACAGCATTGCCTTTTTTTCTTTCTTTTTTTTTTTTTAAATTTGAGGGAGTAAAAATTGCCTCTCAATACTTATTACACGAAAGTTTTATTGTATGTACATAGAGGATGTGCAAAATATCCACTAAATTTTTAAAAATTTCTTAAATATATTAGATGTTTAGTTAAAAATTAAATAATTTAATGAAAAATCGATTTATTTTAGAATATGCATTTCAGAACCTTAATAGATATAGATAATATATTGTAAAAAAATGTAAATTGATACGACACGTGTAAAAAATATTAAGAATTCTTGGCTAACCAATCGATATCCATTGGATTTTGTACAATGACGTTGTTGTGTTTTGAAATTAATATATAATAAAGAGAATTAACGAATACCACTAAATTGTTGAAATAATAACTAATCTGAAAAACAAAAACAATAATAAAAAAATATATATTTATTTTATCTTTTCTTTTTGTGAACCAAATCTACAATTTGTACGGTAAGTTCCTGTTGAAGTGCTACTCATCATATATCAGGGGCGGATCCAGGGGGGGGGCTAAGGGGGCTGAAGCCCCCCCCCCCCGAAATTTGTGCCGAGATATAAATTTTATACGCACTAAAAAAAGTTAAAAAAGAAAAAAAATTAAACTAATTTTAAGAAACATATATATATATATATATATATTTAATTCAGATTGCTTCATTTTTAAGTCTAAATTTAAAAATTTTCTTTTCCATAGTCCGAGATTATCTTCTATATCATTAATCCAGAAATCATAACTTTTTATTAAATTTTCGTACGAGTGCAGTGATCATGCGCATTTATTTTTTAAACTATATACATATACAAGTACATATCATATGAATAATATGATCATTGATCACTGAAAAACAGTCAAAATATTTTTTTTGAAGACCTAGCAAAAACGTGGGTAATTTTTGGCCAAGACTCCATAAACTCTTATATGGTTCAATTTATGTACTATTGCGGAACTGCTATTTTATACTATCAAAAATACCACTCAAATTTCGTACCAAAGAGTCTTACCCCTCCCTTATATAAGTTCATATTTTGTTAAATAATTCTATTGTACCTACAATGTTTAATTTCATCGTGACTTTTTTATTCATAACAGTTTACTATCGAAAATCGAGAAAGCGGCCGGAAAAAAATTGACTTTTGTTTTTAATAATTTTTACACTACGTATATCAAAGCAAATGAAAAAGTTTACTTTGAAACAAAAATAATATATATTTATTTTTTATTTTACGTAGGCATTATATTTAAATGTTTTGAATCTCAGGTTAAAAAAATAATGTAAGTCGACTTTAAGATTTTGACAAAATAAATTGCACTCAAATTTTTATACTATAAAAAAATGCTTACTTTTTGAGAGGAATTAACTCGAGTTAATAACTATGTCTAACATAATAAAATATGTTGCAACACTGAAATACATCATATCATATCATAACCATTCTTCAACCAAATTTAAAATTTTCGCTGCCTTCCCGAGAGATTAGCTTAGGTATATAATTTTTTGACGAATTTATAATATATAGAATATAATTTGTTTCTTTTTTATTATAATACCCCACATGTAATATTTTTTTAGTTGTTATTTTTATTTTAGTGTAAAAAAATTCATTTGATGAGTGTAATCATTTCAAGAAAGTAACTAAAATTAATTACTTTAATAAATAAAAAAATATGTAACCCTGTCCTCTACTACAGATATTTTATCGAGCAGTTAAGTCCTAATTTTTATTTAAAAATTCAACATTTTGGTTAAAAAAAATTCAAAATTTGCTTTTCAGAATTTCCATAGTAAGTTTTGCCAAGTATACTAATTTTGCGTTTTTTTCAAAAAGGGGCGTGTCCCGAAAAAATTTTCACCTGCGGCGCTGTTTATCCCCCCCCCCCCCCGGAGTGAAGTAGCTTCACTATCTGTCTTCAGCCCCCTCAGAAAATAATTCCTGGATCCGCCCCTGTCATATATATATATATATATATATATATATATATATATATGTATATATGTATGTGTGTGTATATATATATATATATATATATATATATATATATAATATATATATATATAATATATATATATATATCATTGCTTACATTTATATTTTTCAAAGAATAAAATGGACTCTTTATAAAGAAACAATTCCATTATAATTTCCATTATACATTATATTTGTGAACTTTTTTATACATATATGAAGTAAAACATAAAAAGGATCTGAAATATGTAAATCATTAAATATATATCAGTAAATAGTTAAATCCAAATAAGAAAAAGCAAGGTGTTCCGCGCACGTAGGTGAGAAATATGCATCGGAATCTGTACCGGTGGCTATCAAGTTTTCTATTGTGCCGTCATTTCTTGTTTTTCCATCTTCCTTTTAACCACTAAACCTTTGTAAACCTATTGTCTTCGTTTTCTAATAATTTGTTACGACCAGGCATCTGCTCCATTATCATTAAATCCATCTTCATAATCATTCACCACGTGGAGTGCGCGCCCAGAAAGACCGAACGCTTTACATCTCAAGGAGGAGCCTTGACTGGTCAAATTGTGTATGACAGAGCCGCGACTGGATTATATTCATGTGCATATGACCGTCACGTCCCACGCTCGATGAGAGCGTGGAAATCAAATAAGAAAAGGAAGTAAAAGCAGTCAGTATCCTGGAATGTATACAATTGCACGACACATGTAACCAACTGGTTGCATAACTTTCAACTTTGCAGGCGCTCTTCTTGACGACTAGGCATTTGGCGGACTCATAAATTTATTCTTAATTTCAGAGGTCTAACAGTTCAGTTATGTCCACTTTGTTTTAGGGCAGAAAGTGTCAATCACATACTTTTTGATTGTAAGAAAACAAATGAGTTCAGAATAAAACATAATATACTAGAATATAAAGAAGAATTAAAAAATCTTCACTCTCTTGATAATAGAAAAGTATTGATTGAACTTGGAAGTTTTTTAAATAAAGTGCGTACTATACGCTCAGCGGCACTTTCAAAATAGTTTTATAAATACAAGATTTGTATCGTGTGTGTTTTTTATTTTATTTAAATATAATGTGTGTTTTAGCACGTAAGAAATTGGGGAGAATTTATTTTTCACTCAAAGTATGTGTAACTAATTGTCTCCCCTTTATAATTTAGAGTAAAATAAAATATCATATTTCATTACAAGAAAAAAAAAAAAAAAAAAAAAAAAAAAAAAAAAAAGAAAAGAAAAGAAAAGAAAGAAAGAAATATGATTTTTTATGTTTTTTTATGTTTTATACTGCATTATATATATATATAATATTTGATAATAAGTTGCATGTAATAACTAAATATCTATATATGTATTAATATTAGTAAATGGTAAAAATATATATAACGAAATATCTTTTCCCCTTTGGCTGACTTGGTTATAAAGTTGTATTACTTAAACCCAAACATATGTAATTTATGTAATGTGTTTTATTGCAATAAAGCCTATTTTGAATTGAATTGAATTGAAGAAATTAAGCCTCTACTATTTTTGCCTTTCCTTACATAAATTAATTTAATAAGTAAGTGTAAGTATTTTTCAATTCCCCGAAGATTGGAACCACACACCCTATACTATATATTATATAGATCAGTGCTATAAAAACATACGTTGTGGGGAATGATTATATAATATAAGCAGTTTTTCAAATATATACAATAAATATTATAAACATGCCAACCTTTATGCTAGCCCACTTTCAGCAACATTTATTCATTACAACATTATTTATGCTATTAAATAATAAATTATAATAACAATGTTACATAGCATAAATATTATGTTCTATAGTAATATTATTTATGCTATTTCCATTTACCTAGTTTTTCCTTAACTATGTTTTGCTAGTTAAATACATGCAGCATAATTAACGTAATTTTTTTATCCCGTGAATGTCTGTATTTTAATTTATACATTAATATATTTATTATGAGTAACGTAAATCTAATTAAATGACACTGATATTGGTACTTTATAGTAGCTATACCACAAAATTGAAAGGCGAGAGAAATAATAATATACTGCATTAAAAAAGGCAACGGAAATCTGTTGACAGAAAATTTAGTTTTTTGAACCTGTATCCTATTTTTTATTAAAGGATTTACTTACATACTATATTAGATTAAAATTGAATATTATATATAATAATTAACACACACACACACACACATATATATATATATATATATATTATATATATATATATATATATATATATATATATATATATATATATATACAGTCGAGGAAAAAAGTTAGTGGACTCGAACTTTGAAAAATCATTTCTCATGAACAAAACGTCGTATTAAAATAATAAAAACATATACTAAATTGTTGGTATGTTAGCTATAAATTGATTACTTTAATTTTTCCTTGGACGTTATAGTTCATTAGCAACGGCGTGATATATGACGTAACCTTGCAAAAATATGCATAAAAAGTAGTGTATCTTGCTCAAAAGTTGTCTTAAAAATCTAAAATTTTGTACAATTGTGAATGACATTAGTTTACATACACTTACAAAGTTTCAGAAAATTTTATTAATTATTAGTAATTTTATGCAACAATTAAGATGCACCACTTCGGCGTAAGCTTACAAAGCGGACAGTAACATTTTAACAATGTGGCTTACATACACGTATGCATTAATATGTGTACTTTTTGATAACAAACTCAAAATTTGACACTAAAATAATTTCAAATTTATAATCAAACAAAATCAGAGCAACTCAAAAATGCTTTTTGCGGAGTTGCAACGCTACCTGATTTACCTGTAAAAAGAACGGCGAATAGAAACGAGAGGACGCTCAGTGGCTTCACTCTACTCAGGCAGTGTATAACAAAAGCGGAGAAGAGCTACCTCTTTTTTCTTCTTGTTATGATTGGCTATTGTATTCACGGGTGAGTCAGGTAAGCCGTTGCAACGCAGCAAATGCCATTTTTTGATGAAATTTGGGTTGATCGGATTCTATGTTATTATAAATTTGAAATTATTTTAGTGTGAAATTTTGAGTTTCTTATCAAAAAGTACACATATTAATGCATACGTGTATGTAAGCCACATTGTTAAAATGTTACTGTCCGCTTTGTAAGCTTACGCCGAAGTGGTGCATCTTAATTGTTGCATAAAATTACTAATAATTAATAAAATTTTCTGAAACTTTGTAAGTGTATGTAAACTAATGTCATTCACCATTGTACAAAATTTTAGATTTTTAAGACAACTTTTGAGCAAGATACACTACTTTTTATGCATATTTTTGCAAGGTTACGTCATATATCACGCCGTTGCTAATGAACTATAACGTCCAAGGAAAAATTAAAGTAATCAATTTATAGCTAACATACCAACAATTCAGTATATGTTTTTATTATTTTAATACGACGTTTTGTTCATGAGAAATGATTTTTCAAAGTTCGAGTCCACTAACTTTTTTCCTCGACTGTATATATATATATATATATATATATATATATATATATATATATATATATATATATATATATATAATATTTATAACAAGAGTTTAGACTTTTGTAGCGAAAAGTAGACTTTGCAGGCTTCTTTTATGGGAAATCTTTTGTAACTTGCACCCGTGAATGTTATATCAAACGCCGGTGCACCTCCTCGTTTTACGCCGCTCAGCCACCGTAACATAGCTCTCCCGCCGCCTCGTTCACCTCGTTATCGGCCGTCGCTTAAACATGATATAAGGAGAGATGGTAGTTGCACTCCTATGCTGTGTTTAAAGTAGTAATTGCTCTCTCTCTCTCTCTCTCGCCTGCTCTTCGCGAGCTTCCCATTTCGATCACATTTTAAACTTTAACATGGGAAATTTTCGTTTTAATTTTTTCTTTTTTTTCGTTATGAAATGTTAACATTCATTTTTTAAGAACTTAAAACTATTACGTTTCCGGTTATTTTGCATATAATTTTATTGTAAAATTCACATTATTAACAAAGTTAACTAAAATGCATATAAAAAAATCGAGAAAATTTTGCTGATTAATTTGGTGCAATTTTTATTGTTGACACATCACGCGTTCAGAAGTTATGACGGGTTTAGTGATTTTTCCCTATGCTTATGCATTGGCACTTGATCGATTTGGGAAGGCGGAAAACTCGCTTGCAGCGCTGACGCGATGTAATTTTATTTCAAATCCGAGCATAGGAGTGCACCTACCATCTCTCCTTATATCATGCGCTTAACCTATACTTATACTTTAGCTTTGGTAATACTAGATAATATTACGAATAAAGTCAGTAGATGTTATTAAATAATCTAGTGATAATCTATGTTGATAGATTATCCATTATAATTGTTAATAATGTTTGATCATATATACTATAGAACCAAGGTTTATATATAGAGACAGGTTAGTCCGTAGCGCCCTCTTTAGAAAAAAACTTCTCGCATCCCCACTCCTACTCTTTAGCGAAAAAAAGTGAAGTAATTAGTAGGGTAATACCAATGCAAGATTTTGGCCGCCCTAACCAACAATTAATTAATTAGACGTAATTAGCAGATTATGGCTGCTTAATCGTAAGATTTAGCCAATAACCGTACAGAACGGAATATGCACAAGCAGAATCCTGTTCGTTTTGTCACCCTAAACAACCAATAAAAGGTGTTAAAGCTCGCACTTTAATCAATCTGTATATAGATGCTGAAAACACAACTTTTAAGATTCGTTCCCATAACAACACGCCTCGTCGTTCTATGCTTTTTCTTACACAGCGAAAACAGTGTTGTGAACTGTTGGACTGTATATTTATGTTTTCTCAAAGTCTTGAAGCCATGGAAAACTTTCAATAACTATTGTCTGTGGGCACTACAGTTGAGGATGAAAGTCTGTAGACTCTAGCTTTATATGTGATATATGTGATCAAAAAAAGGTCTTTTAATATTTGGTATTTTTGCTCAGTTTTGCGATGCTTTAGTTTTGGCTTGAACGTTGCGGTTCATTAACAGTGGTGGTTTTATTTATGACGTAACTTACAAAAAATATGTATAAAAATAAAAAGGTAAAGTAACTCAAAAGTTATCTTAAAAATCTAAAATTTTGTATAACTGTAGCATTTTAATTTTACTAATAAGTATGAAGCAAAATATAAGTAAATTGCATTTTAATTAAAACAAACATATAATAGTTAATACAATACTACACATTAGTATTAATGAGAAAATGTCCAACGTGACTTAATTTCATTTAGTTTGCATTGTCCACTATGTTTCATTAATAAATGCACCTGACGATCTTACGCACTTCTTGTCCTAATGTACATACCGGCCAGTCCCTCATATATTTGCAACGCAACTTATTAAATAATCACAGTAAACCAAGAACCACAATATTTATGTTTCCTTTTATTTCATCATATCATAAGCAAACAACCCTATCAAATAAAAAAGGTTGCATTATTGTTTACATTTTTTATCAACTGAGAGCTAGAAGAGAACTTGCCTGCTAATTATTATTATTTATCTTCTTTCTAAACATGAAATTAAATTTGAGACAATTTTAATGAATGACAGTTATATGAATGTTTAGTAAAATACACAACGTTTTAGCACACAGTCAAAGTATTTCTTATATACTTTAAAAATTTGTTCGTTGAGAGTAAACTTTTGTTTTACGAGTGTAGGAAAAGTGGCGTGGGATGTAAAACGTTATAGCGTAAATATCTAAAGAATAAAATATCATTTTTTAAATTTAGATTATTAAATTTTAGTATTAGCTTCTTTAAAAATTATAATAGTAAAACCCACTTTATTTTACAATTATAATGTAATTTTTATATTAGGCTTAAAATGGTTTACGCCCACTGCAATTCATGTTATCAATGCTGTAATACTAAATATATATTAAAAGGCGTAGAACACCTTGAACAAAAAAGTTGTGTAATATTCTAAAAAAAACTGAAAATCAACGTTGATTTGGCCGAAGTCATTGATGCGCGTAAACCGGGCGAGCTGTGACGTCAGTGACCGCCAGTGACATTTTGTGAATGGAAAATAAATTAAAAATCAATGACCCTGGCCAAATTAACGTTGATATTTATGTTTGTTAGGATATTACACAACTTTTTTGGTCAAGGTGTTCTACGCCTTTAATATAATATGTAGCTTAAAACACGTAAAAATGTGTCTAGTTATCCTTATTTAAAAATTTCTGGTCTGTGTGCAGTAGTTCATTTAAACAACGCTAAAAACATGGTGCTACAAAGCTAAAGGACAGAAAAACAAGCAATCCTAAGCTTTCTTGCTCTACCTATGATTGGATAGTGCTCTCCACCAGTAAGCTCTATTGGTACTCTGACATAAAATTTGCTTGCTGTCAGAGATAAAAAAAAAAAAAAAACTTAAACAACGAACAACAAATGCTTGTTGTTGATATTTAATGCTAAACCAGATTACAATAATAATAAATAATGAACTTTATTCAGACGTTGTCAGAGTTTGACAACTGTGTTATACAAAGCTTTGACAGAAATATAACAAAAATTTCAAGACAAAGATAAAGAGAGTGCGCAAGCAAGGTTATTATTTCAGCGATTTACTGAGACACTTGCAACATCGCACCCACGACGCATACATATGAACCTAATTTTACTATTCCTAATTTTTACCACTCTAACATGGCCACCATCAGGTATATCAGAGTGGCGCGGAGGAAACCTCAAGGTGGTCTGGTGGTTCAGTAGAGTAAACTTGACCTTAAGAGTTGGCGGGATACAATGAAAGCACAAGATAAGCTACAAGTACACTGACATTTCTTCTCCTCCGAGATCGGATAGTACTCGGCTCAAGCAACGTAACAACAAACACATCGTCTTATTATTATAAAATTATTCATTTTTATTTCATATAACATAGAGTTATGGTCCAACCTCTTTACATGGACAATTACATGCAGTCAAGTTTTGATAAAATCAAAAAAATGATACTGCTTTAATTATCATCTGTCTTTCCTTTAAAATAAGTAGGAACGAAAGAAAAATATCCCCTCAAGATTTTTGAGATGTCTTTACTCAATCTTGTACTAATATAAATGTAATACTAATAATTACATAATAAGCACGGTTTATATAGAGACAGGTTAGTCCATAGGGGCACATCGACGGGGATTGGCTGACAATATCACGTGGTAGCGTGACGTAGTTGAGACACCTCAGCTACCTGATGGAAGCAGTTTTTAATGTAAAAAATGCATTTTTAAATTCAAATTTTTATTATATTAGACGCATAACATTTTAAAATAACTTGAAAATTATATAACAAAAACTAATGTAAAATTCTAAAATGTTGAGAAATAAATTTTAATTTCAAATACACTCATTTTAAATTCATCTAAAGCCTGACATACATAAGTATTATTTTAAACTAGTTGCCTTGTATCTTGCATTGCAACAGATATTATAATTATTGTAAAGTATATAGTTAAATATTAATGGGCTTAATTTAAAAACAGTAATATTTTATGTTTCGAACAAAAATAATTAACAAAAAGTAATAACAATATTAACAATGATATAATAATAATAATAATAATATATTACAATGTATACGTAACGTAAAATATGTAATATATTATAATATACTTAATATATTTGATCATATTTATTATTATATGTTATACATACCTTTACTAAATATATTTTTCTTAAAAAAATTTAAGCCTTAGCAAATAACATTTTCAATAAATAAATATTAATAAAACTATCTATTATTAAGAAAAAATTATTGATTATTAATTAATATCTTTAATTATACATAATAATTTCTTTATTTTTACAATAAATCAAAGGAAAATAATACTTTTGAAGTATATAAACTACCACTTAGTGGCAATATACTGTATAAAATAGTGGTGTGATCAGCCTATTATTATATATAAAAAATATTTTATAATAATTTTCTTTGCCACTGTTTTATTTCATCTGCGTTTTGAGTGATTCTGTTCGAAAGAAAGATGCAAAGATGACAGGAGTATTTACAGACTGATATACATTGAAATATATGAGAATTCCTAAGGGGTGCATAACGCAGGTGCATTTAATATCTTTTTTATCTTAAACTTTGCACTTTTATTATCCGGGGTAAAAAAAATAACGACCTCAATTAATCAGTATTGTTTGATAGATATTTGATGATTAGCAAACTATTCTAGGGAAACAATTAATAAAAAATAAACATTATAGGCAATTAAGCATATATATTGTATTTTTACAAGTTTTTAAATGAAACTGCAAACAAAACAATTAAAAAAAAATGCCAAACTGGAAAACTTATCGACGATTTACTCGTTATGGCGGGTTATAATGTTTTTAAATATACAATTATATTTCTATTATCTTTCATTGCAATTTATATATTTCAAATTATTCGCCGTAAATAAATATACATATATAAATTCTTCATAGAAAATGAAATATAAAAAATAGTTATAACTTATTATCACTTGCATCTTATAGTTGCAATATGATCAACAAATGTTTCTTTGTTTAATATTTTTTATCATTATTATTATAAATAAAATGTTTTAAGTAATAGGGTGGTTACATTCATGTTAAGTCGAAGGCATAAGTGAGCGCTAAAAAACATTGGCCAGTATAGAAAAATACTCATTTTGCAGTTCAAAAATACTTCGCAATATTTTTAAGAGCATTGATGCTGTTAACAGGTTTAATTAGTGTTTCAAGTATGCAAGAAAAATAGTAATAAGAAAAAAATATGTAATTTTTCAAAGAAAATAGCTAAAAAAAAAAAATACGTTTATCCCATACTGAGCAATGTTATATATTCATTGCTCAAGTAGAGCATTGAAAAGCATTCAGATTGACCTCATGTGAACACACCCTATAGGTTAAATTTGGCGTGGCTTAAAAAGGCTTATTTACATTGTAATATTGAGGCTTACAAATTTTAAAGGAATCGCTTTATTAGGATCTAACAAAACAAAAAGGCAGTAAGGAATTGCTGTAAATTTCAAAGTTGTTATGATTCTCTCTTTCTTTCTCTCTCTCTCTCTCTCTCTCTCTCTCTCTCTCTCTCTCTCTCTCTCTCTCTCTCTCTCTCTCTCTCTCTCTCTCTCTCTCTCTCTCTCTTCTCTCTGATATGGTGACCAAATATCATTTTGATCCATGTTTTAATAACCGAGTTTTAAAAAATCTCCATTTTTTATATAAAGCACCCCAATCCCTTAAATTTGTCATCAAAGTTGCGCGCATTTTTCAGATGTGTTCCATTGACTATGTTTTACCATAGGGGCTCGATCACGTCCTATAAATACGTTTTGAGTTATGCTATTTACTTTAAACATAAAAAAATCTATTAATTATGCTAACTCATTTTTAACACAATTTCTTCAGTACAGCATAATTTATGCTGTACTAATGTGTAATAACTACGTTAAATAGTAAATATTATATTGCAAAGCCTATAATTATTTATTTTGCTCTAATTTGGCATCATTTATGCTAATGACATCAATGCAGCATAAATTACTTCTTCCTGTGTATAAGCACAAATTTTATAATGTTTATGCGTATAGCATAATTATTTATGTTGTTCCAATTTAGCAATATTTATGCTAAAATAATAACAAAAATGCACCATATATATTTCACAAATTTTTCCGTGCTTTAATTGGTGGTGAAGTGCAATTTAACGTATGTTTAATAAGATTCTAATGTGATCAATTCAAAATTTTAAAAAAACTTTATTTAATAAATGTAATGCTATTAATGAAGCTCTGTGTATCATGCAAAATTAAAATGATATTTATATTCCTTCTGCTATTGCCGAATTTTTTACATGAATAAAATTTTGACATAAAAAATAGTAATAAATTGCAATAATAAAAGGAGAAACAAAAGATACACGATTGTGATAGTATTATTATTTCTTAAAATTCAGTTTTTTTTTTTTTTTTTTTTTTTTTTTTAGGATATAATATATAATATTGTATATTTAGGGCAGGTTTTTAAATAGAAAAAATGTAATCACAATTAGGCGAATACTTAGTAATAACTAGTAATCACATACCACATTTATCATACTCATGTAATGCATAATTATATAAAAAAAAAACTTTGAAATGAACTAGATTTATAGACCATTTTATTTCAAAAATGTTAGGTGCTGTGTTAAATGAACTAATATTAATGTGCCCTATAATTAATTAAGTTATCATTATTTAATTTTTTATTTTTGATAGAGAGAGAGAATAGATACAGAGAAACTTAGTCCCTTATACAGTGGAGTAAGTATCCAGAGATGCCGCTGAAGGTTTTTTTCTGACGTCACGAGCTTTAAGGTAGGAGTGGGGATGCGAGAAATTTTTTTCTAAAGAAGGCGTTACGGACTAACCTGTCTCTATATAAATCTTGCATAATAATTATTAATCAAGTATATTTGCTATTACTCCACAAAATTATTTACCCCAATTATTATACAAGGGTAAATATTAATACGCGAAAAGAATAAATTATGTAATTTATTATACTGCATTTATGTCATAATTAGCATAAATTATGCTAAAATTGAACAACATAATATTTATGCTATATAACATAATTATTATGCAATATAGCATAATTTATGCCTTATTGAACAAATTGTGCTGGAAATGAGCTAGCATAATTATTAAGCATTTATTTTTGTACGTGCACTTGGCCTCAGTATAACAAAAGTTTTTAAGTTTTTTTATTCATTACAAAAATTATTTATGTAAAATCGATAAATGTTTTTCAATAAGTGAGCTTCAGATGCTTGTGCAACATTTATTCTATTTGTATATATCCTATGCACCTTGTTGGGAATTACCAGGCAGCAAACAATACAAAGTCAGCTACCGCTTGTTTGTTGCCATGGTAACATGCTTAGCAATGACGACGTGGGGCGGACGAGAAACTTTTGGATGGTCAAAGTGATATATATATATATATATATATATATATATATATATATATATATATATATATATATATATATATATATATATATATATATATATATATATATATATATATATATAGATAATGGTAATTAAGGAATTGGACTGTAAACCGGAAGGGTATAAGAGGTGGTTTAGCCCAAAATTTGTGTAATTTACATAGTTTACAAATAAGTGTCCTATATTTTTTAGAATTGATTGGTTTTACTGAATCTTATAAAATTATGATTAGCTCAATATATTTCTAATTTACATATTAATGATTCATGTTGAAATACATAAATAAATACATTTTTAATTACAAGTGAAGGATTTAGTATTCAAAAGTTTATTAACAATAATAATAATAATCAAGATTTGTTTTTCAGCTACACAATATAACGTTCTGATTTTATTTCAATTAAATATAAAACTTGCATGCAAAAGAAGACTTGTAAAAGTAGGTTTACTAAGAAAATAAGCAAACTGACAGCTCAATAATACTAACAAAGTGCTAGCAGACGACTTTGTGTTCCTGTTTCAATTTAGCATGCTTTCTTATGAGGCGAGTAAGCAGCTATAACTCAAGTTATTATTATTTCTCAGAGCTGAAATTTTCACTGTAGTTTACTGAGCTTAGCTTTTATTTTCCTGGATTTGAGATCAATTGGAAGAAACAAATAATTTGTAACAAAATTGATTGAAATTCAAGAAAGCAAAAGCTTTGAAGCTCAGTAAGCTACAATAAAAATTTCAGCTCCGAGAGGTAATTCTAACTTGAGTTATAGTTGCTTCAGTGCCCCATAAGAAAACATGTTAAATTGAGACAGGAACTCAAAGCCATCTGCTAGCACCTTGTTAGTATTGTTGAGTTTCGTTTTTGTTTATTTTATCACTAAACATACTTTTGCCAGTCTTCTGTTAGATATTTACAAGAAGATTATGACTTAACCTCGAGAGTGACATTCTGAATGCTGTAAATTGCAAAAATATTGTTCTCACTGTTTTTTATTGTTATAAATGTTCTGTTGTTGACTTTTTAAAATATTAATAAATAATACTTTTATTGGATGAAATCAGACTTAAACTTGAGACTTACCTCTCAATTTAACTCAATCGGATAGTCAGTTATAATTTATATTAAAAGTGTTAGTTAAAAACGTAAAAAATTATATGAAATAATTTTGTTAGTAAATTTTATTAAGCTTAGTGTTTTTATTCACTTTTTTCTATTATATTTTCTTCTTTGCCCTACTTTCCCCCACCACTTCTTTATGGTTCAAAATTTCTCAAACCGACCCTTTAAAACCGTTGGCATGGCAACAAAATCAGAGCGCGCTCATCCTTGACCCCATTCCACGTGCCTGGTAGCTTTACAAACTCACTCTGAAAATTATTAACTATAAGTTTATTAAGACAACCGTATTTATAACCAATAGAATGTTAGTTATTTTATATGTATTGATACCTTTTAATTAAGTTGAAATGTAATTAATATCTTATCTAATTGATTATTAAGAGTAAATATAAATAACCCATCTAGTTTTTCCTCGTTTCTTCTTTCATTTATTTTATTATTATTAATTTTTTTTAAGTTCACAATCATTCCTATAACAAGGAAATTCAAATACCCCTTAAATATTTTGATAGGTATAGGTGTTACCATTGACTTTTAAATTACATAAAAAAGTAAATAGTCATATTTTTAATTTCAGCCTCTTACTCTTGCTAAACCATCGACAAATTGATTTAATCGTCAAAAAGTAATATTTTACTTTAAAAATAGGAATTAATTACATAACTTAATTGAGGGTAGTAAAAAATTAGTCACAATATTTTACATGGCATGAAAATGTTAGTAATATTTTTTGATACTAAAACTGCATAATGATACACAAAATAAAATAAATGTGACGTATACGTACAGTGGCTTTTCTAAGTTCGTAACTTATTTATTTATTATTCCCCTCTTTCAAAAGTAAATTCATCTAAAAAATTTCATTGTCTATCATTATTTTATTCATGCATGGTTCTTAAATTTTTTCTTTAATTTATTAATATTTAAAGAGTACTGTGTGTATATATATATATATATATATAACATATATATAAATATAATATATATAAATATTATATATATATATATATAATATATATATATATATATATATATATATATATATATATATATATATATATATATATATATATATATATATATATTGTCACAAAAATTGTAGGGTCCGCGGACCCAGGTCTGGGTCCCGTTAAAAAAAACTCGGGTCCGAAGACCCGGGACCCGGATCCGGGTTTTCTTTTAATTAATATTTTTAATTAAGCAGGTTAAAAAAATACCAAAAAGAATAAAAAATAAAAAAATAAAAAACTTCAATGGTTTGATTTGCATTCTTATACATAAATTAGCCAAACAAGGAACTAAAGAATTATAGCCTGTATATTCATATTTACAAAAAAAAAAAAAAAAAAAAAAAAAAAAAATGCTCACCATAGTGCAGTATAAATTATGATGTAAAATGAACAAGTATATTGCTGCAAATTACTATAGCATTATTTCTAGGGTTTCTTTTTTTTTTTTTTTTTTTTGCTTGTGTGTGCATAAAAATTGTTTTGTGTTTAATTTATATTGCACAAAGGATTGTGATAATATATTTTACCATTTAAACACAGTGCGTGTTTTTCTCATAAGGATAACATTGCAAATTTAGCAAGAATGGTTAAATATATTACTACAAACGTATTACTACATGCTTATTGTGTTAGAATAAAATATCAATGTCCCTTGCATGTCTTTTGTATAAATCTGTTGATAAGGTAAATCAAGCTTTTATAACACTCTAGCGCCACAACTGGCAGCCACAACTACTATTACTACATATAATATAGTTCCACGAGGTAAGATAATATGAAAAAAAAAACTAATGCTTGTTTGTAATATGTATCAACTGCTAAAGGCCAATACAATTGTCTTATTTTAATAATAATAATTTTATCAAGGCGTATATAAAAACTTACATGATAACTTTTTTGCGGCGTTGTTAATATATAGACTTCATAATTTCTTAAAGATAATGAATTGTAAAATACCGTATATGTATGCATAGTTCAGCGTTTGGAATTCAATCAAAGTATAATTATATATTTGTGATAAAATAACATGATACGTTATATATAAATATATATATATATATATATATATATATATATATATATATATATATATATATATATATATATTTATATATTATATATATATATTATATAATGCTAAATTGAATTAACATTATAAGTGCTGTTCATTTATACTTATAGTGTTTGAAATTGATGTGTTCTTTTTAAATACTTTTAAAGTAATTTTCTTATATACTGTATAATATGATTGCTTTTTTTTTTCTTTACTTATAGTCAATCATAGTGTAATGTATATTTTAGTTTAAATCCCTATACTCTTTATAAATAAGCATAATATGTTATGTTATATTGGCTTATTTGCTAAGGTTATTTTAAGTATAAATACTTTTTATTCATTTGGGTATACTCCTAAAACTCAAGTTAATAGCAAATTTTTGCATGCTTTAAATTATACCTATATGTAATTAATGTGTATAATTTTAAGATTGAAATGGTATTATGCTTATGTTAAATTTTAATATTATTATTGTCTTCAAGGTTTTGTATAATATGGTTGTCATGTCTTCACAACGCCTTAATAAAGTTATTATTATTATTATGTCATTTGTAACTGTACTAGTAATCGGCGGCAGGCCGCAGGCAGTAATCAGCAGTTTTATTTTTTTAAATACCTTCCACTCATTTTAGGGGCTTGAAATTTTTGCATATAAAAGATAATAAAGTTATAATTTTTATACAAAAATATCAAATCTCTCAAACAAGTAAAAAGTATTATAAGAAGGAGAAGAAGAAGAAGAAGAAAAAAAACAAAAAACAAAAAAAAAAACAGCAAGCACCTGCCGATAATTACGGCATGCATGCTGATAACTGGTACAATCGCCATACATAAGATTTAATAGATTCAAAGAAAATAATAAACCAATTATGAATTGATGTCCTTTGAATCCGTAACATGAAATATACATTTATAAAATCAAATTAAGTTTGGTTCTGAGGTTTTTAGTAAAGGCAAACAAGAGAAATTAAATTATAAAATAGCTAATGGCATGGAGTTGATGCGATTTACTCCGCTGAATACGTGGAAGCGCTGAGTAGACTAATTGTAATTAAAATCAGAAGCGGATTAGATTCAAAATGAATTTATATAGTTCAACATGAACCTTATTTGACATATTCTATTTAAAAATAAAAATCTAGTAAATGTATCACACAAAAACCCTCTATTGTAGTTATTTATATAAATCTTTCTCTATTTAAATTCAAATAGATTCTTGACAACTCTAATGAATTTATCAAACAAAATTAGTTTCACAAACGTATTGTTGAAAGGGACACTATAAAAATTTGTGCATTACTTTAGTTACGAATACTAACCTATTTAAGATACTCCGTTTTAAGTTATTATGAGTAGCTAAAATAATAATGCATTTTAGCCATTTAAGTTATTAAAAAAAAACTAATTTAATTTGTTTTAAGTTTTTTAAAGCTATTTCATGTTAAAATAGCTATTGTTAATAATTAGCTAAAATGCATTATTTTAGCTACTGAAAATAACTTAAAAGTGATTAATAATAACTAAACATATAAATATATTTTATTTGTAGTTTTACCTGGGATCGTGTGCAACATAAAATTCTAAAATTTAATAAGTGCAGGAATTTTGAAAATTGATGCAACAGTAACAATGGTATTTTTTTAATGAATTTTCTAAAAATGAAATATTTTTAAATTTCCATTTAATTCTTTAATAATACAGAACACTTTCCCTTTTCTCTAAGGTTTCTCCAAGGTACTTTATATATATATTATATATATATATATATATATATATATATATATATATATATATATATATATATATATAATAAATTGGAATCTTTTTAATGCATTTCTAATGGAAAACTGGTTTTCACTTACACGTTGCAACATTTAAATATATTATATTGCAAATGGTCCATTAATTCGTTATAGTGTAGAATGTATGTATTTGGATTTGGGATCCAATATTAAATTTAGAATTTCATAGCATTATTGCTTAAAAATTTATCAATTTACATAATATGAAGCCGATAAGTATATTTTAATTCCGGCATATATTATAAAATATGTAATATAAATCGAGGAAAATCAAAATGATAAATAAAAATTAGGACATAAACTGGCGATTTCAGAGCTACGAACTTTCTCATTAAATGAGAGTGAGTAAGAGTGAGAATGAGTGAGAGAGTGAGAGAATACGAGAGAATGAGATGTATGCTGCAGTTGAATATTATATAATATAATAAAGGCTAACTTTTGAAAGAATTTGCGCTTGCTAACATGACTTCATAAGGATAGCGTGTGTATTCCAGTATTGCTGTGCGTAGTTTTTAAAAAAATTGAGTTTATATTACTTTTGTCTTTGCGTCTGCGTACAAACAACCATATTATTCTACAATGGGAAAAAATATTCTATACACTGAGAAAAAAATATTTAAAGGCATAGAACACTTTTAACAAAAAATATGTCTAGTATTCTAACATACCTAAATATCAACGTTGATTTGGCCGGAGTCATTGATTTCAAATTTATTTTACCTTCACAAAAAATGTCAGCTGCATGTTTATGACATCACAGCTTGCCTGTTTCCGCGCGCGTAGACTTCTAAGCTGTGACGACATAAACATGCATCTGACATTTTGTAAATTAAAAAAAAAAAAAAAAAAAAAAAAAAAAAACTAGAAATCAATGACTCCGGTCAAATTAACGTTGATATTTAGGTATGTTAGGATACTAGCCATGTTTTTTGTTCAATATGTTCTACAGTATTCCTTTAATGTGAACGTATACGAAATTATTTGAGTTCATTATAAATGCTTCGATAATATGTAAAAGCATGTGTGTATTTGCACTAACTAACATTTAAATTGGTAGAAGCTATAGTGTCGATGCAATTATGATAAATACCAGTGACAAATGAAACATTCGTGTAATGGTCTGTGCCCATTTCACATAAACACTTTTCAACTATAATAGTATTATTTAAACTGCAGTATTGATAAATAGATGTATGCACAGTATTGTATAGTTTAAATTTTCAATTTGTGATTATTTTAGCTGCTTGTTATTTGTTTTGCTTTACTTGCTTTACCGCGCGAACCCGCAAGTTGTTTACTCATTGGAATGGTACTTATAGGCATAGGCAGAAAGAAAAGCCAAACAGAATTTTTTAGACCAAAATAGCAAGTATATTTATGATTTATGACGAGACCCGTACAGCGGAAAAAAAAAGGATTCGGGAGGAATTTAAAATTAGGATATACTAGGATTTGGAAGGATACGTTAGAGTTTAATGTATACATGACATGTATATAAGAGACAAATGCACGAAATATTTAGTGAGTAAATGAACTAAAACTTGTAGGCTATACCAATTTGCATTCTCGGGGTATGGTAAATGTACTAGTTATCGGCAGGCTCTTTTTACGGCGAAAGTAATAAGTTCACGAGGTTCTAACTAGAACCAACCATCTTAAAATTCCGTCTACTTGCCATACCACTACCTACAAACTCTTTTAACACTAAAGGGGACCAAGATAAGGGGTGCCGATAACTGCGGCAGTGTCGGTTTGGCTGCTTTTCTCAACAGTACTATAGGAATTTCAATCTTAAGACCCTTAAGCTACCGTAATTAGATATTACGGGTAACTAATTTTTCCCCTACTTCGCTGCTGCGTGCGCTCGCTTCTCTGCTCTTGCTCGTCTCGCTCGCTCGCTCTTGCGCCCGCCTGCCTCACTGTACAGTACTCTGACCGGCGTGTCTCGCCACCTCTCTCTCTCTCGAACACAATTCAACCCGCACACTTGTTTTTTTTTTATATTCTTCTCTCTCTTTCCCCACATCTTAGCATGCAACACACGATAATAATTAAAATCCACAAAATATTACGCGTTTTCACAACTAATATAGCAATGATACTTTAATATAAAGTTTTCAATCACATGCATACCGTGACAGACAGTATGATACAGGTCGGAAAACACGACAATAACAAAGATGAAATTAAATTTCAATTACATAATGTATTAAAATGACCGTTTATTTATATTTTTAATGTCTGTATGGTATTCAAACTACCCTAAAACGATAAATACCTTCATTTGATACAACATTTTTCTCATTTACCCGCTATGTCTGCACCACTCACTTACCGGCATTTGGCATCATCACATAGTCAGTCCTCATATTTACGTTTCCTCCTTTCGCCGGACCTAAAATAAAATGTATTAATTACCAGGCATACCTTATTTACATATAAATTTAATCTCGTCACCATTATCAGACAATTCATTACTACGTTCAATTAGTAAGTTATACATTAATAATTAATAATAATAAATTGTTTTTATCAGAGGTTAAAAAAGGTACAAAATCACTTTACATAATATAGTCTTCTGACTTTTTTTAAACAATATTCAATAGTCAGAGTATTTCTACATTATATCTGAATTTTATATACATAATTAACAAAGAAAATTCATTGTAATATATATTTTGAAATTAATTTTTGATTCATACATAATATTATACATATAATAATTAGAGAGTTTCTATGTTTTATGTGTATAAACACTCCTTATTAATATTGTGTAAAAATATTGAAGAGATTAACTAGATATTAATCTCCAAAGCCTTAAGGTTTTATTTAAGTTATTATGATTCATGCAAAATTATTATTAAAAAAATGTATTTATCAATTTACTGTAATATAATGGTGGTACTCGAAAACATATTATATTTGCATACCAATCTCCAGTTTTAATATGAAATTTCTTAAAATATACGAGATTTTTTTGTTAATAAAAATAATTAATTTTAACATTTGGGAGAATATACAGTATATAAAAACATGCCGTTTGTAACAATTATTCTTTGAGTTTATACCACTAAAAATTTAGAGTTTCAATGCTGATTAATTTGGTTATAATTTATTTTAAAATTCATCATTATATCAACTTCAAAACGTTTTATTGTGTATATTGAGCAACTTTCAATATTATACAAGACCAAATACTGGTTCGTTCTATAAACTACACACAAAATTGAGCCTGTATCCGGAACTTTTTTCTTTGATCATAATTTCATTAACATATGATCACGACGTCACTGCATATTCACGACGTGTATTTGACTTATATTTACGATTTATTTAAGAAATAAAAATTCTAAAGTACTTTTTTACAGTTGAAAATTATTCTCATATTTTTCTGCATATAAAAAAGTATTAAAAATGCTTGATTTGAGGAAAAATTTATGTATTTTGCTTGTGTTAGAACTTGACTTACGAATAAAATGAGAAAGCACTTCATGGCGCCTCATGTCATTCGGACACTCTCGCCGGACACTTGCGCCGGAAGTCAAGTTTTTACACAAGCAAAAAACGTGATTTTTTTTTTTTTATTTAAACATTTTTGACACATTTTTACACGTTAAAAAATAATTATAATGATATTCATCTAATAAAACGTATGAATCAAAATTTATCACTGCAATAAATCGTAAGTAAGAGTCAAAATACACTTCGTGAAGAGATAGTGACGTAGGGATCAGATGTTATAACAAAGGAAAAGTTTCGAAGCTGGCTCAATATTTGTGTGTACTTTACAGAACGAGCTAAAGTAAATATTTTTTTGCTGTGCGTCCAAACCTTTGTTATTATTATATCAAAAAAATGTCCAAATTCTTAGGTGTTTAATTTTATTTTTAATCCTTTTAAATTTAAATATATGCGTTAAAAAAAAAATACACAAGAAGAAAATAGTAGAACGATTCAAAAACATTGAATTTAAAAGTAATGCAACGCAAGGATTCTCTAAATTATAGATTGTTGGTATCAAACCGCGATAGTTTTTTCCTGAAATTGATATTAATTTTTAAAATAAATAGCATATTTTAGTAATATTTAAATGAACGTTACATGACTAATTTCTTTAAAAATTGTCATGAAAATATAATTATGAGTTTTTTTTTCTATTTAAATAATTGTTATGTATATTAATTGCTTAGTATAATTGTTGTATAAATAAATGTTAACTAGTATTGTTTAATTTTAGTGTTGGTTTGTCAAGACCAATGCTTGTTGTAATATGTACAATGTTGCTATGATCTGTCTGTGTCAATAAAGAAAAAAATTAAATCTCAGGACTCTACGCTAAATTTTATCACATTTTTTAAAAGCATTTAAAGATATAAGCATTAAATTTAAAAGTACAATTTTTGTACTGAAATAAGATATTTAATTAACCCAAGCAGTTTATTTAGGAAAAAGCATATATTTTATTATGTTACCATCAAAACCCGAAATTGACCCAAACTAGGTATTTTTGCTCATTTCGGCTTTTGGTTCGTCGCTTTTTGCCAAAACCCGGAATGCCAGTTTAATTCTGCTTTTGGTCACGAAATTTTGATCCATACTAGTTTTGAGCATTTCGCAAAAAGCAAAACCCGGTGTAAACATTTATATCTAGTTTTGGTCTTTGAATTTTGACCAGAACTAGTTGTGGTTAAAATAGAAAAATCAAAAGCCGAGAAATGAACATTTCTCAACTCAGAATTTTATGCAATGATAAAAGACTATAATTATAAATTATAATGCATGATGTTTTGGTATTATAATTTAGGCGTTAAAACAATATTATTATATTATTTTACTTGAAATGCAAAATATATGGTCTGAAAGATTAATTTGATTAGAATGCGCTGATCAAAATATCTAAATCTTATGGCTATAGATACGGAATATAAATGGAGACAATACGAAAAATAAACTTACTATTTGACCTAGCAATGGACCACTTGCAATGAGCGAACTTTTTAAAATAATTTGAAATTTTCTTATTGCATTTCTTACAAAAAATAAAAAATAATTTTCCCTTGTTGCAACAATTACAAACATTTTATTGCAAGTGGTTCATTCAGTAATAGTAGTAATAAAGTATATTATTATTATTTTAAGGGGCTACTTACGATTAAATGTAAATTAAGAGCTATATATAAAAAAAAAACACTAACCATGATCACTTATAATTTGCGCACCAACAATATACGTGTATTGTGAACTTTTTAAATTCTAACACTATCTTATCCTGTTTCTAACGAATATTATGAAACTATAAACCATGTTTTCAGCACAGAGACAAACAGTCAACTGAATACACGCACAAGAAATATTTTAAAATAAATTGTTATCACTGGATAAAGTACGGTGGAAGGTGGACTTGAACTTTGAACCAATATAAGGGAAATTAGTCATAAGTCATATCATAATATATCACTCTTATTGTAAATTAAAATTTTTTTTTTTTACTTTTTTATTTAACGTGTCGTGTTATCTCTCTCTCTCTCTCTCTCTCTCTCTCTCTCTCTCTCTCACTCACTCACTTATTCTTATATCAAATAATTGAGTTGAGAAATGTTCATTTTTCGGGTTTTGATTTTTCTATTTTGACCACAACTAGTTCTTGTCAAAATTTAAAGACTAAAACTAGATATAAATGTTTACACCGGGTTTTGCTTTTTGCGAAATGCTCAAAACTAGTATGGATCAAAATTTCGTGACCAAAAGCCGAAATAAACTGGCATTCCGGGTTTTGGCAAAAAGCGACGAACCAAAAGCCGAAACTAGCAAAAATACCTAGTTTGGGTCCATTTCGGGTTTTGATGCTAACATATATATATATATATATATATATATATATATATATATATATATATATATATATATAAATATATATATATATATATATATATAATTACACACACATATACATACATAAAAACATATACATATATATATATATATATATATATATATATATATATATATATATATATATATATATATATATATATATATATATAAGTTGAAGTTGAATTTTGAATTTTTTTTTTTTTTTTTTGAATTTTGAATTAGTTTTAATAGCGAATATTAAATGAACGTTTTCAAAAAAGAAATACAAAAGTATAACTAAACTTGGACAGTGGACACTCATAATGTATGAATTTAACTTTTCATTTTTTGGCAACTTGCAGTAACAAAATTTTGTAGAATATGCTTCATATTCATTTATTTCTCGCCTGAAAAGTAGATAGCCTTAGTAAATTTACATACAAAAATACAAGAATTTCTATGTATCATTAAAATACTCGTAACTCTCGTAAGTAATAAAAATGTGTGTGTGTGTATTTGTATATATATAATATACGTCAAATTAAAAATAATTTTCTCTTTTTTTTTATCTGATGTTAATATTAAAACATGTTTTTTATTTGAAAAAAAAAAAATGCTACTATTATTTAATATATAAGTGTAAAATTGAATTTAGTAAAATTATTAAAATATTTACAAAAAAAAAAAAATAATAAATAAAAAAATGGAATTTGTTCTATAATATTACTGAGTTGTTTTTTCCAACGAAAATTTATATCAACTTCTACAACTGCACTGATTTTCTTATTATATATTTTTTTTTAAAGTAAAAAAAAAGTAGCATCAAATAACATTAAAAATATAAATTAGATTTAAAAAAGAAAAAAAATAAATTATAGAAAAAAATGTGTAAGAGTCAAGGTTTGTTTATGTTACGCGATAAAATAACTTTCTTTGAATGATGTCACAATTCTAATGGTTCGTTTCTTTAGGCTTTATAAAAGTAAAAAATCATCTTTACTGTATTTATGATTATTGACGTATAATTTACAGATTGCAGATCATTCAAATATATACACATTACAGATGCTATTCTCAATACTTATGCTGATGATATTACTGTATTCAATAGTAAACATCAGAATTAATATTAAAATAAAGACTACAAAACAATTTTCAAATTTATTGTGCGATAAAAAAAGACAAAATCCAACTAAAGTGAAATAGTTGTTTCAATTAATTTTGATTATTGTAAATAAATTGTAATTAGATTTATGGCTAAAACCTACACTTATTGTAAATCCTTGTTACTATGATCTACCTGAACCAATAAAATATTTTATATTTAATTTTAAATTTATTAAATTCTATCAATATAATTTTTTCTTCATTATAACTACTTCTATATCCGTCACTTTGTGTTGTTCAGGTTTATATAGGAAAAAGTATACATACATATAATATATATATATATATATATATATATATATATATATATATATATATATATATATATATATATATATATATATATATATATATATATATATATATATATATATATATAGAAATAAGATATTTAATTAACCCAAGCAGTTTATATAGGAAAAAGTATATATTTTATATATATATCAATATATAAATATTTGAAATATTTATCTTTCACTATAACACCATCTGAAACGAAACATATAAATGCAAATAAAGCCAAACATTTAAAAGGAAAGACAGCGACCGGAAACGAACCAACCTCCTTTGGATTTGCGCTCCACAGCTCTGACACACACACACACACACATATATATATATATATACATGTGTGTGTGTGTGTGTGTGTGTGTGTGTGTGTGTGTGTGTGTGTATTTATATATTCCTTTTATATGTGAAATATATTATTTTTTGCATTTATTTTTGTTCGTACATCCTACAGATAAAAGTAAGAAATATATTATATTTTTTTGTGTAGTGTATTGTTTCATAAATGAGTGTCATAACATGCAATAAAAAAAGTATATATATATATATATATATATATATATATATATATATATATATATATATATATATATATATATATATATATATATATATATATATATATATATATATATAATCTTTATATATATATATATATATTTAATTATAAACACAATGTGTGTTCAAATCTATATTTAAATATTTACCATGCTATTATAAAACCAATTATATAATAATATTTCTATTTAGTTTTAAAATTTCAAAATTCAAAATTCAAATTTTGAATTTTGAATTTTGATTTTTTTTTTTAATTTTTAATTTTGAATTATATTTAAAAGCGAGTATTAAATTAACGTTTTCAAAAAAGAAATACAAAAGTATAACTAAACTTGGACAGTTGACACTCATAATTTATGAATTTAACTTTTCATTTTTTGGCAACTTGTAGTAACAAAATTTTGTAAAATATCCTTCATATTCATTTATTTCTTGCCTGAAAAGTAGATAGCCTTAGTAAATTTACATACAAAAATACAAGAATTTCTTTATATCATTGAAATACTCGTAACTCTCGTATGTAATAAAAAATGTGTGTGTGTGTGTGTATTTGTATATAATATACGTCAAATTAAAAATAATTTTCTCTTTTTTTTATCTGATGTTAATATTAAAGCATGTTTTTTATTTAAAAAAAAATATGCTACTATTATTTAATATATAAGTGTAAAATTGAATTTAGTTAAATTAATTAAAATATTTACAAAAAAAAAATAATAATAAATAAAAAAATGGAATTTGTTCTATAATATTACAGAGTTTTTTTTCCAACGAAAATTTATATCAACTTCTACAACTGCACTGATTTTCTTATTATATATATTTTTTAAAAAGTAAAAAAAAAGTAGCATCAAATAACATTAAAAATATAAATTAGATTTAAAAAAGAAAAAAAATAAATTATAGAAAAAATAGTGTAAGAGTCAAGGTTTGTTTATGTTACGCGATAAAATAACTTTCTTTGAATGATGTCACAATTCTAATGCTATTTTGAGTTCGTTTCTTTAGGCTTTATAAAAGTAAATAATCATCTTTACTGTATTCATGACTATAACGTATAATTCACAGATTACAGATCATTCAAATATATACACATTACAGATGCTATTCTCAATACTTATGCTGATGATATTACTGTATTCAATAGTAAACATCAGAATTAAAGAATACAAAACAATTTTCAATTTATTGTGCGATAAAAAAAGACAAAATCCAACTAAAGTGAAATAGTTGTTTCAATTAATTTTGATTATTGTAAATAAATTGTAATTAGATTTATGGCTAAAACCTACACTTATTGTAAATCCTTGTTACTATGATCTATCTGAACCAATAAAATATTTTATATTTAATTTTAAATTTATTAAATTCTTTCAATATAATTTTTTCTTCATTATAACTACTTCTATATCCGTCACTTTGTGTTCTTCAGGTTTATATAGGAAAAAGTATACATACATATAATATATATATATATATATATATAGAAATAAGATATTTAATTAACCCAAGCAGTTTATATAGGAAAAAGTATATATTTTATATATATATATCAATATATAAATATTTGAAATATTTATCTTTCACTATAACACCATCTGAAACGAAACATATAAATGCAAATAAAGCCAAACAGTTAAAAGGAAAGACAGCGACCGGAAACGAACCGACAACCTTTGGATTTGCGCTCCACTGCTCTGACATATATATATATATATATATATATATATATATATATATATATATATATATATATATATATATATATATATATATATATATATATATATACACACATATATATACATATATCATCATTATATCACTTCAAAACGTTTTATTGTGTATATTGAGCAACTTTCAATATTATACAAGACCAAATACTGTGAATATTTTTTGCTGTGCGTCCAAACCTTTGTTATTATATATCAAATAAATGTACAAATTCTTAGGTGTTAACTTTATTTTTAATCCTTCTAAATTTAAATATATGCGTTAAAAAAAAAAAAAAAAAAAAAAAAAGAAAAGAAAAGAAAAGAAATACACAAGAAGAAAATAGTAGAACGATTCAAAAACATTGAATTTAAAAGTAATGCAACGCTAGGATTTTCTAAATTATAGATTGTTGGTATCAAACCGCGATAGTTTTTTCCTGAAATTGATATTAATTTTTAAAATAAATAGCATATTTTAGTAATATTTAAATGAACGTTACATGACTAATTTCTTTAAAAATTGTCATGAAAATATAATTATTAGCTTTTTTTTTCTATTTAAATAATTGTTATGTATATTAATTGCTTAGTATAATTGTTGTATAAATAAATGTTAACTAGTATTGTTTAATTTTAGTGTTGGTTTGTCAAGACCAATGCTTGTTGTAACATATGTACAATGTTGCTATGGTCTGTCTGTGTCAATAAAGAAAAAAAAATTAAATCCCAGGACTCTACGCTAAATGTTATCACATTTTTTAAAAGCATTTAAATTTAAAGCATTTAAAGATATAAGCATTAAATTAAAAAGTACACTTTTTGTACTGAAATAAGATATTTAATTAACCCAAGCAGTTTATATAGGAAAAAGTATATATTTTATATATATATATATATATATATATATATATATATGTGTGTGTGTGTGTGTGTGTGTGTGTGTGTGTGTGTGTATTCCTTTTATATGTGAAATATATTATTTTTCGCTTTTATTTTTGTTCGTACATCCTACAGATAAAAGTAAGAAATATATTATATTTTTTGTGTAGTGTATTGTTTCATAAATGAGTGTCATAACATGCAATAAAAAATGTAAATCTATTTATATCTATATATATATATTAAGCACAATGTGTGTGCAAATGTATATTTAAATATTTACCATGCTATTATAAAACCAATTATATAATAATATTTCTATTTAGTTTTAAAAATTCAAAATTCAAATTTTGAATTTTGAGTTTGAGTTTTTGAATTTGAGTTTTTGAATTTGAATTTTTGAAGTTGAATTCTTGAATTTGAATTTTGAATTTTGATTTTTTTTTTTTTTAATTTTAAATTTTGAATTAGTTTTAAAAGCGAATATTAAATGAATGTTTTCAAAAAAGAAATACAAAAGTATAACTAAACTTGGACAGTGGACACTCATAATTTATGAATTTAACTTTTCATTTTTTGGCAACTTGCAGTAACAAAATTTTGTAGAATATCCTTCATATTCATTTATTTCTCGCCTGAAAAGTAGATAGCCTTAGAAAATTTACATACAAAAATACAAGAATTTCTATGTATCATTAAAATACTCGTAACTCTCGTAAGTAATAAAAATGTGTGTGTGTGTATTTGTATATATTATATAATATACGTCAAATTAAAAATTATTTTCTCTTTTTTTTTATCTGATGTTAATATTAAAACATGTTTTTTTATTTAAAAAAAAATATGCTACTATTTTTTAATATATAAGTGTAAAATTGAATTTAGTAAAATTGATTAAAATATTTACAAAAAAAAAAAAAAATGAAAAAATGGAATTTGTTCTATAATATTACCGAGTTGTTTTTTCCAAAGAAAATTTATATCAACTTCTACAACTGCACTGATTTTCTTATTATATATATTTTTTAAAAAGTAAAAAAAAAGTAGCATCAAATAACATTAAAAATATAAATTAGATTTAAAAAAGAAAAAAAATAAATTATAGAAAAAAATGTGTAAGAGTCAAGGTTTGTTTATGTTACGCGATAAAATAACTTTCTTTGAATGATGTCACAATTCTAATGGTTCGTTTCTTTAGGCTTTATAAAAGTAAAAAATCATCTTTACTGTATTTATGATTATTGACGTATAATTTACAGATTGCAGATCATTCAAATATATACACATTACAGATGCTATTCTCAATACTTATGCTGATGATATTACTGTATTCAATAGTAAACATCAGAATTAATATTAAAATAAAGACTACAAAACAATTTTCAAATTTATTGTGCGATAAAAAAAGACAAAATCCAACTAAAGTGAAATAGTTGTTTCAATTAATTTTGATTATTATAAATAAATTGTAATTAGATTTATGGCTAAAACCTACACTTATTGTAAATCCTTGTTACTATGATCTACCTGAACCAATAAAATATTTTATATTTAATTTTAAATTTATTAAATTCTATCAATATAATTTTTTCTTCATTATAACTACTTCTATATCCGTCACTTTGTGTTGTTCAGGTTTATATAGGAAAAAGTATACATACATATAATATATATATATATATATATATATATATATATATATATATATATATATATATATATATATATATATATATATATATATAGAAATAAGATATTTAATTAACCCAAGCAGTTTATATAGGAAAAAGTATATATTTTATATTATATATCAATATATAAATATTTGAAATATTTATCTTTCACTATAACACCATCTGAAACGAAACATATAAATGCAAATAAAGCCAAACAGTTAAAAGGAAAGACAGCGACCGGAAATGAACTGACAACCTTTGGATTTGCGCTCCACTGCTCTGACATATATATATATATATATATATATATATATATATATATATATATATATATATATATATATATATATATATATATATATATATATATATATATATATATATATATATATATATTTATATATACATATATATATATCATCATTATAATATCAACTTCAAAACGTTTTATTGTGTATATTGAGCAACTTTCAATATTATACAAGACCAAATACTGTGAATATTTTTTGCTGTGCGTCCAAACCTTTGTTATTATTATATCAAATAAATGTCCAAATTCTTTGGTGTTTAATTTTATTTTTAATCCTTTTAAATTTAAATATATGCGTTAAAAAAAAAAGAAAAAAAAAGAAAAGAAAGAAATACACAAGAAGAAAATAGTAGAACGATTCAAAAACATTGAATTTAAAAGTAATGCAACGCTAGGATTTTCTAAATTATAGATTGTTGGTATCAAACAGCGATAGTTTTTTCCTGAAATTGATATTAATTTTTAAAATAAATAGCATATTTTAGTAATATATAAATGAACGTTACATGACTAATTTCTTTAAAAATTGTCATGAAAATATAATTATGAGCTTTTTTTTTTCTATTTAAATAATTGATATGTATATTAATTGCTTAGTATAATTGTTGTATAAATAAATGGTAACTAGTATTGTTTAATTTTAGTGTTGTTTTGTCAAGACCAATGCTTGTTGTAACATGTACATGTACTATGATCTGTCTGTGTGTTAATAAAGAAAAAATAAATTAAATCTCAGGACTCTACCCTAAATTTTATCACATTTTTTAAAAGCATTTAAATTTAAAGCATTTAAAGATATAAGCATTAAATTAAGAAGTACAATTTTTGTACTGAATAAGATATTTAATTAACCCAAGCAGTTTATATAGGAAAAAGTATATATATTTTATATATATATATATAATATATATATATATATATATATATATATATATATGTGTGTGTGTGTGTGTGTGTGTGTGTGTGTGTGTGTGTGTGTGTGTGTGTGTGTGTGTGTGTGTGTGTGTGTGTGTGTGTGTGTGTGTATATATATATTCCTTTTATATGTGAAATATATTATTTTTCGCTTTTATTTTTGTTCGTACATCCTACAGATAAAAGTAAGAAATATATTATATTTTTTGTGTAGTGTATTGTTTCATAAATGAGTGTCATAACATGCAATAAAAAAAGTAAATCTATTTATATCTATATATATATATATATATATATATATATATATATATATATATATATATATATTATATATACATATATATATATATATATATATATATATATATATATATATATATATATATATATATATATATATATATATTAAACACAATGTGTGTACAAATGTATATTTTAATATTTACCATGCTATTATAAAACCAATTATATAATAATATTTCTATTTAGTTTTAAAAATTCAAAATTCAAATTTTGAATTTTGAGTTTGAGTTTTTGATTTTGAATTTTTGAAGTTGAATTTTTGAAGTTGAATTTTTAAAGTTGAATTTTTGAATTTGAATTTTTAATTTGAATTTTTGAATTTGAATTTTGAATTTTGATTTTTTTTTTTGAAATTTGAATTAGTTTTAAAAGCGAATATTAAATGAATGTTTTCAAAAAAGAAATACAAAAGTATAACTAAACTTGGACAGTGGACACTCATAATGTATGAATTTAACTTTTCATTTTTTGGCAACTTGCAGTAACAAAATTTTGTAGAATATGCTTCATATTCATTTATTTCTCGCCTGAAAAGTAGATAGCCTTAGTAAATTTACATACAAAAATACAAGAATTTCTATGTATCATTAAAATACTCGTAACTCTCGTAAGTAATAAAAATGTGTGTGTGAGTATTTGTATATATATAATATACGTCAAATTAAAAATAATTTTCTCTTTTTTTTTATCTGATGTTAATATTAAAACAGGTTTTTTATTTTAAAAAAAAAATGCTACTATTATTTAATATATAAGTGTAAAATTGAATTTAGTAAAATTATTAAAATATTTACAAAAAAAAAAAAAATAATAAATAAAAAAATGGAATTTGTTCTATAATATTACTGAGTTGTTTTTTCCAACGAAATTTATATCAACTTCTACAACTGCACTGATTTTCTTATTATATATTTTTTTTTAAAGTAAAAAAAAAGTAGCATCAAATAACATTAAAAATATAAATTAGATTTAAAAAAGAAAAAAAATAAACTATAGAAAAAAAAGTGTAAGAGTCAAGGTTTGTTTATGTTACGCGATAAAATAACTTTCTTTGAATGATGTCACAATTCTAATGCTATTTTGAGTTCGTTTCTTTAGGCTTTATAAAAGTAAATAATCATCTTTACTGTATTTATGATTATTGACGTATAATTTACAGATTGCAGATCATTCAATTATATACACATTACAGATGCTATTCTCAATACTTATGCTGATGATATTACTGTATTCAATAGTAAACATCAGAATTAATATTAAAATAAAGACTACAAAACAATTTTCAAATTTATTGTGCGATAAAAAAAGACAAAATCCAACTAAAGTGAAATAGTTGTTTCAATTAATTTTGATTATTGTAAATAAATTGTAATTAGATTTATGGCTAAAACCTACACTTATTGTAAATCCTTGTTACTATGATCTGCCTGAACCAATAAAATATTTTATATTTAATTTTAAATTTATTAAATTCTATCAATATAATTTTTTCTTCATTATAACTACTTCTATATCCGTCACTTTGTGTTCTTCAGGTTTATATAGGAAAAAGTATACATACATATAATATATATGTATAGAAATAAGATATTTAATTAACCCAAGCAGTTTATATGGGAAAAAGTATATATTTTATAATATTTATCAATATATAAATATTTGAAATATTTATCTTTCACTATAACACCATCTGAAACGAAACATATAAATGCAAATAAAGCCAAACAGTTAAAAGGAAAGACAGCGGCCGGAAACGACCCGACAACCTTTGGATTTGCGCTCCACTGCTCTGACCATTGAGCTACGCGGCCATCCAATTCAACCTTGATTCCCTACTTGCATTTACACAATTCTATGACGACAAACTGTCGCCTATTCACTGCTGTCGCCTATTCCTTTTAACAGTTTGGCTTTATTTGCATTTATATGATTCGTTTGAGATGGTGTTATAGTGCAAGATAAATATTTCAAATATTTATATATTGATATATATATATCGCCATCTCGTGGAGTATGAACTACACTTATGTGTAGTAAGGAAAACTATATCATTTGAAGTTTAAAAACATATATATATATATATATATATATATATATATATATATATATATATATATATATATATATATATATATGTGTGTGTGTGTGTGTGTGTGTGTGTGTGTGTGTGTATATATATATATTCCTTTTATATGTGAAATATATTATTTTTCGCTTTTATTTTTGTTCGTACATCCTACAGATAAAAGTAAGAAATATATTATTATTTTTTTGTGAAGTGTATTGTTTCATAAATGAGTGTCATAACATGCAATAAAAAAAGTATATATATTATTTATATATATATATATATATATATATATATATATATATATATATATATATATATATATATACATATATATATATATATATTAAACACAATGTGTGTACAAATCTATATTTAAATATTTACCATGGTATTATAAAACCAATTATATAATAATATTTCTATTTAATTTTAAAAATTCAAATTTTGAATTTTGATTTTGTGTTTTTGAATTTGAATTTTTGTAGTTGAATTTTTGAATTTGAATTTTTGAATTTGAATTTTCGAATTTGAATATTTGAATTTGAATTTGAATTTTTTTTTTTTAATTTTAAATTTTGAATTAGTTTTAAAAGCGAATATTAAATTAACGTTTTCAAAAAAGAAATACAAAAGTATAACTAAACTTGGACAGTGGACACTCATAATTTATGAATTTAACTTTTCATTTTTGGCAACTTGCAGTCACAAAATTTTGTAGAATATCCTTCATATTCATTTATTTCTCGCCTGAAAAGTAGATAGCCTTAGTAAATTTACATACAAAAATACAAGAATTTCTATGTATCATTAAAATACTCGTAACTCTCGTAAGTAATAAAAAATGTGTGTTTGTGTGTGTATTTGTATATATATACGTCAAATTAAAAATAATTTTCTCTTTTTTTATATCTGATGTTAATATTAAAACATGTTTTTTATTTTTAAAAAAATATGCTACTATTATTTAACATATAAGTGTAAAATTGAATTTAGTAAAATTAATTTAAATATTTACAAAAAAAAAAAATTTAAATAAAAAAATGGAATTTGTTCTATAATATTACTGAGTTGTTTTTTCCCTTACTTTTAGCTGTAGAGGAAAATTAGATTATTTCTTACATTGAAGGTTTGCAAAATTGCATATAATTTGGTTAAATATTGTACTAGAATGATTATTTCATTAATTATTAATTATTATATATACACTCGTCACTCAAAGATGCATGCAAATATTAAACTCGAGTTGATTAAACTCGAAACTTAATATAAGTTTATTCAACGAGCTTTACAGTTTTTTGTTCTTATTATTTTATTAAACACAAACCTTTTAATGATTTTACGACAGCATATTAAAAATGTTCTAAAAATAATCTTCGAAGCTTTGTTTCTCACCTCTTCGTTGTCGAGAAATTTGCGCATAATTAGAGAGTCTATGTAGGTCTGAAAAAATCGTTTAATCTCAATTGCTTTTTCTATAGAAACATAAATTAGTTTTATAAGCTAACTAAAGCTATTCAGATTTTTTTTTAAAAATTATTATTATAATATAAAAAATAATAATAATAACGATAGTAATAACGATAATACTTCATAGTTCAAGGATATTTGGAGAGTAATTATCCGTTTGGAATACCATTATATTTGCATTTCACGATAATTTAAAATCAATTAGAAATTAATTAAAAAAATATATTATATTATATAGAAAAGGTTTACTTAAACATTCTTTTTCAAACTTGCTTTCAATTTGAAAAGCAAATTTTAATATAGTAAAAACCATAAAAAAAGCTTTGATACATAAATAAAGAAGACACGCATGTATTATTTAAGATATTATAGTTTGTTCTGTAAAGTATAGTGAGTTTTGTTAACAATGATTGGCTGCCTAAAAAAAATTAGACACATTCATTGGTTGATCTTGTTTTTTGAGCCGATAAAAATGAGTTGCTGTTGAGCATGGAAAAATTTTTGGGGAAGTTTTGTTCATTCTTAAAGGTCTTAAGTTCTAAAGGGAGAAATAACAATGATTATATAAATGTCGTAAACAGGTAGTGACGTCATGATCAGGTGTTTCTTCTATCAATTAATAAGGTATTTTGATATAACAGGTAATTCGAAGAGAAGGACCGCCCTAAAAACAGGAAACAGCTGGGGCAACAAACACTCACCAAGTCATTATGTGCATTTTTAATCAATTTTAATATTTAATGTTTATTTCTGACCTTAAATATTGGTTAATTCATAACATTGATTTTTGTTATTTATCCATGTTATTAAAAAAATTTACGATTAAAAAAATTTGTTGTGCTAAAAGAAAAATATTGATTTTGAAGTGTATGTTGCCTATTTTCCATTGGTCAGTCAGGGAACAAATTCAAAATAAATGCGCGATAATAAGTGATAATAAATGCTATTTCTACATCACTTGTAATTTAAATTTGATAATCTCCAAATTCTAGAGTATAACACTAAAATGGGAGCACTGTATTGAAGTTCCTTACAAAACCACTTATGAGACAAAAGCCCACTATTCTTTTACACGAGAACCGTAAACATACTCGATTTACATTAGCTCTTATTGTTCTAAAAAACACAAACATCAAACAATCGATAAAAGTAATTCGCCGGAAGTGCATTTTCCCGCTTTGGATTACCTATCTTTAGAAATACCTTAACAATGAAAAAATATCGAAGCTGGCTCAATATTTGTGGGTACTTTGCAGAACCAACTTATGACTTTATTGTCAATATTTGAAGAATAAATAATGAATTATTATTCAATATATTTTATTAAACTCACAAATATTGATATTTGAGTTTATAAAGAAAAATATAATGTACAAATATATAACTCAAATTTGACGTCTGTGACCGGTCTGCGCGTACAATGATAAGACGTTTTTATTATTATTTTTTTCTTGCTATACATATCATGCTTGTGCAGAATTGTGGTATGTACAATCAACTGATTAATTAGCAGCTCAACATGAGGTCCGTCTATATTGTATAATAACCCATCAAAACCCATAGATTAAAAATTATAAAATATATCTGGAAAATATGAAATAAGAACCTAGAGAGCTCAAGTATCACTTTACATATTTAACAAAAACAATATAAATTTAAATATTTTTCAGTTAATTCTCTTAACAAATAAATAATTATTTTGTCATTTTAATTCAGGACTGGAAATCCGTAACTGGGATTAGAGTAGAAGTTTAAAACGTAGAGAAATGTAATTTTTATTTTAGCTCACATTATAAAAAACTGTAGATAATATTGTAAGAAATTTGTGGGGTCATTTTACAAATTATTTTTATTATTATTATCAATTATCATTTCTGTTTTTATAAAACCTGTAATTGACTAATAAAGGATCAACTGTTTGGAGACCGACTATAAGCAATTTCTCTCATATCCGCTTCCGTTTCGACGCACTGCGCATGAGTAGTAAGTAGAAACGGAAGTGGGTGTGACCAAAATCACTTAAAGTCGACTTCAAATTAGTTGTTTCTTTATTAGTCAATAATTTCATTTTTTTTTCCTTATCTAAAGGTCACGCGTCATTGAGAGTTTTTACCGATGACTTCCAATTACATTAAAAAAAATCAAAAGGTCAAAATATGAATTTAAAATTTTACTTACAAGTGTTAATTTGATTACGTAATATGGGTGGGGGGGGGGGAAGTAAAGGTGACAAATAGGTCAAGAGGATACTTTTGTTGAGGATGGTAAAACGTCATTGTTAGTAAGATTAACATTTTTATTTGTTTTTAATTAAAAAATTTATTAAAAAAACTACGTAAAAGAAAAGAGAATTGAATAGATTTATAAAATGGAATTCTTTATATTTTCATTAATTATAGTATTTGCATGAGAAAATGAGAGAGAAAGAGCACAAGTAGGAAAACAAAGAAATTCACTTAGAATTTTCTAGTTAATCAAGTGAGCTTGTACAAGAGTATGACCACACACAACATCATACCACTGTAATTAAATTTTATCTATGAGCTGTGTGTAGATGGACTTCACATTATGTGCAGAATAAAACGAATAGGGGGAAAAAAATTAAAATTGATTTGCAATGGAAATTTAAAAAAAGATTTATTTAACCATGTGAAAAATAATTTCATCTGCAGAAATTTGAAACTCAAGTCTTAATTAAAGAATAATTTAATTAAAATCATTTTAAAAAAAGCATTGTACGCGCATTACATTAAAAAAAAATATATTAACGCTGCCCGATGGAAGTTATGAAAGTATATAACGTGTTCAAGAGGCAACCTATGGTAGTTGCATTAATATAAAAGATGATATCATATGTGAGCACTAAATAACATGAACCGGAATGGGAAAATTGCACATTTTGTCATTACTTGAAAAATGCGTAACAATATTTTTTAGAGCATCAAGTATGCGAGAATAATAATGATAATAACAAAAAAATAAATGCTTTTCCAAAGTACATAGCCAATAATCACGTTTGTTCTATGTTTAGCAATGTTATTCATTGCTCCAGTATGACGTCATGCGCATATACACTGTAAGCTAAGCTATAATAAAAAAGCTATAGTTTACATAAAAAAAAATACTTATTCTTATTAAAGGCGTAGAACACCTTGAACAAAAAAAATTGTGTAATATCCTAACAAACATGAAAATCAACTTTGATTTGGCTTGAGTTATTTATTTCTAATTTATTTTCCATTCATAAAATGGCACGAGTGATCATTGACGTCACAGGTCACTTGTTTTACGCGCGAGTGGACCAGGCGAGCTGTGACGTCATTGACCGCTCGTGCCATTTTGTGAATGGAAAATAAATTGGAAATCAATGACTCTGGACAAATCAATGTTGATTTTTAGGTTTGTTAGGATATTATACAACTTTTTTGTTCAAGGTGTTCTACGCCTTTAAATAAAACTATGTTCATATAATGAATTATTATCATAATTAAATATTTCATGAAATATTTTCCGATGCACAAAATACCACTTCAATATACTGTAGTTTAATTTTCAAGTATGAACTAGCTTGAAAATTCCTACATGCACATGTCTAATAATTATTAAAATAGTTAATTGAAATTAACAATCCTGATCATTGATCAATGTATGTTTTGCATTACATTGTGTTTTTTCAATAATTTAATATAATTATCTAATTATGCTGGTTTGCAATATTCTAATAAAACATATTCAAATTCCTAAAAGTTAAATAATTGTAAGATTTAATTTGTAGCATGCAATTATTTATCTATTATTAATGCTAAATATTTGAAAACATTATTATATTACTTTAGTATTCAAAATGTATTCAAATATTTTTTAATTATAAAAATACCTTTAATAATAATATAGATATTATTATTTATAATATATGACTCTTTCAAACTTTATTTCAAATTCTCACAAAGAAGAAAATATTGCAAAGTTATATTATAAATATATATATATATATAAAAGAAAAAATATTTAATCGAAAATTTATATCAACTTCTACAACTGCACTGATTTTCTTATTATATATATTTTTTTAAAAGTAATAAAAAAGTAGCATCAAATAACATTAAAAATATAAATTAGATTTAAAAAAGAAAAAAAAAATATATAGAAAAAAAAAGGGGAAGAGTCAAGGTTTGTTTATGTTACGCGATAAAATAACTTTCTTTGAATGATGTCACAATTCTAATGTTATTTTGAGTTCGTTTCTTTAGGCTTTATAAAAGTAAAAAATCATCTTTACTGTATTTATGATTATTGACGTATAATTTACAGATTGCAGATCATTCAATTATATACACATTACAGATGCTATTCTCAATACTTATGCTGATGATATTACTGTATTCAATAGTAAACATCAGAATTAATATTAAAATAAAGACTACAAAACAATTTTCAAATTTATTGTGCGATAAAAAAAGACAAAATCCAACTAAAGTGAAATAGTTGTTTCAATTAATTTTGATTATTGTAAATAAATTGTAATTAGATTTATGGCTAAAACCTACACTTATTGTAAATCCTTGTTACTATGATCTGCCTGAACCAATAAAATATTTTATATTTAATTTTAAATTTATTAAATTCTATCAATATAATTTTTTCTTCATTATAACTACTTCTATATCCGTCACTTTGTGTTCTTCATTTAATTGTTTTCAATTTCTTTGTTATGAACTATTTTTCTAAATTGTGAGAATTAATTGTGTTTTTATTCTCTTTACCTCAGGGAGAAGATCTTCAATAATAGTCACAATTAAAAAATAAAAGATGATACAGTAGAAATTGTAAAACAATAATAACAACACGACAGGAAATTAATTACATGAGGTATTATTTTTGTTCATCGTCATAATAGGTACTTCAGTTATTTTACTGCACACAAATATTATACATGACAGGGTATTACTTACATTGCTTTTATTTTTATCATTTCTTTTTCGTTTTATTTAATATTTTTATGTATTTGAGAAATATTTCATAAGGAATCAAAATATACAATTTCTCTAAAAAGTATTGTTTTATTTTCTTTTGATTTGCAATTACTAATACTAAATATAAGAGTCAAATACTATTGTTTAAATATTTATTCCTTTGATTGTTTTGTCATTATAATTTTTAAATGGAGATTAAGAGTACAGAAATTAATGTAATTTTTGCAATATTAGAAATTCGCACAGAAAACATTACTAGGAGAATAAAACGTTTAAATTTTATCCAAATTCATGACTAAAAAGAATAGCGTTTGTATTTATTCAATTTGTTAATAAGTTTCACAAAATAATACTTTTACTGGAACTTTTTCTTGAACGTAAGTAGCTCAATCGCAAAATAAAAGTGTTTGGACGGTGATTTTATAATGGCTACTTCTTGTAACTATACAGATAAAAAGATAGATTGATTGAGATAAAATACACAAAAAAAAAAAAAAAAAAAAAATTATTATTATTTTTTACTATTTATATTTTTAACTTGACAGGTGTTTCTATTCTTGTTGCGATATTATTCTCTTATGTTTTATCTAATTGTATAACAATTGTTGTATGATGTTTCCTAATTTTCTTTAAATCAAATGTTCCAAATATTAATAAAATATTAAATATTAAAAGTAATGATTTAGTAAAAAAAAAAAAAAAAAAAAAAAAAAATCATATAAAAATTACTGTCAGATTTCAAGTTTTTTTTAATTTGCCTGTTCTATTTGCAATATAAATAAATGTTTATATTGTTATAGCTTGAATTATTATCGCACCCATTGTTTATTGTTACATAAATAACATTAATATTGATAATATTAATATTATATTTGTTATTTTTTTAAATAAAAAAGAAAAAAAAACTACTATAAAAATTCATTTTAAATAAATTATCTAATATATATATATATATATTTTTTAATATTTCACAATTTTTTTTCTTTTTATCTGTTCCAGCATTTTCAGTATATTATCCACTCTCCTGTTCCTTTTTAGGTGTACTTACTGGTGAAAGATTGAAGAACGGAACCACACGCTATTTTTATTTTATTTTTTTAAATTTTATTATTATTATTTTTTATTTTATTTCATTATTTAGAAAATATAAAACCAGTCTTATCATGATAAATATAATAAACGTTAAAAAAAATTAATTTTACACGGTAATTAAAACTTAAGAAACTTTTGACATTTTAATGTTTGAAAATTAAATAATATTACAACTTAAAAAGGGAACGTAATTAATTAATGAAACCTAAAATAGGCACGGTAGGATATATTATAAGTATTTTATTGAAAATAAATAAGAAACTACATTTTATAATATTAAACTTCTAAAAATTCAACCACTCCTACACCTATATTTTATCAGAGAAGATAAAATGTAATAATATAAGCCAGCAAGTCAAGTGTATGAAAAAACAGAGTACAATAAAATCACTCACAAAGCAACCAATTTTTATCCTTTTATACTATGCTATTTTTTATATTAGCCAAACGTCTCTCTTTTTGATAGAGCTCAGCTAATATTGATTAATTTTTACGTTCTATAGAATAAGTTACATACACTTAAAAAAATATAATGCATCAAATTTATTTTTTTATATGTCTCGTACATGTTTTCTGAGTTACCTTACCTTACCTCATATTAATATAGAGAATATGTATGTGATACACAAAAAATGTATTCGATACATATTATTTTTACAGTGTAGAGCAAAAAATTAGTTCTTTTATGTAAAATTTAAGTAAATTTAATACGATGAATTTAAAATATTAAAAAATGTTTGAAAAGAAAATAGAATGATGAAAAAAATTATAAGTATATAAGAAGCTAGAATATTATAATATGAATTGAATATTAAGCTCTCATGTTAATATATTTTTTTTTTATGTAATCCAAAATAGAAGCTAGTTGCTATTACGTTAAGGATGAAAATTAGGTAATGCAGTGGTTTGACAAAAAGTTGTAAAAGTAGAAAATTTTGAATAGTATTATTAATTTATTTTTGAACAGTGATATAATTTTGGTGGGTGTCCATAAATAATGTTGATTTTTTGTTGTTTTTTAAAATTATAAAGCTAGAAGGCCCAATATTAGTATTAAAAAAAATTTCTTACCTATAAATTGGCCTAATGTAGGTATATGTAACCATGTACCATTTTTAAAACTTTATAAGGAAAATACGCGTTGAATTTGAATGCTAAAATATCACAAGCATGTACTTATTATTATTTCATAATGTAGTTGCCATTAAATAAATTCAATGAAGTTTGAAATTATATTAAAAATTAGGGAGTAAAATTTTGAATTTCAGACTTCGACTTCTAAATAATAATCTTGAAGTTTGAATCGTTATAATACAAAAATAAAAAGTCACAAAAAAATGAAATTACTTTTGTCGTGCGGCTTATAAATCTGACAATATATTTTATAAATTTCATATTTTTATTGCAAACAGTTCGTTCACAATTCATCAATTAGTAAACTAAAATACCCTGTTTTCGAACGTTGTTCAAAAATGTGTTATTAAAATTATTTTTCCCATGCAACAACAAGCAATAAAAATTTCAAATTAATATCATAGAGTCAAGAAATGTTGCTTATTCATAATGTATAGTTGAAATTTTTTTGCAAGCAACCCTATTGCCAAAATTTGCAAAAAACGGATCTCGCGTTCTATTAATGCTTTGAAGCTGAAAATTATTTTAGGGGTGCAATTTTGAATCCTTTAAATGTTCTTTTGCTAATAATGTAAATATCTTATTTTCATAATATTAAATGAGTTTTTAAAAATTTGATGTACTGCTGGTTGCGGTCATCAGGCATTTTATGTACTGCTTCTTGCGTACATAGTACATACAGGGGTTATAAATTAATTAATTCATAAGTTTAGTTAATTTTAAAATAATTTTGTATATTGCAAAGAAATCTTTTAAGAATATGAAATTGCACTCCTAAAATAAATTTCAGCTTCAAAGCATTAATACAATGCGAGATCGTTTTTTTTTTTACAAATTTTGACAAAGGGGTTGCTTGCAAAAAAATTTCAACTGTACATTAAGAATAAGTAACATTTCTTGAATCTATGATATCAATTTGAAATTTTTATTGCTTGTTGTTGCATGGGAAAAATAATTTTAATTTCAGTTTTTTGAACAACAAAACAGGGTGTTTTAGTTTACTAATTACTAATTTGTGAGCGAACTGTTTGCAATAAAAATTTGAAATTTATCAAATGTATTGTCAGATATATAAGTCACAGGAACAAAATAATTTCAATTTTTTCTGACTTTTAATTTTTGAGTTCTAGTGATTCAAACTTCGAAAACACGGGAATTTCTAATACGAGCTTTTCATTCTATGCGTGCGATATATAATAATATATATATAATATTATATATATATATATATATATATCAGTGGCGTGCGGTGGTTCCTGGAGCAGGTCATGCAACAAACCACGGGGGGTCTGGGGGGCGCAGCCCCCCAGAAGAGCCCGCCGCAGGCGCGAATTTTTTTGAGATCACGTGGTATTTTGACACTAAAACCGTAAAAAGAATATGTCTCTTAACAATTAAATACAATAAAATTCGATTTATGCAAACTACACACAAATATTGATAGCCAGCTTTGATTTTTTTTTTTTTTTTTTTTTTTGCTTTTTGTTTAGAACACGATCGTTCATTGTTATTTCTTTATTTAGTACTTAAGACTTAATAAGAATAGAAAAAACTTCTAAAAAAAAAGTCCTTGCTCAACAGCGAGATTGATTTTTTATCGGCTCAAAAAACAAGATCAACCAATGAATGTGTCTATTTTTTTTATTTAGCTAATCATTTTACAGAAGTCTTTTTTTTTTTTTTTTTTCTTTTTCCAAAAGAAAAACATATATAATAGTTTATAATTTTTCGTTTAATTGACTTTTCTAGTCCGCGGGATAAGCGCAAGCTCCGCGAGTGTAACGATATGGAGTACAATTCACACCTCTATCTCTACTAGTAAAAAAAATTGTACCCCTTGCTCTTTGATCTGAGAAGGTGTACAGATTTTTATTAACTCGATCACACAGTAAAGGACATCTGTACTATACGTCAGAGTTTGTCTCTTTACCCTCCTTGCTTATCCCGCGGGCTAGAAATCTAAAATAAACTACTAATTTTTCTTTAATTATTTTAGAGAAGATCGAACACAAATATTAAATATATTAAGTTCTAAATTTAGAACATTGGGTTAAGTCGCTTTAAAAGAATCTGATTCTTAGTTTTGCGTGCAAAGTATGGCCATATTCTTATATTTTTTTTATTTACATTACTTGTATGTATAAGTTATATATGTTACTGTACGTTATTTATTTGGAGTATTTGATTTTTAAAATTTGCTTCGTTGGCGCCGATCGCCTCGATGATTTTCATCTTTTCATCGTTTTCATTCAGATTTTGGATCTTTCGCGCTATGATTTCTTTCAGCCAATCAAAAATCTAAATGAACTTGCGCAGTGATTCTGCGCCGCCGATGCAGTTTTAGAAATCACATTTTTGTTGGTGTATTGAAACGTGTGTTAATTTTCTGTAAATGCTGCGTTTGCTACCCCTACCGTGCTTCTCGCTATAGCCATAGCTTCACCACGCAGTCTAGTCGATTGCATATTTTACCACCTCTACTTCTTTTCCCCTCTTTTTTTACAAAACATTATCTGCCGCGCGGTAGTTTTTGAAACATTATGAACTATGAACAGTGGAAATATTTTAAACTAAAGAAAAATTAATATTCTGGAATAAATTACTACTCATGCATTGCATTAATTGCATATATGGACCGCACGCCACTGATATATATATATATATATATATATATATATATATATATATATATATATATATATATATAAATAGAACATGCATTTTCAAATCAGTGTTAAGTAGTTAAGTACTTTTCTATGAACTATCATTATTCTTTTGTTTACTTTACATTAACATTTTAATTAACAAGTCTCCCTAGCTACTTTTATAAAGTGTAAAATGACTTGATTAAACATTAAATCATACTTGTAAAATAAATCACAGAACTTGTGAGCCTTGTGACCCATTTTTCTCGCTACTTAACAAATAAGCGAATGGATTGTTCGGTGAAAAAGAAACCCATTATTGAAAAATATGCTGGAAAAAAAATCATGCACTATTTTATACTTATTTTTAATACCACGGTTAACATCTTTAGTCCTGTAGCTCTTTCATATGATATCGCAGTAACAATTTCTGATCAGCAGGTTATATTTAAGGTTCCTAATTGATGTAAAACAGACACGTATAAGACATTAATAATTCAGT
>OX439127.1:20923641-20991141 GCA_949318235.1 Ecdyonurus torrentis | reverse complement strand
TACCTGACTCACCTGTGAAAACAATAGCCAATCATAACAAGTAGAAAAAAGAGGTAGCTCCTCTTTTTCGCTTTTGTTGTACAGTACACTGCCAAGGCGGAGTGAACTCACTGAGCGTTTTATCGTTTCTATTCGCCTTTCTTTTCACAAGTAAGTTAAATAGCGTTGCAACTCCGCAAAAAGCATTTTTTGAGGAAATTTGGGTTGCTTTGATTTTTTCGGATTATAATTTTTTTATAATTTTATTGTCAAATTTTGAGTTTGTTATAATAAAATACACATATCAATGCAAACAAATATGTAAGCCACATTATTAAAAACTTACTGTCCGCTTTGTAAGCTTACGCCAAAGTGGTGCATCTTAATTGTTGCATAAAATTACCAATAATTAATTAAATTTTCTGAAACTTTACAAGTGTATGTAAACTAATGTCAATCACAGTTATACAAAATTTTAGATTCATAAGAAATTTTCGAGCAACATACACTACTTTTTATGCATATTTTTGAAATGTCATGTCATATATTACACCGCTGCTAATTCAATATAACGGGAAAGATAAAAGTTAAAACATTCAAACTATAGCTAACAACCCAAAAAATCAAAATATGTTTTTATTATTTTAATACAATTTGTTTTCATGAGAAACGATTTTTCAAAGGTTTGAGTCCACTAATTTATTTCCTCGAATGTAATTATAAAGTTTAGAAGTTTTCTTTTTAGATTTTCAGATATAAGCCATCTATATACAATTCTTAAAACATATATACTTGTTTTATTTAAACAGCTTTTTAATTTTATATCAAAACCAAATATTGCACCTCTATAACATCATAAAACACCATAATATGCATTTAAAGGTAACGGCAATTTAAACATAATAAATCATATAACTTTAATAAGATGCCTTTATATTTTATTCTAAAATAATTCAATATTTTTAAAGCACAGATTTAAAGACCAGATATTTATGGACCATAATGATTTCAATTATTAATCTGTTACTTAATTTTGTTCAATTTTACATTTGACTAACAAAACTTGTATTATACACTTATTATGTACTGTATGCAATGGCAATTTTACAATGCACTGGCTGTACAGTTTAACAAAGTGGACTTCAATAAATTTTAGAGACAAATAATGGATGAGTAATTTCAAAGAAATAAAAACATTTTTTATGTCTTAATTTAACTTCCCCATTTAGAATAATTTTTATTTTTTCTTACATTTACTGGAGGAAGACATTTTTATAATAGCGTCATACAAGACAAAATGTGGAGTAGACTCATGCCATCCACGCTTATGATGGATGAAACAACATTTCAATTTTCTTTTTTAATTAATGAAACAGTTATTAACATTTAATATAATTCAATTCCAAAGGTTTTTAATTCCATGCTTATTATAACATAACAAATTATTATATTTTGTGCTAATAATAATCAGTATCCTGGAGTGTATACAATTTCACGACAAATGTAACCAACTGGTTGCAAACTTTCAAATCTTGCAGGCGCTTTTAGTATTTTTTTATTTTAGTGGAATGTTATATGTGATTGTATTTTTTTCTCCTCCTATTTCTCTCCTCGGTTGAATTGGTTAAAGAGTCTTGTAGTTAACTCAAACTCTGTATGCATAATTATAATATAGTCTGACCAACGAACAAAGCTTACACACCTGTGCAAAAGTATATTACTATGAATTATGTAAAACGCTTGACAAAAAAAAAAAAATCTGAAATTAAAAGAGTGATGAGTAATTTAAAAGAAAAAAAAATTCTGTCTTAATTTAACTTCCACATTTAGAATAATTTTTATTTTTACTTACAATTACTGGAGGAAGATATTTTTATAACAGCGTCATACAAGCTAAATTTGGAGTAGGAGTAGACTCATGCCATGCACGCTTATGATGGATTTTATAACACTTCATTGTTTTTTAATTTATGAAACAATTATTAAAATATATTCTTATTCATTTTCAAAGGGTTTTAAATTCAGATTCAGAAAAAGATTTATTTCAAAAAACACATATTAGTTATTGTGCTAATAATAGTCAGTATCCTGGAGTGTATACAATTTCACGAGATATGTAACCAACAGGTTGCATACTTTCAAATCTTGCAGACGCTATAAGTACCCCTCGGCTGAATTGGTTAAAGAGTCTTGCCGTTAAACCCAAACTCTGTATGCATAATGATTATATAGTCTTAGCAAAGAACTAAGCTTAAAACCCTGTGCAAAAGTGTAATACTATGTATTATATAACAATTTTGACTATAAAAACCCTCTGAAAGTGTAATTGAATAGAAAATTAACTTCAGTACTTAATTAATTCCCCCCATTTTCTATCTCCCTCGGGAGGAGGGAGGGGGTTAAATATTTTAAAGAACATTTTTTTTTAAAAAACTTCCATGCAGACACCACCGCATTTTTATTTGTGTTTTCCATTTTTTTTTAACCCAGGGGAGAGAAGGCCGATGTCTTGGTTGTACTGTGCCCAACTATGTATTGTGTTTGTATTGTGTTTTTTTGAAATAAATCCCTTTCTGAATTGATTTTGTATTTATTTTTATTTATTTTTAATTTGGCAATTATTTCACGCATTTGACGTCACAATGTACCGCCGCCTATCACAGTCACCGCTCTGGTCAAGTGATAAATTTAAGCGCCTCTCTCAAGTTCTTTACTCCTATTACGATCCCATTGGTAAATTGTGACGTCAGATGCATGAAATATCCACTAAAAAGAAAGTAAATGAAAACAAATACGAAATCGACGTGTTGGTGTCTAATTCATGGATTATAAGGTATGGTTATTACTAATCTAGTATTCTAATTGATAAAAAGTAAGTTGACAAGAACTTTCAATGTTTCATTATATAAATATTTAAAACTATAAACACACTATTCTGTTTGCAGCACAACTATGGCTCATCTAATCTAAAATGTCTTTGTGTTATATTATTTATAACATAATAAAAATTAACAAATTTAATGCATTACTGAATGTGTTTTTTTTTAATGAAAAATATTCTGCGTTTCAATTTTTTTTTTAATACGTGATACATACAGATAATTCTTTGTGGTTACAATCAAAACACACAAATTTGCGATAGATACAATATTTAGAATTTGTATTTGATATGACTAGACAATAAGAGAGAGAGAGAGAGAGAGAGAGAGAGAGAGAGAGAGAGAGAGAGAGAGAGAGAGAGAGAGAGAGAGAGAGAGAGAGAGAGAGAGAGAGAGAGAGAGAGAGAGAGAGAGAGAGAGAGAGCGAGAGAGAGAAAACAAAAATAAATAAAACAAATATGCAAGTAAATTCTGTTATCCGTGCATGAAACTATTTTTAAAAAATGTAACCCAGAATATTGTTGATAAAAAAATTCAAAGTAACAAATAATAGTCTCAATTTTCGTTGACAATTAAAATGAAGTATAAAGTAAACAATTTTTGCATTAGATGAGGCATACTTTTGCCTCATATACACGGATAAAAATTAATTGTGTAAATTAAGCTGCCTTGCATATTTACTATATTGTAGTGAACACATAATGTTATTTTGTTACAACATAAATAATTATACTAACCTTTTAACTATCATGCCAAGGTTTATATAAATATATAAACCTTGCTATCATGCTTTGTAATATGATAACTGTACAATAAAAGTATACAAGTGACTTAAGTATCGTTATGAAATTCATTATAAGAAACTATTTCCTACACAAACAAAAAAAATATGTAATATTTATGCAAGTTCAAATGTTTTTGATGTTATTGGATTACCATAATATAAAACCAAAATTTATGCTTGATTGAGTTATCATAGCATGATATTTAGAATTTTATCATAATTACTTATGTTATATAAGAAAATAACATTACGTGTTCGCTACAATATAGTAAATATGCAACGCAGCTTAAACAAGACAATTTTTTTTATCCGTCTATAATGCCTCATCTAATGGGAAAAGTGTTTTCTTTATACTTCATTTAAATTGTTACCTAAAATTAAGACAATTATTGGTTCCTCTCTCTGAATTATTTTATCAACAATATTCTGGCTTACGCTTTTTTTTTTAAATAGTTGACTGCACAGATAATAGATTTAACTGCACTCTCTCTCTCTTTTATTGTCTAATCATATCAAAAACAAAATTTAAATTTTGTATCAATCGCAAATTTGTTTGTTTTGCTTGTAAACACAAAGACGTATCTCTATGTATCACGTATTTAAAATAAATTGTAACTCATATTATTTTTGATAAAAAATACATTCAGTAATTTAATGTTGTAAATAAAATAACACATAGACATTTCAGATTAGATGAGCCATAGTCGTGCCACAAACAAAATAGTTTGTATATGGTTTTTAATTTTTATATAATGAAACATATAAGATATGAATACATGGAGGGGAGGGTTAATTAAGAACTCAATTAAGTTAATTTTAATACACCGAGGCACAGGTGTGTAAGCTTAAGTCATAGCAACTACTAGCAGATGGAAATGTCCTATGTTATACGCTGTATACTGCTCATTTACCATTTACGGCAGGAGGTTGGTGCCTTCTACCCCGAATATCTTAGGTCCTAATTGTGCTATTGAGTTGAACTAAAAAGCATTATGACAATAATTAAATTAACTAAAGCATTTATAGGAAACTCAAAATTTCTAAATCGAAAAACAAAAAAGTTCTACCCTATTGAAAAAAATTGCTAATTAATATTTTTTTATTGATAATGTAAATTAATTAATAAATTAAAAAAATTAGGGGTTGAAAATTTTTTCTTGTTGCGGGATCAAATAAACTTTCTAACGACATGCATTTTGTTACTTTTTGATAATTTGGAGTCAAATTTAAAAGAATTTTTGGATTCCGGGAGAAATTCAAAAATGGGCATGTTCCTTTGAGAAAAAATGGGCGAACCCCTTTTGTTTTTGGTGCGTTTTGATGCTATAAGCATTCATGTACCAAAGTGTAGCTTGTTACTAATTTTTTCCACCCGAAATACAATAAAGTGTGGACTACAGTCGAGGAAATAAGTTAGTGGACTCGAACTGTGAAAAATCGTTTCTCTTACACAAAACGTTGTAATAAAATAATGAAAACCTATTCTAAAATTGTTGATATGTTAGCTATAAATTGAATGCTTTAAATTTTCTTTGCCTGCTATAGTTCATTAACAACGGCGTAATATATGACATGACCTTTCAAAAATACGCATAAAAGTAGTGTCTCTTGCTAAAAAAATGTCTTAAAAGTCTAAAATTTTGCACAACTGTTGTGAACATTAGTTTACATACACTTATAAAGTTTCAGAAATTTTTATTAATTATTGGTAATTTTATGCAACAATTAAGATGCATCCCTTCCGCGTAAACTTACAAAGCAAACAGTAAGTTTTTAACAATGAGGCTAACATACACATATGCATTGATGCGTCTATTTTTTAAAAACAACTAAAAAATTAATCCTTAAATTATTTCAAATTTACAATTACACAGAATCAAAGCAATCCAAATTTCATTAAAAAAATTGTATTTGCTGCATTGCAACGGCTTACCTGACTCTCCTGTGAAAACAACAGTCAATCATAACAAGTAGATAAAAGAGGTAGCTTCTCTTTTCCACTTTTGTTGTACACTGCCAAGGCGGAGTGAACTCACTGAGCGTCCTCTCGTTTCTATTCGCCTTTCTTTTCACAAGTAAGTCAAATAGCGCGCAGCTCCGCAAAAAGCATTTTTGAGGAAATTTGGGTTGCTTTGATTTTGTCTGATTATAATTTTTTAACAATTTTTGTGTCAAATTTTAAGTTTGTTATTAAAAATAGCATATATTATTGCATAAATGTATGTAAGCCACATTATTAAAAACTTACTGTCCACTTTGTAAGCTTACACCGAAGTGGTGCATCTTAATTGTTGCATAAAATTACCAATAATTTATAAAAATTTCTGAAACTTTATAAGTGTATGTAAACTAATGTCAATCACAGTAATACACAATTTTAGAGACTTAAGACAATTTTCAAGCAAGATACATTACTTTTTATGCATATTTTTTAAAGGTCATGTCATATATCACACCGCTGCTGATTAAATATAACGGGCAAGGAAAATTTAAAATATTCAATTGATAGCTTACATCCCAAAAATTCAAAATATGTGTTTATTATTTTAATACAACATTTTGTTCATGAGAAACGATTTTTCAAAGTTAGGAGTCCACCAACTTATTTCCTCGACTAAAATCATAAAGTTTAGAAGTTTTCTTTTCAAATTTTCAGATATAAGCCATCTATATACAATCCTTAAAACATATACTTGTTTTATTTAAACAGCTTTTAAATTTTATATCAAAACCAAATACTGCAACTCTTTAACATCATAAAACATCATAATATGCATTTAAAGGCAACGGCAATTTAAACATAATAAATCATATAACTTTAATAAGATGCCTTTATATTTTATTCTAAAATAAATCAATATTTTTAAAGCACAGATTTAAAGACTAGATATTTTTGGACCATTATGATTAAAAACTTAAATCTGTTACTTAATTTTGTTTTGTTTCAAAATTGACTAACAAAACTGATATTATACCCTTATTATGTACTGTACTGTATGCAATGGCAATTATACAATGCTCTGGTTGTACAGTTTAACATGGTAGACTTCAATAGATTTTAGAGACAAATAATGAATGAGTAATTTAAAAGAAATAAAAACGTTTTTTATGTCTTAATTTAATTTCCCCATTAAGAATAATTTTTATTTTTTCTTTCAAAAGAAGATATTTTTATAACAGCGTCATACAAGAAAAAATGTGGAGTAGACTCATGCCATCCACGCTTATGATGGATGATATAACATTTCATTGTTTTTTAATTTATGAAACAGTTATTAATATATAATTTAATTCAATTCCAAAGGGTTTTAAATTCATGCTTATTATAACATAACAAGTTATTTTATTTTGTGCAAATAATAGTCAGTATCCTGGAGTGTATACAATTTCACGACATATGTAACCAACTGGTTGCATACTTTCAAATCTAGCAGGCGCTTTTAGTATTTTTCAGGATGAATCTTTGAGGAATGCTATATTTGATTGTATTTTTTTCTCCCCCTATTTGTCCCCTCGGTTGAATTGGTTAAAGAATCTTGTAGGTAAACCCAAACTCTGTATGATAAATTATAATGTGGTCTGACCAACGAACTAAGCTTACACACCTCAACAAAAGTGTATTAAAATTAACTTAATTGAGTTCTTAATTAACTCCCCCCGAATTCACCCACCCGCCGCCAGAAGTGGGATTTTTTTATATATTTTAAAGAAAAAAGTTTTATTAATTTCCATGCAGGACGTATTAAAGGTCCAAGTTCTCCCTCATCCCAATATAATTACTTCCCCACTCTTAAGATCTGCGCTCTAATATTGTATCTCTGTTTTAGACATTGGACATCAAATCCCTTGTCTTAGTAAAAATAGTATTAAAATAATAATAAGAATAATTATAATTAATTATACATGCTTTTTTTATGTATTTTCTCTTTATTTTATGTTTCATTTTATATTTACTTTACAAAAATTGTTAAAGTAGCTCATATTATAACTTTAAACCAAATAATGTAAACAAATACCCTCCCTCAACATAAACAACTACATACGAGTAGGAGCGAAACGTGTTGGACAACATGAAAGGAGTGACAACACAGCATGTTTTATATGTTCCATGGTCAAATTTTGGTGTGGCATTGAAAGAGAGGATAATACCAATGCAACAAAATACAAACTTTACATCTGCAAAATCGAACTGATATTATATAATTATTATTTATTATTATTGTTTTTCATTATTTCTTTTTTAGTTTTAAACTTATTCTCACTAAAAATTTTTTATGTTTATTAACATTTTTTTTTTATCATGCTCTGATATATAGAAAATTTTGATTAAGAATTAATGTAACAAAAATATATATATTATACATAAATTAATATTAATAATCCTGTTTTATTACCTTAAGTGAACAAGCCGATAAGGTTTATACCTTGGCTTGTAAATTGTAAACAATTTTTGGATCAATAAAAAAATAATAATAATAATAATGTGCTACAATAATAAGCACGTGTTACCTTTTAATTTTAATTTTTCGTAATTTTATAAAAGCCTTTTTATTTAATTTATGTCTTAAAGCCCTGGTCAACTTATTTTTTATCATTTAGAATATTAGATTGATAATTACCAGACCTTGTTATCCATGAATTAGACACTAACACGTTGATTTTGTATTTATTTTTAATTTGGCGATTATTTCACGCATCTGACGTCACAATGTACCGCAACCAATCACAGTCACCGCTCTGGTCACGTGATAAATTTAAGGGCCTCTTTCAAGTTCTTTACTCCTATCACGACCCCATTGGTACATTGTGACGTCAGATACGTGAAATAAACACTAAAATGAAGATAATTGAAAACAAATACAAAGTTAACGTGTTGTTGTCTAATTCATGGATTATAATGTATCGTTATTACTAATCTAGTATTATAATTTATAAAAAAGTACGTTGACAAGAAGTGTCAATGTTCCATTATATAAAAATTAAAAACTATAAACACACTATTCTGTTTGCGGCACAACTATGGCTCATTTAATCTAAAATATCTTTGTGTTTTATTATTTACAACATAATAAAAATAAACAAAATTAATATATTACTGAAAGTTTTTTTTTATAAAAATATTCTGTGTTACAATTTTTTTTAAATACGTGATACATAGAGATACTTCTTTGTGGTTACAAGCAAAACAAACAAATTTGCGATGGATAAAAATGTAGAATTTGTTTCTGAAATGACTAGACAATAAGAGAGAGAGAGAGACAGAGAGAGAGACAGAAACAAAAATAAATAAAACAAATATGCAAGTAAAATCTGTTATCTGTGCATGAAACTATGTAAAAAAAAACTGTAACCCAGAATATTGTTGATAAAATAATTCAGAGTAACAATTAATTGTCTTAATTTTCGTTGACAATTGAAATGAAGTATAAAGAACCCCCTTTTAACATTAGATGAGACATACTTTTGCCTCATACACGCGGATAAAAATTAATTGTGTAATTTAAGCTGTCTTGCATAATTACTTTATTGTAGTGAAAACATAATGTTATTTTGTAACAACATAAATAGTTATACTTACATTTTAACTATCATGCCATGGTTTATATAATATAAACCTTGATATCATACTATGTAATATGATAACTGTACAATAAAAGTATACAAGTGACTTACGTTTCGGTATGAAATTCATTATAAGAAACTATTTCCCACACAAACAAAAAAAATACGTTATATTTATGCAAGTTCAAATGTTTTTGATGTTATTGAATTGCCATATTATAACACCATAATTTATGCTTTATTGAGTTATCTTACAACATAGCTTTGTAGTTAAGATGTTAGCATAATTACCTATGTTATATAACAAAATAACATTATGTGCTCTCTACAATATAGTAAATATGCAACGCAGCTTAAATTAGACAATTTATATTTATCCGTGTATAATGCCTTATCTAATGGGAAAAGTGTTTTCTTTATACTTTATTTAAATTGTCAACTAAAATCAAGACAATTATTTCTTACTCTCTCTGAATTATTTTATCAACAATATTCTGGGTTACACTTTTTTTTTAAATTGTTGTATGAACAGATAACAGATTTTACTTGCATATTTGTTTTTATTTATTTCTCTCTCTCTCTGTTTTTTGTCTAGTAATATCAAAAACAAATTCTAAATTTTGTATTTATCGCAAATTTGTTTGTTTTGCTTGTGACCACAAAAAAGTATCTGTATGTATCACGTATTAAAAAAGAATTGTAACACAGATAATTTTTGATAAAAAAAAACATTCAGTATTATATTAATGTTCTTGATTTTTATTAATGTTGTAAATGAAATAACACATAGACATTTAAGATCAGATGAGCCATAGTTGTGCCACAAAGAAAATAGTTTGTTTATGGTTTTTAATTTTTATATGATGAAACATTTAAGACATGACTACATTGGGGGTGGGTAATCATGAACTCAGTTAAGTTAATTTTAATACACCGAGGCACAGGTGTGTAAGCTTAAGTCATAACAAGTATTAGCAGATGGAAATGTGCTATGTTACACGCTGAATGTTGCTGTTTTACCAGCACAGCATAGGGATTATACACAGGGCATTAGGTGCGCGCGGCAGGAGGTTGGTGTCTTCTACCCCGAATATATCCGACCCTAATTGTGCTATTGAGTTGAATTAAAAAGCTTTATGATAATTATGAAATAATCTAAAACGTTTAAAGGATACCTTATATGTCTAAATCCAAAAACAAAAAAGTTCTACCTGATTGAAAATAAAGGATTTATTATTATTTTTAGTTAAAATTTTTATTTATTATTAAATTAAAGAAATTGGGGGTTGAATTTTTTTTTCTTGGCGCGGGATTGCATGAGCTTTCTAACGACATGCAGTTTGTTTCTTTTTGATAATTTGGAGCCACAATTAACGTAATTTTTGGATTCCGGGGCAAAAAAGGGCATGTTCAATTGAGAAGAAATTAACGAACTTTTTTTTTTGGTACGATTTAATGCTATAAGCATTCGATGCACCAAAGTATAGCTTGTTACTAATTATTTCTACCCTAAATACAATAAAGTGAGGACTACAGTCCAGGAAAGAAGTTAGTGGACTTGAACTTTGAAAAATCGTTTCTCTTGAACAAAAAGTTGTTCTAAAATAATAAAACATATTCTGAATCGTTGGTATGTTAACTAAAAATTAATTGCTTTAAATTTTTTTTGCCCGTTATAATTCATTGAGCCATAGACTACATAAAATAACATGTGCTTTTTAATCAATAAACACTAAATGGGGTCTTCAAAACTGTTGACAATTTTTACAAGAATGTTAATGAAGCCCCACGAAAGAACGTGAAAATACTGTAAAGTATGCAATTTAAGTGACTATTCATGTTTATGACGTCAGAAACATGCAAAAATTAGTATGAAAATGTGGTGCGGGTTGCATATTTAAATTGAACTTTCTGATCACTGCTACGGAGCAACAGTTGGGTTTTGAGACAAACTAAAGTTATTTAATATGTTAGTCCCATCAAGTGTTTTGTGATATAAATACTTGTGTTTTTCTCTGGTCTATTCCTTAAGCAACGACGTGATATATGACATGACCTTTCAAAAATATGCATAAAAGTAGCGTATCTTGCTCAAAAATTGTCTTAAAATCTAAAATTTTGCACAACTGTGATGGACATTAGTTTACATACCCTTAAAAAGTTTCAGAAATTTTTATTATTTATTAGAAAATTTATTCAACAATTAAGTTGCACCATTTCGGCGTAAGCGTACAAAGCAGACAGTAAGTTTTTAACAATGGGGCTTACATACACATATGCATTGATGCCATTTTTTTTAAACAATCTCAACTTTTGTCACTAAAATCATTTCAAATTTATAATTACACAGAATCAGAGCAACCCAAATTTCATAAAAAAAAATGGATTTGCTACATTGCAACGGCTTACCTGACTCACCTGTGAAAACAATAGCCAATCTTAACTAGTAAAAAAAGAGGTAGTTCCTCTTTTTCGCTTTTTTTTATACACTGCCTGGGCGTAGTGAACTCACTGAGCGACCTCTCGTTTCTATTCGCCTTTCTTTTCACAAGTAAATCAAATAGCGTGCAACTCCGCAAAAAAATTTTTTTTAAGGAAATTTGGATTGCTTTGATTTTTCCGATTATAATTTTTTAATAATTTTAATGTCAAATTTTGAGTTTGCTATAAACCAATACACATATTTATGCAAACATGTATGTAAGCCACATTATTAAACTTACTGTCCACATACACTGCCTCATATACACAGATAAAAATTAATTGTGTAATTTAAGCTACCTTGCATAGTTTCTATATTTTAGCGAACACATAATGATATTTTGTTACAACATAAATAGTTATACTAACATTTTAAATATCATGCCAAGGTTTATATTATTACATAAACCTTGTTACCATGCTTTGTAATATGATAACTTTACAATAAAAGTATACAAGTGACTTACGTATCGTTATGAAAATCATTATAGGAAACTATTTCCTACACAAACAAAAACGTAATATTTATGCAAGTTCAAATATTTTTGATGTTATTAGATGATCATATTATAACACCAAAATTTATGCTTTATTGAGTTATATTAGCATGATACTTTAGATGTTATCATAATTACTTATGTTATATAAGAAAATAACATTATGTGTACGCTACAATATAGTAAATATGCAACGCAGCTTAACTTAGACAATTTATTTTTATCCGTGTATAATGCCTCATCTAATGAGAAAAGTGTTTTCTATATACTTCATTTAAATTGTCAACCAAAATTAAGATAATTATTTATTTGTTACTTTGAATTATTTTATGAACAATATTCTGGGTTAAACTTTTTGTTTTTAATAGTTGCATGCACAGATAATAGATTTTACTTACAAATTTGTTTTTATTTATTCATGTTTCTCCCTCTCTCTCTCTCTTATTGTCTAGTCATATAAAAAACAAATTCTAAATTTTCTATCTATCGCAATTTTTTGTTTATTGCTTGTAAACACAAAGAAGTATCTATATGTTTCACGTACATACTTAAAAAAAATTGTAATACAGATTATTTTTGATAAAAAAAACATTCAGTAATATATTAATGTTGTAAATGAAATAACACAAATATATTTCAGATTAGATGAGCCATAGTTGTGCCACAAACAAAATAGTTTGTTTATTGTTTTTAATTTTTATATGATGAAACATATAAGACATGAATACATGGAGGGAAGGGTTAATATCTCAATTAAGTTCATTTTAATACACCGAGGCACAGGTGTGTAAGCTTAAGTCATAGCAACTACTAGCAGATGGAAATGTCTTATGTTATACCATAGACTTATATACTAGACGCGAAACACTCGGGTACTCCAATGTAAAAATATACGAGCACGATGTAACCTGCATACAAGCAGCAGAAGCAAAGAGAACCCCTTTGCCAGGTAGTCGAGTGACGTATGATGATGTCCAAAGTTAGTCTTCTTCTATGAATAATATGTAATACCGTAATTGCAAATATTTTTATTGCAAGTATATAGATATAGAGAGAGATTTTTTTTAGGGAAGATGTATGTCCGGGAACGTAGTAGAGAAATATAAAAATATTTCAGAACTAAATCAACGATAATTTCAATTAAAATTATAACTATTTGTATATTTGTATATTAATAACTTTACAACACGCAGTGACAAGTAAAATCATTGGAAATCACTGTGCTGCATATTTATGCAAAATTAAAATAAGTAAAATAAAAATTGAAACAAAAGCAGCTGGAATGTCTTTTTATATAAGCGTTTAAATTGTAAATCAAATGTTATATAAATTAAATAAAAAAAAAATTATCTTTATATCATAAAATTGAAAAAAAAATTGTAAAATTCATTTGCTTTTATGATATAATTAATGATATATTTCTAAAGGTTTGCAAATTGAATTGAATTTTGAAATATTGTTGAATGTCAAAATCAGATACTTAAAAAATTAGAAAATTTGAAGTATAATATATTAATTTTAAAAAAGTGCATACATAAGTCCCACCATGACAATGAAGTCTTAACGGTGGCTTAATCAACCTAAATATAAAAATGTTAGTACGCATGAAAAATTTACAATTAAAGCTTCAATTATATAACTATACGATAACAAGTATTTTAATTATAGTATATAAGTATATATACTAAAATCAAACTATATTCTTAGTTCTTTAACATAAGTAACATTTTTCAATGGGCAATAGATAATAAAAAATTGTAGATCACCAATAAAAAGGCAAATTATTAATGCTAACTGAATTTCACTAACAATGTTATATGCAGAATAACATAATTAATGCAATGTTAGTTGAACACATCTTAAACAAAGCGTAGCGTAAAATAGTAGAAAATATAAATATACGCTCACGGAAATATTTACCTACGTAGTTAATGCTGTATTTATTTTATTATACCACAATTTTGATGGCTAAATTAGAACAATATAAATAATTGTGCTGTAAAACTTAATATTTATGCTGTTAGCATTATGAAGTAAAGCATTAATTATACTGCATTGAACAAATTATGCTAAAAAAAAGACCTAGCATAATTATTGCATAGATATATTTTTGTCCGTGCAGAATAATAATGACGTATTGAAATTACCAACAATAAAATTTTATGCTACACCGATGCATTCAAAATTAAATTACGTATAACTTATTTTATCCGTTTAAGTATAGGATCATTATAATGATCATCATACATAGAAATGAGTTTGAAACGTGTGTAATATCAGTTTACATCTATTGTCAAAATTTAATTTTTACACATAATAATTTATCCTTTATTCGTTCTTTTGTAATCAATTATCAATGACGCATTAGTTTTGTGACACAAATAATATTATTTAATATTTTAGTTTCTGTTCTATACACAACTTCTATATTAACGTGTCATTTTCTTTTAAACGATCTATATTCTATATAGTTATATAGTACTCAAATTATTTGTATAATATATTATATATATATATATATATATATATATATAATATTATAAAATAATACACACAAATTTATTACATAATACATATTATATCTAACGGGCAAAAAAAACATCAAATCAAGAGAGAGAGAGAGAGAGAGAGAGAGACTATAATATGACAATGAATAGATGTTGCTGTGGACAGCCACTAATCCTTGCTACGGGTCTAGTATATATGTCTATGTGTTATACGCTGTATGTATACTGCTAAGTTACCATTTACGGCAGGAGGTTGGTGATTTCTACCCCGAATATCTCAGGTCCTAATTGTGCTATTGAGTTGAACTAAAAAGCATTATGACAATAATTAAATTAACTAAAGCATTTATAGGCAACTCAAAATTTCTAAATCGAAAAACAAAAAAGTTCTACCCTATTGAAAAAAATTGCTAATTATTATTTTTTAATTGAAAATGTAAATTAATAAATAAATAAAAAAAATCGGGGTTGAAATTTTTTTCTTGGCGCGGGTTTAAATAAGCTTTCTAACGACATGCATTCTGTTCCTTTTTGATAATTTGGAGTCAAATTTAAAACAATTTTCGGATTCCGGGACAAACTAAAAAATGGGCATGTTTCTTTAAGAAAAAATGGGCGAACCCCTTTTGTTTTCAGTGCGTTTTGATGCTATAAGCATTTGATGTACCAAAGTATAGTTTGTTACTAACTTTTTCCACCCGCAATACAATAAAGTGTAGACTACAGTCGAGGAAATAAGTTAGTATACTGGAACTGTGAAAAATCGTTTCTCTTGAACAAAGCGTTGTAATAAAATAATAAAAACCTATTCTAAAATTGTTGATATGTTAGCTATAAATTGAATGCTTTAAATTTTCTTTGCCTGCTATAGTTCATTAACAACGGCGTAATATATGACATGACCTTTCAAAAATACGCATAAAAGTAGTGTATCTTGCTCAAAAGTTGTCTTAAAAATCTAAAATTTTGAACAACTTTGATGGATATTAGTTTACATACACTTATAAAGTTTCAGAGTTGTTTATTAATTATTTGTAATTTTATGCAACAATTAAGATGCACCACTTCGGCGTAAACTTACAAAGCGGACAGTAAGTTTTTAACAATGAGGCTTACATACACAATATGCATTGATGCGTCTATTTTTTAAAAACAACTAAAAAATTGATACTTAAATTATTTCAAATTTACACAGAATCAGAGCAATCCAAATTTCATTAAAAAAATTGTATTTGCTACATTGCAACGGCTTACCTGACTCTTCTGTGAAAACAAAAGCTAATCATAACAAGTAGAAAAAGAGGTAACTTCTCTTTCCAATTTTGTTGTACACTGCCAAGGCGGAGTAACTCACTGAGCGTCCTCTCGTTTCTATTCGCCTTTCTTTTCACAAGTAAGGCAAATAGCGTTGCAACTCCGCAAAAAGCATTTTTGAGGAAATTTGGGTTGCTTTTACTTTGTCTGATTATAATTTTTTAATAATTTTTGTGTCAAATTTTGAGTTTTTTATAAAAAAAATAACACATATTATTGCATAAATGTATGTAAGCCACATTATTAAAAACTTACTGTCCACTTTGTAAGCTTAAGCCGAAGTGGTGCATCTTAATTGTTGCATAACATTACCAATAATAATTATTAAAAATTTCTGAAACTTTATAAGTGTATGTAAACCAAAGTTCAATCACAGTTATGCAAAATTTTAGATGCATATTTTTGAAAGGTCATGTCATATATCACACCGCTACTGATTAAATATAACGGGCAAGGAAAATTTAAAACATTCATTTAATACCTTACATCCCAATAATTCAAAATATGTGTTTATTATTTTAATACAACATTTTGTTCATGACTAACGATTTTCAAAGATTTGAGTCCACTAACTTATTTCCTCGACTGAAATCATAAAGTTTAGAAAATTTTCTTTTCAGAGTTAAGCCATCTATATACAATCCTTAAAACATATACTTGCTTTATTTAAACAACTTTTAAATTTTATATCAAAACCAAATATTGCACCTCTATAACATCATAAAACACCATAATATGCATTTAAAGGCAACGGCAATTTAAACATAATAAATAATATAACTTTAATAAGATGCCTTTAAATTTCATTTTAAAATAAATCAATATTTTCAAAGCACAGATTTAAAAACCATATATTTCTGGTCCAATATGATTTAAAACTCAAATCTGTTACTTAATTTTGTTTTGTTTCAAAATTGACTAACAAAACTGATATTATACACTTATTATGTACTGTGTGCAATGGCAATTTTACAATGATCTGGCTGTACAGTTTAACATGGTGGACTTCAATAGAATTTAGAGACAAATAATGGATGAGTAATTTAAAAGAAATAAAAACACTTTTTATGTCTTAATTTAACTTCCCCATTTAGAATAATTTTAATTTTTCTTTCATTTAGCGGAAGAAGAAATTTTTTAACAGTGTCATACAAGAAAAAATGTGGAGCAAACTCATACCATGCACGCGTATGATGGATGAAACAGCATTTCAATTTTCTTTTTTAATTAATGAAACAGTTATTATCATTTAATATAATTCAATTCCAAAGGTTTTTAATTCCATGCTTATTATAACATAACAAGTTATTATATTTTGTGCTAATAAAAAATTGTGCTGCTGAAAAATTCTATTTAATGTTAGAACTGTTTAGAACTGCTTTTTTATTAAAAGCAATGTAAAAGAATTCAAATTTATTCCAAAAAACCTAAAAGAATTCATTTAAAATTTATATAGAACTGGAATATTTTTATGCGGGTAGTTTCAATATATCTATATATTTAACATTGTGTTAATATTTTTTATTTATTTTATATTCATTTATTATAATGATATTTTTATTCTAAATAACATTTGTATGTGTTGCAGAGATGACAAAACATCCTTTTATTTTGTTTAACATACATATTTTCATACTTTCATAAAAAAAAAGAAAAAAAAGGTAATAATAATTATAATATGGCATCAAATATATTTTCCCCTTTGGCTGATTTGGTTACAGAGTCGTATGACTTAAACCCAAACATGTATTTTATGTAATGTGTTTTTTATACAATAAAGCCTATTTTGAATTGAATTGAAGGAATAATTTTTGAGGAATGTTATATTTGATTGTAATTTTTATCTCCCCCTATTTCTTCCCTCGGTTGAAATGAGTAAATAATCTTGTAGTTAAACCTAAACTCTGTATGCTAAATTATAATATAGTATGGCCAACGAACTAAGCTTACACACCTCAACAAAAGTGTATTAAAATTAACCCAATTGAGTTCTTAATTAAGTCCCCCCGAATTCCCCCCCCCCTTATGCCAGGGGTAGGATTTTTTTTATATATTTTAAAAAAAATAGTTTTATTAATTTCCATGCAGGACGTAACAAAGGTCCAAGTTCTCCCTCATCCCAATATAATTACTTCCCCCCTCTTAATAATGTGCTACAATAATAAGAACGTTGTACCTTTTACTTTTTATTTTTCGTAATTTTATAAAAGTCTTTTTATTTTATTTATGTCTTAAAGCCGTTGTCAACTTACTTTTTTATCATTTAGAATACTAGATTGATAATTACCAGACCTTGTTATCCATGAATTAGACACCAACACGTTGATTTTGTATTTATTTTGTATTTATTTTTAATTTGGTGATTATTTCACGCATATGACGTTACAATGTACCACTGCCAATCACAGTCACCGCTCTGGTCACGTGATAAATTTAATTGCCTCTTTCAAGTTCTTTACTCCTATCACGACCTCGTTGGTACAATGTGACGTCAGATGCGTGAAATAACCACTAAAATGAAGATAAATGAAAACAAATACAAAATTAACGTTTTGGTGTCTAATTCATGGATTATAAGGTATGGTTATCACATCACTAATCTAGTATAATAATTTATAAAAAAGTAAGTTGACAAGAACTTTCATTGTTTCATTATATAAAAATTAAAAACTATAAACAGACCATTCTGTTTGCGGCACAACTATGTCTTATTTAATCTAAAATATCTTTGTGTTATTTTATTTACAACATAATAAAAATTAACAAAATTATTAAATTACTGAATGATTTTTTTGATGAAAAATATTTTGTGTTACAATTTTTTTTTAAATACGTGATACATAGCGATACTTCTTTGTGGTTACAAGCAAAAGAAACAAATTTGCGATAGATAAAAATTTAGAATTTGTTTCTGATATGACTAGACAATAAGAGAGAGAGAGAGAGAGAGAGAGAGAGAGAGAGAGAGACAGAGACAGAGACAAAGATATATATATATATATATATATATATATATATATATATATATATATATATATATATAGAGAGAGAGAGAGAGAGAGAGAGAGAGAGAGAGAGAGAGAGAGAGAGAGAGAGAGAGAGACAAAAATAAATAAAACAAATATGCAAGTAAAATCTATTATCTGTGAAAGAAAAAAATGTAAACCAGAATATTGTTGATAAAATAATTCAGAATAACAAATAGTTGTCTCAATTTTCGTTGACAATTAAAATGAAGTATAAAGAAAATACTTTTTGCATTAGATGAGGCATACTTTAGCCTCATATACACAGATAAAAATTAATTGTGTAATTTAAGCTGCCTTGCATATTTACTATATTGTAGCGAACACATAATACTATTTTGTTACAACATAAATAGTTATACTAACATTTTAACTATCATGCCAAGGTTTATATAATATAAACCATGCTATCATGCTTTGTTATATGATAACTGTACAATAAAAGTATACAAGTGACTTACGTATTGTTATGTAAGTAAGTAAGTAAGTCAAATAGCGTTGCAACTCCGCAAAAAGCATTTTTTGAGGAAATTCGGTTTGCTTTGATTGCGCCGAAGTGGTGCATCTTAATTGTTGCATAAAATTACCAATAATTAACTAAAATTTCTGAAACTGTATAACTGTATGTAATCTAGCGTCAATCACAGATATACAAAATTTTAGATTTTTAAGACAATTTGCGAGCAAGATACACTACTTTTTATGCATATTTATGAAATGCCATGTCATAAATCACACCGCTGCTAATTGAATATAACGGGCAGGGAAAATTTAAAATATTCAATTTATAGCTAGCTTACATCCCAACAATTAAAAATATGTTTTTATTATTTTAATACAACATTTTGTTTATGAGAAACGATTTTTCAAAGGTTTAAATCACTTACTTATTTCCTCGACTGTAATCATAAAGTTTAGAACTTTTTTTTTTTTTAGTTTTTTTAGATATAAGCCATCTATATACAATTCTTAAAACATTATACTTGTTTTATTTAAACAGCTTTTAGATGTTATATCAAAACCAAATATTGCACCTCTATAACATCATAATATGCATTTAAAGGCAACGGCAATTTAAACATAATAAATCATATAACTTTAATAAGATGCCTTTATATTTCATTTTAAAATAAATAAATATTTTCAAAGCACAGATTTAAAGACCAGATATTTCTGGACCATTATGATTTAAAACATTAATCTGTTACTTAATTTTCTTTAATTTAACATTTGACAAACAAAACTTTTATTATACTATTATTATGTACTGTATGCAATGGCAATTTTACAATGCACTGGCTGTACAGTTTAACATGGTGGACTTCAATAGATTTTAGAGACAAATAATTGATGAGTAATTTAAAAGAAATAAAAAAGTTTTTATGTCTTAAACTTCCCCATTTAGAATTATTTTTATTTTCTCTTAACTATCGTTGGATTATTATATAATAACACCAAAATTTATGCTTTATTGAGTTATTATAGCGTGAGAGTTAAGATGTTATCATAATTACTTATGTTATATAAGAAAATAGCATTATGTGTTCGCTACAATATAGTAAATATGCAACGCAGCTTAAATTAGACAATACATTTTTATCCGTGTATAAAGTCTCATCTAATGGGAAAAGTGTTTCCTTTATACTTCATTTAAATTGTTAACCAAAAATTAGACAATTATTTGTTACTGTCTCTGAATTATTTTATCAACAATATTCTGTGTTACACTTTTTTTAATTGTTGCATGCACAGATAACAGATTTGCCTTGTATATTTGTTTTTATTCATTTATGTTTCTTTCCCTCTCTCTCTCTCTCTCTCTCTCTCTCTCTCTCTCTCTCTCTCTCTCTCTCTCTCTCTTACTGTCTAGTTATATAAGAATAAAATTCTTATTTTTGTATCTATCGCAAATTTGTTTGTTTTGATTGTAACCACAAAGTAGTATCTATATGTATCACGTATTTAAAAAAAAAAATTGTAACACAGAATACTTTTGATAAAAAAAACATTCAGTAATATTACAATTTTGATGATTTTTATTAATGTTGTAAATGAAATAACACAAAGACATTTAAAATTAGATGAGCCATAGTTGTGCCACAAACAAAATAAATTGTTTATGGTTTTTAATTTTTATATGATAAAACATGAAAGACATGAATACATGGTGGGGGGGGGGGGTTATTAAGAACTTAATTAAGTTATTTTAATACACCGAGGCAAAGGTGTGTAAGCCTAAGTCATAACAACTATTAGCAGATGGTAATAGGCTATGTTATACGCTGTATACTGCTCTTTTATTAGCATAGCATAGGGCTTATACACATGGAAATAGGTGCGCGCGGCAGCAGGTTAGTGCCTTCCACTCCGAATATCTACGGCCCTAATTATGTTATTGAGTTAAAATAAAAAGCATTATGACAATTATGAAATAAACTAAAGAGTTTATAGGAAACTCAAAATGTCTAAATCTAAAAACAAAAAACTTCTAAACGATTGAAAAATACTACCAATTTTTATTTTTGATTGAAAACGTAAATTAATTATTAAATTTAAAAAATTCGGGGTTGGAAGTTTTTTTTTTGGCGCGGGATGAAATGAGCTTTCTAACGACATGCAGTTTGTTCCTTTTTGATAATTTGGAGCCCAATTTTAAATAATTTTTGGATTCCGGGACAAACTAAAAAATTTGTACTTTCCCTTGAGAAAAAATGGGCGAACTTTTTTTTTGGTGCGGTTTGATGCTATAAGCATTCATTGTACCTAAGTATAGCTTGTTACAAATTTTTTCCGCTCTTATACAATAAAGTATGGACTAATCATAAGGTTTAGAAGTTTTCTTTTTAGAATTTTGGATATAAGCCATCTAAATACAATCTTTACAACATATGCTTGTTTTATTTAAACAGCGTTTCAATGTTATATCAAAACAAAATATTGCACCTCTATAAAATAATAATATGCATTTAAAAGGCAACGGCAATTTCAACATAATAATAAATAATATAACTAAAATAAGATGCCTTTAATATCAATTTTTAAATAAATCAATATTTTTAAAGCACAGATTTAAAGATTAGATATTTCTGGACCATTATGATTTAAAACATTATTCTGTTACTTAATTTTGTTTAATTTTACAATTGACTAACAAAACTTGTATTATACACTTATTATGTACTGTATGCAATGGCAATTTTACAATGCTCTGGCTGTACAGTTTAACATGGTGGACTTCAATAGAATTTAGAGATAAATAATAGATGAGTAATTTAAAAGAAATAAAAACTTTTTTATGTCTTAATTTAACTTCCCCATTTAGAATTATTTTTATTTTCTCTTACATTTACTGGAAGAAGACATTTTTATAACACCGTCATACAAGAAAAAATGTGTACTCTTGCCATCCACGCTTATGATGGATCATATAACATTTCATTGTTTTTTAATTTATGAAACAGTTATTAACATATAATGTAATTCAATTTCAAAGGGTTTTAAAATCATGTTTATTATAACATAACGAATTATTATATTTTGTGCTAATAATAGTCAGTATCCTGGAGTGTATACAATTTCACGACATGTGTAACCAACTGGTTGCATACTTTCAAATCTTGCAGGCAATATTAGTATCTTTATTCCAAATTATTTAATATTAATTTTATGTATTTAGTATATAAGCTATAATTTATGTATTTTAGTATGTAAGTTATATATAAATATATTTCTTATTTTAGATCAGTTTGAGAGGAGAACAAAGATATGAATGTATCTGATCTCATTTATGTGTTTTTGTATACTTGCTTTTATAATAAAACCTATATGAAACTGAAACTGATTTTTTTTTAAAGAATAATATTTGAGGAATGTTATATGTGATTGTATTTTTTTTTCTCCCCCTATTTCACCCCTCGGTTGAATTGGTTAAAAAGTCTTGTAGTTAAACCCAAACTTTGTATGCTAAAGCATAATATAGTCTGACCAACGAACTAAGCTTACACACCTCTGCAAAAGTGTATTAAAATTAACTTAATTGAAATATTAATTAAATCCCCCCGAATAATCCCCCCCAGGGGGGGATTTTTTTTATATATTTAAAAGAAAAAGTTTTATTAACTTCCATGCAGGACGTATCAAAGGTCCAAGTTCTCCCTCATCCCAATATAATTATTCCCACCCCCTTAATAATGTGTTACAATAATAAGCACGGTGTACGTTTTATTTTTTATTTCTCGTAATTTCGTAAAAGCCTTTTTTTTATGACTTAAAGCCCTTGTCAACTTACTTTTTTTATTATTTAAAATACTAGATTGATAATTACCAGACCTTTTTATCCATGAATTAGACACCAACACGTTGATTTTGTATTTATTTATATTTATTTTCAATTTGGCGATTATTTCACGCGTATGACGTCACAATGTATCGCCGCCAATCACAGTCACCGCTCTGGTCACGTGATAAATTTAAGCGCCTCTCTCAAGTTCTTTACTTCTATCAAGACTCCGTCGGTACAGTGTGACGTCAGATGCGTGAAATAAACACTTATGTGTCTAATTCATGGATTATTAGGTATGGTTTTTACTATTTTAGTATTCTAATTTATAAAAAAGTAAGTTGATAAGCTCTGTCAATGTTTCATTATATAAAAATTAAAAACTATAAACACACTATTCTGGTTGCGGCACACTTATGGCTTATCTAATCTAAAATGTCTTTTTGTTATTTTAATTACAACATAATAAATATTAACAAAATTAATATATTACTGAAATTTTTTTTATGAAAAATATTTTGTGTTACATTTTTTTTAAATACGTGATACATAGAGATACTTCTTTGTGGTTACAAACAAAAAAAACAAATTTGCGATAGATATAAAATTTAGAATTTGTTTCTGATATGACTAGACAATAAGAGAGAGAGAGAGAGAGAGAGAGAGAGAGAGAGAGAGAGAGAGAGAGAGAGAGAGAGAGAGAGAGAGAGAGAGAGAGAGAGAGAGAGAGAAACAAAAATAAGTAAAACAAATATGCAAGTAAAATCTGTTATCTGTGCAAAAAAAAAAAAAAAAAAAAAAAAAAGCGTAACCCGGAATATTGTTGATAAAAAAATTCAGAGTAACATATAACAGTCTCAATTTTCGTTGACAATTAAAATGATGTATAAAGAAAATACTTTTTGCATTAGATGAAGCTAACTTTTGCCTCATATACACGGATAAAAATTAATTGTGTAATTTAAGCTGCCATGCATATTTACTATATTGTAGCGAACACATAATGCTATTTTGTTACATCATAAATAGTTATACTAACATTTTTACTATCATGCCAAGGTTTATATTCTTTTCACAAGTAAGTCAAATAGCGTTGCAACTCTGCAAAAAGCATTTTTTGAGGAGATTTGGGTTGCTTTGATTTTTTCTAATTATAATTTTTTAATAATTTGTGTGTCAAATTTTGAGTGTGTTATAAAAAAATACACATATCAATGGAAACATGCATGTAAGCCACGTTATTAAAAATCTACTGCCCGCTTTGTAAACTTACGTCGAACAGGTGCATCTTAATTGTTGCTTAAAATTACCAATAATTAATTAAAATTTCTGAAACTTTATAAGTGTATGTAAACTGATGTCAATCACAGTTATACAAAATTATAGATTCTTAAGACAATTTGCGAGCAAGATACACTACTTTTTATGCATATTTATGAAAGGTCATGTCATATATCACACCGCGGCTAATTCAATATAACGGTCAAGGAAAATTTTCAACATTCAATTTATAGCTAGTGTACCAACAATTAAAAATATGTTTTTTATTATTTTACAATATTTTGTTCATGAGAAACGATTTTTCAAAAGGTTTGGGTTCACTTACTTTTTTTCTCGACTGTAATCGTAAAGTTTAGAAGTTTTCTTTTTAGATTTCAGATATAAGCCATCTATAAACAATTCTTAAAACATATACTTGTTTTATTTAAACAGCTTTTAAACGTTATATCAAAACCAAATATTGCATCTCTATAACATCATAATATGCACTTAAAAGCGACGCCAATTTAAACATAATAAATCATATAACTTTAATAAGATGCCTTTATATTTCATTTTAAAACAAATCAATATTTTTAAAGCACAGATTTAAGGATCAGATGTTTTTCGACAATTATGATTTAAACATTAATCTCTTACTTAATTTTGTTCAATTTTACATTTGACTAACGAGACTTATATAATACACTTATTATGTACTGTATGCATGGCAATTTTACAATGCTCTGGCTGTACAGTTAAACATGGTGGACTTCAATAGATTTTAGAGACAAATAATAGATGAGTAATTTAAAAGAAATAAAAACGTTTTTTATGTCTTAATTTAACTTCCCCATTTAGAATAATTTTTATTTTTTTCTTTCATTTACTGGAGGAAGATATTTTTATAACAGCGTCATACAAGAAAAAATGTGGAGTAGACTCATGCCATCCACGCTTACGATGGATGATATAACATATCATTGTTTTTTTAATTATGGAAACAATTATTAACATATAATCCAAATTAATTCCAAAGGTTTTTAAATTTATACTTATTATAACATAACAATTTATTATATTTTGTGCTATATAATAATAGTCAGTATCCTGGAGTGTATACAATTTCACGACATATGTAACCAACTGGTTGCATACTTTCAAATCTTGCAGGCGCCATTAGTACCCCTCGGTTGAATTGGTTAAAGAGTCTTGCCGTTAAACCCAAACTCTGTATGCATAATGATAATAAAGTCAAACCAACGAATTAAGCTTATACACCTTTGCAAAAGGGTATTACCACGTGTTATGTAAAATGTTTGACTATGAAAACCCTCTGAAATTATAATTTAATTGAAAATTAACTTCAGTATTTAATTAATTCTCCCCGTTTTCTACCTCCCCGGGGGGGGGGGGGGAAGTTAAATATTTTAAAGATTTTTTAAATTTACTTCCATGCAGACACCACTGCGTTAATTTTGTATTTATTTTTATTTATTTTCAATTTGGCAATTATTTCACGCATCTGACGTCACAATGTACCGCAACCAATCACTGTCACAGTGTGTCAAATATAAACACACTATTCTGTTTGCGGCACATCTATGGCTCATCTAATCTAAAATGTCTCTGTGTTATTTTATTTAAAATATAATTAATATTAACAAAATTAATATATAACTGAATTTTTTTTTATGATAAATATTCTGTGTTACAATTTTTTTTTAAATACGTGATACATACAGATAATTCTTTGTGGTTACAATCAAAACAAACAAATTTGCGATAGATATAAAATTTAGAATTTGTTTCTGATATGACTAGACAATAAATAGAGAGAGAGAGAGAGAGAGAGAGAGAGAGAGAGAGAGAGAGAGAGAGAGAGAAACAAAAATAAATAAAAACAAATAAGCAAGTAAAATCTGTTCAATGTGCATAAAACTTTAAAAAAAAAATGTAACCCAGAATATTGTTGATAAAAAATTTCAAAGTAACAAATAATTGTCTCAATTTTTGTTGACAATTAAAATGAAGTATAAAGTAAACAATTTTTGCATTAGATGAGGCATACTTTTGCCTCATATACACGGATAAAAATTAATTGTGTAATTTAAGCTGCCTTGCATATTTACTATAGTGTAGCGAACACATAATGTTATTTTGTTACAACATAAATAGTTTTGTTAACATTTTACCTATCATGCCAAGGTTTATATAAATATAATTATAAACCTTGCTATCATGCTTTGTAATATGATAACTGTACAATAAAAGTATGCAAGTGACTTACGTATCGTTATGAAAATCAGCATAGGAAACTATTTCGTACATAATCAAAAACAAATACGTAATATTTATGCAAGTTCAAATGTTTTAGATGCTATTGGATTACCATATTATAATACCATAACTTATGCTTTATTTAGTTAGCATAGCATGATAGTTAAAAGAGTAGACCAGAGAAAAATATAAGCATTTATATCACAAAACTCTTGATGGGATCTACATAAATAATTTTAGTTTGTCTCAAAACCCAACAGTAGCCCCGTAACAGTGATCAGAAAATTCGATTAATGCAAACCGCACTACATGTTCATACTAATTTTTACATGTTTCTGACGTCATAAACAAGAATATTCACGCAAATTGCATACTTTTCAGTTTTTCCACGCTCTCTCGTGGGGCTACATTAATATTCTTGTAAAAATTGTCATCAGTTTTTAAGATCCCATTTCGTGTTTATTTATTAAAAAGCTCATGTTGTTTTATGTGGTCTATGGCTTTAAGATGTTAGTATAATTACTAATGTTATATAACAAAATATCATTTTTTGTTCGCTACAATATGGTAAATGTGCAACACATCTTAAATTAGACAATTTATTTTTAACCATGAATAATGCCTCACCTAATCGGAAAAGTGTTTTCTTTGTACTTTATTTAAATTATCAAGCGAAATTAAGACAATTATTCGTTACTCTCTCTGAATTATTTTATCAACAATATTCTGGGTTACACTTTTTTTTAATTGTTGTATTCACAGATAACAGACGTTACTTGCATATTTGTTTTTATTTATTTTTGTTCTCTCTCTCTCTCTCTCTCTCTCTCTCTCTCTCTCTCTCTCTCTCTCTCTCTCTCTCTCTCTCTATCTCTCTCTCTTATTGTTTAGTCATATTAGAAAAAAATTCAAAATTTTGTATTTATCGCAAATTTGTTTGTTTTGCTTGTAAACACAAAGAAGTATTTATATGAATCTAGTAAAAAAAAATTGTAACACAGAATATTTTTGATAAAAAAAAACATTCAGTAATATGTTAATTTCGTTGATTTTTATTAATGCTGTAAATGAAATAACATAAAGACATTTAAGATTAGATGAGCCATTGTTGTGCCACAAACAAAATAGTTTTTTAAATTTTATATGATGAAACATTTAAGACATGAATACATGGGAGGTGGTTAATTAAGAACTCAACTAAGTTAATTTTAATACACCATGGCACAGGTGTGTAAGCTTAAGTCGTAACAACTATTAGCAGATGTAAATGTGCTATGTTATACGCTGTATATTGCTGTTTTACCAGAACAGCTTAGGGCTTATACACAGAGAAATAGTTGCGCGAGGCAAGAGGTTGGTTCCTTCTACACCGAATATCTCAGGTTCTAATTGTGCTATTGAGTTGAACAAAAAAGCATTGTGACAATGGTAAAATAAACTAAAGCATTTATAGGAAACTCAAAATGTCTAAATCCAAAAGCAAAAAAGTTCTAGCCAATTGAAAAAAAATTATAATTATTATTTTTAATTAAAAATGTTATTAAATTATCAAAATAAAAAAAATTGGGATTTGAAACATTTTTTTCCAGGCGCGGGATTGAATGAGCCTTCTAACGACATGCAGTTTGTTCCTTTTTAATAATTTGGAGCCAAATTTAACGTTTTTTGGATTCCGGGACAAATTCAAAAATGGGCACGTTCCCTTGAGAAAAAATAGGCGAACTTTTTATTTTGGTGCGGTTTAATGCTATAAGCATTGAGTGTATATACCAAAGTGTAGCTAGTAACTAATTTTTTCCATTCTAAATACAATAAAGTGTGAACTTAGCATAAAGTTTAGAAATTTTCTTTTTAGAATTTTAGATATAAGTCATCTATATACAATATTTAAAACATATACTTGTTTTATTTAAACCGCTTTTAAATGTTATATCAAAACCAAATATTGCACCTCTATAACATCTTAATATGCATTTAAAGGCAACGTCAATTTAATCATAATAAATAATAATAGTTTAATAAGATGCCTTTAAATTTCATTTTAAAATAAATCAATATTTTTGAAGCACAAAATTAAAGATCAGATATTTCTGGACCATGATTTTCAGATATAAGACATCTATATACAATCCTTAAAACATATACTTTCTTTATTTAAACAGCTTTTAAAGTTTATATCAAAACCAAATACTGCACCTCTATAACATCATAAAACATCATAATATGCATTTAAAGGCAACGGCAATTTAAACATAATAAATCATAAATAACTTTAATACGATGCCTTTAAATTTCATGTTAAAATAAATCAATACTTTTAAAGCACAGATTTTAAGTTTAGATATTTCTGGACCATTATGATTAAAAATATTAATCTGTTACTTAATTTTGTTTAATTTTACAAGTGACTAACAAAAATTATATTATACACTTAGTATGTACTGTACTGTATGCAATGGCAATTTTACAATGCTCTGGCTGTACAGTTTAACATGGTGGACTTCAATAGAATTTAGAGACAAATAATAGATGAGTAATTTAAAAGAAATAAAAACTTTTTTATGTCTTAATTTAATTCCCCATTTAGAATAATTTTTATTTTTTCTTACATTTTGCGAAAGAAGATATTTTTATAACAGCGTTATACAAGAAAAAATGTGGAGTAGACTCATGCCATCCACGCTTATGATGGGTCATATTACATTTCATTGTTTTTTAATTTATGAAACAGTTATTAACATATAATCTAATTCATTTTCAAAGGGGTTTATTCAGTGGCGGCGCTGAGGTTGTGCTAGTGGGGGTACTGCGTAAGAAGGAGATATGCAACATACATTGGGTGGTTCGGGGGGCCGTGACCCCCGACCTGCGCCGCAGGCGAATTTTTTTCAGATTTAGACCTTTAAAAACACATAATTTTTCCACCGAAAAAAACTTTTTTTTTTTTTCTTTTGGTGTTACTAATGGATAATGGCCACAGTGGTCAATGCTTTTTAGCAAAGATAACCATGGTGAGCACCTCGTTTAGTAAGATTGCATTCATATAAAAGTTGACGCCATATGTAAGCACTGAACATGGGCCGGTGTAGAAACGTGACACATTTTGCCAGTTTAAAATAGTAAAAATACGAGTAATATTTTTGAGGCACTTATTATGCAGTTAATATACTTAAATTAGGTTTTCAAATATGCGAAAAAAATAATAGAAACATTAAAAAAAAAAACTGTCCAAAGAAAATAGCAAAAAAAAAAATAATAATAATAAATAATAATCAATGACATTCATTGCTCTAGTATGGCGTCGAAGCGCATTCAGGTGCTTCACATCCTACAAATGTTATTCTCGAAAATCAAGCGCCCCGTAATGAGCATTAACTTAAGTGCGCCGGAATGAGCATAGTTCATATGTCATACACACACTAGATGCATAGGGGTGGGAGTAGAACTGCAAGTAAATGCAGTCTCTTGCTCATCTCTATCTCGCATAGATATTTTAAGGGAAAGTAGGGGAAGCTGAAAAATGTGAGATTTTTTCTCAAATAGCCGTATAGTCTCAATGTTAAAGCCAAGAACTGCAAAGGTTTGCTGTACCTAGAAGCAAGTGAGGGGAGTATGTAGAAAGTGGGAAGGATTTTAAACTGCTTATTTACGCGAGGCTGTAACTTATTGTAATATAGTCATAATAAAATATTATTATTATTATTTTTTTTTTTTATAATATTCAATTTTTGTAAAAAATGCTTGAAATTTTTAGGGGTACTGCAGTTCTGTAGTACCACGCTATAGCCGCCACTGGTTTTATTATAACATAACAAGTTATTATATTTTGTGCTTATTAAAGTCAGTATCCTGGAGTGTATACAATTTCAAGACATATATAACTAAATGGTTGCATACTTTCAAATCTTACAGGCGCTATAAGTTCCCCTCGGTTGAATTGGTTAAAGAGTCTTTCCGTTAAACCTAAAATCTGTGTGCATAATGATAATATAGTCTAACCAACGAACTAAGCTTACAAACCTGTGCAAAAGTGTATTATCATGTAAAATGTTTGACAATAAAACCCCTCTGAAATTGTAATTGAATTGAAAATTAAATTCAATACTTAATTAATTCTCTCCGTTTTCTACCTCCCCCGAGGGAGGGGGGGGGGGATTTTTAAAAATTTTAAAGAAATTTTTTTCATTAACTTCTATGGAAACACCACCGCGTTGATTTTGCATTTATTTTTATTTATTTTCAGTTTGGCTATTATTTCACGCAATTGACTTCACAATGTACCACTACCAATCACAGTCACCGCTCTGGTCACGTGATAAACTTAAGCGCCTCTCTCAAGTTCTTTACTCCTTTCACGACCCCATAGGTAAATTGTGACGTCAGATGCGTGAAATAAACGCAAAAATGAAGATAAATGAAAATAAATACAAAATCAAAGTGTTGGTGTCAAATTCATGGATTATAAGGTATGGTTATTACTAATCTAGTATTCTAATCCATAAAAAAAGAAAGTTGACAAGAACTTTCAATGTTTCATTATATAAAAATTAAAAACTATAAACACACTATTCTGTTTGACGCACAACTATGGCTCATCTAATCTAAAATGTCTTTGTGTTATTTTATTTACAACATAATAAAAATTGACAATTTTTTTATATTAATGAATTTTTTTTTATTCTGTGTTACAATTTTTTTTAAATATGTGATACATAGAGATACATCCTTGTGGTTACAAGCAAATAAAACAAATTTCCGATGGATATAGTTTTAGAATTTGTTTCTGATATGACTAGAAAATAAGAGAGAGAGAGAGAGAGAGAGAGAGAGAGAGAGAGAGAGAGAGAGAGAGAGAGCGAGAGAGAGCGACAGAGAGCGAGAGAGAGAGAGAGAGAGAGAGCGAGAGAGAGAGAGAGCCTCGCCACGGCCACGCCACGCCACGGCACGGCACGCCACGCAACGCCACGGCCACTCCACGGCCACGGTGTCATATATCACACCGCTACTGATTAAATATAACGGGCAAGGAAAATTTAAAACATTCATTTAATACCTTACATCCCAACAATTCAAAATGTTTTTATTATTTTAATACAACATTTTGTTCATGAGAAACTATTTTCAAAGTTTTGAGTTCACTAACTTATTTCCTCGACTGAAATCATAAAGTTTGGAAAATTTTCTTTTCAGATTTTCAGATATAAGCCATCTATATACAATCCTTAAAACATATACTTGCTTTATTTAAACAGCTTTTAAATTTTATATCAAAACCAAATATTGCACCTCTATAACATCATAAAACACCATAATATGCATTTAAAGACAACGGCAATTTAAACATAATAAATAATATAACTTTAATAAGATGCCTTTAAATTTCATTTTAAAATAAATCAATATTTTCAAAGCACAGATTTAAAAACCAGATATTTCTGGACCATTATGATTTAAAACTTAAATCTGTTACTTAATTTTGTTTTGTTTCAAAATTGACTAACAAAACTGATATTATACACTTATTATGTACTGTGTGCAATGGCAATTTTACAATGCTCTGGCTGTATAGTTGAACATGGTGGACTTCAATATATTTTAAAAACAAATAATGAATGAGTAATTTTAAAGAAATAAAAACACTTTTTATGTCTTAATTTAACTTCCCCATTAAGAATAATTTTTATTTTTTCTATTAATTTATATTTTCCCCTTTGGCTGATTTGGTTACAGAGTCGTATGACTTAAACCCAAACATGTATTTTATGTAATGTGTTTTTTATACAATAAAGCCTATTTTGAATTGAATTGAAGGAATAATTTTTGAGGAATGTTATATTTGATTGTATTTTTTATCTCCCCCTATTTCTTCCCTCGGTTGAATTGGTTAAAGAATCTTGTAGTTAAACCTAAACCCTGTATGCTAAATTATAATATAGTCTGACCAACAAACTAAGCTTACACACCTCAACAAAAGTGTATTAAAATTAACTTAATCGAGTTCTTAATTAAGTCCCCCCGAATTCTCCCCCCCCCCCCTCATGCCAGGGGTAGGATTTTTTTAATATATTTTAAAGAAAAAAGTTTTATTAATTTCCATGCAGGACGTATCAAAGGTCCAAGATCTCCCTCATCCCAATATAATTACTTCCCCCCTCTTAATAATGTGCTACAATAATAAGCACGTTGTACCTTTTAAATTTTATTTTTCGTAATTTTATAAAAGCCTTTTTATTTTATTTATGTCTTAAAGCCCTTGTCAACTTACTTTTTTATCATTTAGAATACTAGATTGATAATTACCAGACCTTGTTATCCATGAATTATATATGAGTTATCCAAATTATACAATAAGTTGGAGGCTAGTGTCAGAAATTTATCTGCATCTAAATTTAAAACTAGCATCTAGTTTTTATCTTTGTCTAATATCATGTATCTCCTTTACTTTTCTCTTATTTTGGATATCAAATTTTGTATGGGCTTTGCCTTTTTTGATCTCCTGTTGAGCATTCTCTTTTGACTATGTACAATATTGTATTGTATTTATTTGCTCAATAAAATCATTATTATTATTATTATTATGAATTAGACACCAACACGTTGATTTTGTATTTATTTTGTATTTATTTTCAATTTGGCGATTATTTCACGCATATGACGTCACAATGTATCGCCGCCAATCACAGTCACCGCTCTGGTCACTTGATAAATTTAAGCGCCTCTCTCAAGTTCTTTACTTCTATCAAGACTCCGTCGGTACAGTGTGACGTCAGGTGCGTGAAATAACCACTTATGTGTCTAATTCATAGATTATTAGGTATGGTTATTACTATTTTAGTACGTATTCTAATTTATAGAAAAGTAAGTTGATAAGCTCTGTCAATGTTTCATTATATAAAAATTAAAAACTATAAACACACTATTCTGGTTGCGGCACACTTATGGCTTATCTAATCTAAAATGTCTTTTTGTTATTTTAATTACAACATAATAAAAATTAACAAAATTAATATATTACTGAATTTTTTTTTTATGAAAAATATTCTGTGTTACATTTTTTTTAAATACGTGATACATAGAGATACTTCTTTGTGGTTACAAACAAAACAAACAAAACAAACAAATTTGCGATAGATATAAAATTTAGAAATTGTTTCTGATATGACTAGACAATAAGAGAGAGAGAGACCAAGAGAGATAGAGAGAGAGAGAAATAAAAATAAGTCAAACATAAATGCAAGTAAAATCTGTTATCTGTGCAAAAAAAAAAAAAAAAAAAAAAAAAAAAAAAACGTAACCCGGAATATTGTGGATAAAAAAATTCAGAATAACATATAACTGTCTCAATTTTCGTTGACAATTAAAATGAAGTATAAAGAAAATACTTTTTGCATTAGATGAAGCTTACATTTGCCTCATATACACGGATAAAAATTAATTGTGTAATTTAAGCTGCCTTGCATATTTACTATATTGTAGCGAACACATAATGTTATTTTGTTACAGCATAAATAGTTATACTAACATTTTAACTATCATGTCAAGGTTTATATTCTTTTCACAAGTAAGTCAAATAGCGTTGCAACTCTGCAAAAAGCATTTTTTGAGGAGATTTGGGTTGCTTTGATTTTTTTCTGATTATAATTTTTTAATAATTTTCGTGTCAAATTTTGAGCGTGTTATAAAAAAATACACATATCAATGGAAACATGCATGTAAGCCACATTATTAAAAATCTACTGCCCGCTTTGTAAGCTTACGTCGACCAGGTGCATCTTAATTGTTGCTTAAAATTACCAATAATTAATTAAAATTTCTGAAACTTTATAAGTGTATGTAAACTGATGTCAATCACAGTTATACAAAATTTTAGATTCTTAAGACAATTTTCGAGCAAGATACACTACTTTTTATGCATATTTTTGAAAGTTCATGTCATATATTACACCGCTGCTAATTCAATATAACAGGCAAGGAAAATTTTCAACATTCAATTTATAGCTAGCGTACCAACAATTAAAAAAATGTTTTTATTATTTTACAATATTTTGTTCTTGAGAAACGATTTTTCAAAAGGTTTGAGTTCACTTACTTTTTTTCTCGACTGTAATCATAAAGTTTAGAAGTTTTCTTTTTAGATTTCAGATATAAGGCATCTATAAACAATTCTTAAAACATATACTTGTTTTATTTAAACAGCTTTTAAATGTTATATCAAAACCAAATATTGCACCTCTATAACATCATAATATGCACTTAAAAGCGACGCCAATTTAAACATAATAAATCATATAACTTTAATAAAATGCCTTTATATTTCATTTTAAAATAAATCAATATTTTTAAAGCACAGATTTAAGGATCAGATATTTTTCGGCCATTATGATTTAAACATTAATCTCTTACTTAATTTTGTTCAATTTTACATTTGACTAACAAAACTTATATAATACACTTATTATGTACTGTATGCAATGGCAATTTTACAATGCTCTGGCTGTACAGTTAAACATGGTGGACTTCAATAGATTTTAGAGACAAATAATGGATGAGTAATTTAAAAGAAATAAAGCGTTTTTTATGTCTTAATTTAACTTCCCCCATTTAGAATAATTTCTATTTTTTTCTTACATTTACCGGAAGAAGATATTTTTATAACAACGTCATACAAGAAAAAATGTGGAGTAGACTCATGCCATCCACGCTTATGATGGATGATATAACATTGCATTGTTTTTTAATTAATGAAACAATTATTAACATGTAATCCAAATTAATTCCAAATGTTTTTTAATTTATGCTTATTATAACATAACAAGTTATTATATTTTGTGCTAATAATAGTCAGTATCCTGGAGTGTATACAATTTCACGACATATGTAACCAACTGGTTGCATACCCTCAAATCTTGCAGGCGCTATAAGTACCCCTCGGTTGAATTGGATAGTCTAACCAACAAACTAAGCTTTCACACCTGCTCAAAAGTGTATTACCATGTATTATGTAAAATGTTTGACATTAAAAACCCTTTGAAATTGTAATTGAATTGAAAATTAACTTCAGTATTAATTTATATCCCTCCGTTTTCTACCTCTCCTGGGGGGGGGGGGGGGGATGTTTTAAATATTTTATAGAATTTTTTTTATTAACTTCCATGCAGACACCACTGCGTTGATTTTGTATTTATTTTTATTTATTTTCAATTTGGCGATTATTTCACGCATCTGACGTACCAATTAACCGCCACCAATCACTGTCACCGCTCTGGTCACGTAATAAACTTAAGCGCCTCTCTCAAGTTCTTTACTCCTTTTACGACCCCATCGGTACATTGTGACGTCAGATGCGTGAAATAAACGCAAAAATGAAGATAAATGAAAATAAATACAAAATCATAGTGTTGGTGTCAAATTCATGGATTATAAGGTATGGTTATTACTAATATAGTATTCTAATTGATAAAAAAGTAAGTTGACAAGAACTTTCAATGTTTCATTATATAAAAATTAAAAACTATAAACACACTATACTGTTTGACTCACAACTATGGCTCATCTAATCTAAAATGTCTTTGTGTTATTTTATTTACAACATAATAAAAATTGACAAATTTACTATATTAATGAATTTTTTTTTATTCTGTGTTACAATTTTTTTTAAATATGTGATACATAGAGATACATCTTTGTGGTTACAAGCAAATAAAACAAATTTGCGATGGATATAGTTTTAGAATTTGTTTCTGATATGACTAGAAAATAAGAGAGAGAGAGAGAGAGAGAGAGCGAGAGAGAGAGATAGAGTATCAAAAATAAATAAAAACAAATATGCAAGTAAAATCTGTTATCTTTGCATGAAACTATTTTAAAAAGTGTAACGCAGAATATTGTTGATAAAATAATTCAAAGTAAAAAATAAATGTCTCAAATTTCGCTAACAATTAAAATGAAGTATAAAGAAAATACTTTTTGCATTAGATGAGGCATTCTTTTGCCTCATATACACGGATAAAAATTAATTGTGTAATTTAAGCTGCCTTGCATATTTACTATATTGTAGCGACCACATAATGTTATTTTGTTACAACATAAATAGTTATACTAACATTTTAACTATCATGTCAAGGTTTATATTATATAAACTTTGCTATCACACTATGTAATATGATAACTGTACAATAAAAGTATACAAGTGACTTAAGTATCGTTATGAAAACCAGTATAGGAAACTATTTCGTACACAAACAAAAACGTAATATTTCTGGAAATTCAAATGTTTTTGATGTTATTGGATAACCATATTATAACACAGAAATTTATGCTTTATTGAGTTATCATAGCATGATAGTTAAGATATTATCATAATTACTTATGTAAAATATCAAAATAACATTATGTGCTCGCTACAATATAGTAAATATGCAACGCAACTTAAATTAGACAATTTATTTTTATCCGTGTATAATGCCTAATTTAATGAGAAAAGTGTTTTCTTTATACTTCATTTAAATTGTCAACCAAAATTAAGACAATTATTTGTTACTCTCTCTCTCTGACTTATTTTATCAACAATATTCTAGGTTACACTTTTTTTTTTAAAGTTGCATGCACAGATGACAGATTTTACTTGCACATTTGTTTTTATTTATTTATTTCTCTCTCTCTCTCTCTCTCTCTCTCTCTCTCTCTTTTGTCTAGTAATATCAGAGACAAATTCTAAATTTTGTATATATCGTAAATTTGTTTGTTTTGCTTGTAAACACAAAGAAGTATCTATATATATCAAGTAAAAAAAATTGTAACACAGTATATTTTTGATAAAAAAAAAACATTCAGTAATAAATTAATTTTGTTAATTTTTAATTATTTTGTAAATGAAATAACACAAAGACATTTAGGATTAGATGAGCCATAATTGTGCCGCAAACAAAATAGTTTATTTATGGTGTTTAATTTTTATATGATGAAACATTTTGGGCATGAATACATGGGGGGGGGGTAATTAAGAACTCAATTAAGTTATTTTTAATACACCGAGGCACAGGTGTGTAAGCTTAAGTCATAACAACTATTAGCAGATGGAAATGTGCTATGTTATACGCTGAATGTTGCTCTTTTACCAGCACAACATAAGGATTATACACAGGGAAATAGGTGCGCGCGGCAGGAGGTTGGTGTCTTCTACCCCGAATATCTCCGGCCCTTATTGTGCTATTGAGTTGAATTATAAAGCATTATGACAATTATGAAATAAACTAAAGCGTTTAAAGGAAACCTAATATGTCTAAATTCAAAAACAATAAAGTTCTACCCGATTGAAAAAAGGACTTATTATTATTTTTAGTTAAAATTTTTATTTATAATGAAATCAAAAAAAATATGGGGTTGAAACTTTTTTCTTGGCGCGGGATTAAATGAGCTTTCTAACGACGGCAGTTTGGTCCTTTTTGATAATTTGGAGCCAAATTTAACGTAATTTTTTTATTCTTGAATAAAGTAAAAATTGGGCATGTTCAATTGAGAAAAAATGGCCGAACTTTTTTTTTGGTGCGGTTTGATGCTATAAGCATCAGTGTACCAAAGAGTAGCTTGTTCCTGCAAAAATTATTATGAAAATGTGGTGCGGGTTGCATAAATTGAAATTTCTGATCACTGCTACGGAGCTACAGTTGGGGTTTGAGACAAACTAAAGTTATTTATGTAAGTCCCATCAAGTGTTTTTTGATATAAATACTTGTGTTTTTCTCTGGTCTATTCCTTTAGCAATGGCGTAATATATGACATGACTTTTCAAAAATATGCATAAAAAGTAGTGTATCTTGCTCAAAAATTGTCTTAAAAATCTACAATTTTGTACAACTGTGATTGGCATTAGTTTACATACACTTATAAACTTTCAGAAATTATTATTTATTAGTAAATTTATTCAATAATTAAGTTGAACCACTTCGGTGAGGGCTTACAAAGCGGGCAGTAAGTTTTTAACAATGAGGCTTACATACACATAATATGTATTGATGTTTTTTTTTTTAAACAATCTCAAAATTTGACACTAAAATCATTTTAAATTTATAATTACACAGAATCAGAGCAACCCAAAGTTCATAAAAAATTGCATTTGCTACATTGCAACGGCTTACCTGACTCTCCTGTGAAAACAACAGCCAATCATAACAAGTAGATAAAAGAGGTAGCTTCTCTTTTTCGCTTTTGTTCTACACTGCCAAGGCGGCGTGAACTCACTGAGCGTCCTCTCGTTTCTATTCGCCTTTCTTTTCACAAGTATATCAAATAGCGCGCAACTCCGCAAAAAGCATTTTTTAAATAAATTTGGGTTGCTTTGATTGTTTGACTATAATTTTTTAATAATTTTAGTGACAAATTTTGAGTTTGTTATAAAAAAATACACATATCAATGCAAACATGTATGTAAGCCACATTGTTAAAAACTTACTGTCCTCTTTGTTAGCTTACGCCAAAGTGGTGCATCTTAATTGTTGCATAAAATTAGCAATAATTAATAAAAATTTCTGAAACTTTATAAGTGGATGTAAACTAATGTCAATCACAGTTATACAAAATTTCAGATTCTTAAGACAATTTTCGAGTAAGATTCACTACTTTTTATGCATATTTTTGAAAGGTCATGTCATATATCACACCGCTGCTAATTAAATATAACGGGCAAGGAAAATTTAAAACATTCAATTTATATCTAACATCCCAACAATTCAAAATATGTTTTTATTATTTTAATACAAAATTTTGGACATGAGAAACAATTTGTCAAAGGTTTGAGTTCACTAACTTATTTCCTCGACTGTAATCATAAAGTTTAGAAGTTTTCTTTTTAGATGTTTAGATATAAGCCATCTATATACAATTCTTGAAACATATACTTGTTTTATTTAAACATATTTTAAATTTTATATCAAAACCAAATATTGCACCTCTATAACATCATAAAACATCATAATATGCATTTAAAAGCAACGGCAATTTAAACATAATAAATCATAAATAACTTTAATAAGATGCCTTTAAATTTCATTTTTAAATAAATCAATATTTTTAAAGCATAGATTTAAAGATTAGATATTTCTGGACCATTATGATTTAAAACATTAATATGTTACTTAATTTTGTTCAATTTTACATTTGACTAACAAAACTTATATTATACACTAATTATGTACTGTACTGTATGCAATGGCAATTTTACAATGCTCTGGCTGTACAGTTTAACATGGTGGACTTCAATAGATTTTAGAGACAAATAATGGATGAGTAATTTAAAAGAAATAAAAACGTTTTTTATGTCTTAATTCAACTTCCCCATTTAGAATTATTTTTATTTTTTCTTACATTTACCGGAAGAAGATATTTTTATAACAGCGTCATACAAGAAAAAATGTGGAGTAGACTCATGCCATCCACGCTTATGATGGATGATATAACATATCATTGTTTTTTAATTAATGAAACAGTTATTAACATATAATCTAATTCAATTTCAAAGGGTTTTAAAATTCATTCTTATTATAACATAACAAGTTATTATATTTTGTGCTTATAATAGTCAGTATCCTGGAGTGTATACAATTTCACGACATATGTAACCAACTGGTTGCATACTTTCAAATCTTGCAGGCGCTATTAGTATTTTTGGAATAATTTGTGTGGAATGTTATATGTGATTGTATTTTTTTCTCCCCTTGGTTGAATTGGTTAAAGAGTCTTGTAATTAACCCAAACTCTGTTCATGCATAATTATAATATAGTCTGACGAAAGAACTGATGTGCAGGTACATAAATTTAGTTTTAACATGACATGGTTGCAAAATAAAGAGAGGCAAGATATCTTCCTATTTCTTTCTTGGTTTGAAAAATTTGCATTTGCATGATAAAATTTAAGAATGACACTTTTTAAACTTTTAATTATAATAATAAGTTTTAGAAAGAATATAGTCTTTAATTTTCATATTTTTCTAATTATTATAACTACCTCTTTATCTAATTTTTATGTATTGATAGTTAGTGACACCGCGCGAAACTATACTTTTTAAATGCGACTGGTATCAAAGGTTAACTTATTGTTATAAACCATGATTTAAAAGCAAAAAGGGTACTACCTGCTTGAGTGAGATGATTTTGTGTAACCTTCTCTAGTCTATACCACTTTCAGGGTATTGTCAATCAAAATAACAGATATTTTAGTTCGTTGGTCAGATTATATGTGTTTGTGTACTTTGTTATCTGAATAAAGGCAATTTTGAATTGAATGGTAGATATTTTAATGTTATTATATTATATTTTCAAAAAGTCACTCCTTATAAAGTTACATTCCGTATATTCATTGTAATATTCAATAATAATATTCAATGTAATATTCATTCGTAAAGTGCCTTTCCTAAAAGTGGATTATATAAATTCACTCGTCATACAAAGAATAAATATTTTATATTTAAGTAAACACTTGATTCTAAATAAAAGAAATAACATTTTGTACAAATTCATATCAAAATTGTCTACTTTTGAAGGACTTAGAAATTTCTACATAATTTTTTACAATTTCTAACACGGTTGGTATGAAGAATATACAGTAAATTATGCAGCGAGCTGTTTTTATATTGAACTTTATAAAATAATATAGTTGTATTAAAACTTTTTATTATTATTACTATTTGCAACGGGAAAGATGCAATTTTAGTTATACGTATAAACAAACTATTCAAGAATATTAGATAAACAAGAGTAATATCATTATAATTACTTGAATGTATCGAAATGACGCATTCAAAGGAAATAAGAAATTTATAATAAGATTTCAAGTTATATAATATAAATAGATATAGCTTACACAGTCACCACAGCTAGCTATTACGAAGCAAAGCTGAGTGCTCCTTTCTGTCGCTCTGTCTCTCTGTCGCTCTGTCGCTCTGTCGCTCTGACTGTCTTTCTGACTCTCTTTCTAGCTTACCACGCAGCAGCAGCTTAACAAATCTAAAATGTATTACCTTGTATACTTCACATATAAGCTTATACATATAGTACGGTTCAATGAATTCTGTGATACATGGCTTCTTTTATAAAGATTTTATGTCATTTTAATAATGTTTCTTTGTTAATTTTTTGTCTAACATCTTTCTCCGAATCTATAGCAGTCTATAGTACAAATCAATTATGTAATATTAATTTCGGCATAAAAAAATACAATACCGTTTTTTTTTTTTTTTTTTTTTTATTTTTTTATTTTTTTTTTTTGCCATCTTTTATGCTTAGTATCATTTTTTAGAATATGTTCAAATATGTTGTAAAAATATCGGAAAATATTAATTTTGTCATTATCTACAGGACCCATGCATGTAGTGATGAATACCAAACTGCATGTGTATTTAAGCCTTTTGGTCGACCCGTATTTCCAGTTACATTTCACATGTCAATAAGGTTTTGTCTTAACGGAATTTAACGGTAAAATTGAGCATAATAACACTATGGGAAAAAATCTAAACTAATTTATTCAATTTTTAAATAATTTTCTAGCTGCATGTATTCTTGCGTGGTTGTATATTTTTATTCTGTTTTAACTCAAACGATGAAATTTGCCGGAAATATCTTCTCTCTCTCTCTCTCTCTTACGTTTATTATTATTTTTTTTTTTTTACTGTTTGAGTCCTTTACAATGTTGGTTATTACTTATTTACAAATTGAGTTTTCTTTTATTATTATTTTATAAATAATAATTTTTAATGTAATGCTAAAAATGATAAAAATGTATTATATGCATGATTTCTCTCATATATTTGATTGCGTTATATTAATAAATACATGTGTATAAATTTACGTTTGCCTGGGTATAAATAATAATATTGGAAACTTAATTACTTATCAATTCGTTACACTTGATAATCATATTACGTTAGTTGCAAATAATACCTCAAAAATGAGGCACGTGTAGCATAGATTAATTGATGCTCTCTATAAATACATTGGATTTGATGAACTGCGCAACAGCTAGCAACCTAACATCAGCTTGCCTTTTACGTAGGACTGCCTTTATTATACGGGCCGGGGATAAATCATTAGGTATAAAAGGGAACTAGACTGACTGCAAAGGGTTTTGTATAGGGACCCTTATGGGATATAGACCAAAGTTCATTGGTCCAGATCCCTAATTTTTTACAAATTTCGTACTTTTGATAAGGTTAAGCTCATCATGCATATTGTGAATTAGATTACCTTGAAAATATCGTTTTTATATCATTTTTTGTTCTTCAAAGTTTTTAAAATTTTATTATTTTAAAGTAGGATTCCTGTTTCTTAAAAAAAAAAAAGCTTGCTTTTCAATACAAAAGTATAATACCATAGACATACATAAGTATAGACGTATGTCTACAACCAAGGCGGCGAACAAAGACATATTGGAGGCGACATAGTGTCTGCATATAGGATGTGCAATAAAATTTACAACCCCTACCTTTACGTTGAATAGAAAGACCAAACGGGGGGGAGAGAGAGAGAGAGAGAGAGAGAGAGAGAGAGAGAGATGTATAAATATAGAGAACGATATTTTTTCTGTGATTGTATGCATACTGCATACTTCCAAATTTAAAAATGAGAATAACAATTATTATTCAAATTAGTTCTTTATAATTAACTAACTAAATTTTAGGAATTTTATTTGATAAAATGCTAATGAATACTTATCAATGCTATTTAATTATTAATTTTAATCAAGATATAAAATAAATATCACACACACACACACACACACACAAATATATATATATATATATATATATATATATATATATATATATATATATATATATATATATATATATATATATATATATATATATATATATGTATATTATTTTATATAATATGCCCGATTTCACCCAAAAAAAAGCCGTTAATTATTATTATTAACTACAAATTATTTTACCCAATTTCCAATTTAATTAATGAATCAATAAATAATTTCTTTGTTCAATACATAATAATAGTTTGAATGTTACAAGAAGATTGATAAAAATAATCATTTCTCATTTATAGATAGATACAGTAAGGGAGATCAATGTGTACTCTTACGCGAGTGGAAGTAAATACCTGCTTTGTTTTCTGTGTTAAAGAAACTAGTAAGCTGGGAAGCAAAAAAAAAAGTAGTCTTGATGTTATAACTTTTGAACGGAGTGGCATAAAATGATGAAACTTTCAAGGTTGAAAATTTGAGGAAGTGCCTGATTTGCTGATGACACAAGATCAAAGGCTATATTTGAACTAATTATTGACCGCAAGCCCTAAACATGGCTCAATAGTCCATTTAATTATGGGTTATTATTATTATTTATTTAAGCCTACTTGATTATATCTGGAATGGTAGTTTTATTGCCATGGTAGGCCCGGTCCTATTTAGAAGGTGCGTGCTTATACGGTAACCATGGGGATACTAAAGGGTCGAACTATCCCATGACTGCAGTTTGCAACTTTGCTACATTGCGGTCCAAATTTATAAAATGAATTATGAATTTATAATTACGTAAAAATTAATATAAGAACAAAAATAATTGAAGTTTATATTCGATTTATTGAAATCTGTAATTAACATCTTATACTATTAATTTTTTTTGTCATCCAAAATTAACATTAGAGTATTGTATACAATACACCAAAGCAAAGCAAAGTAAGAACAGATATATATTTTCTATCATAATAAGTAATATTTTAATGTTAAGGTGTTTTGCAAGTTGGCAACATAGCACTTAGAACTTTATTTATTATTTTTTTTTTTTACTCTTTTTTTCAAAGTAGCATATTATATATTTTTATGTTAACTTTAAGAAGACAGCGCGTGTACCAGTCTATATTCTATAATGTATTGGGAGCTTAGTATGAATAAAATAACATCGACACAAAACTATTGCACCGTAAACACTGCACTATAGCTAATGCTCTACATACTACCATAGTAAAGGTATAAACCTACTTATAATATGGTACTCTCATACATTTTTAATAATTTACGGTATATGCATCCCGAATCCAATAACAAATAAACCCAATAAACTGCACTCTTCTCACTTTGATAATGTATTACCTAACTTTTTTATACCCTGTGCTTTTATAATGCATTTACTTATTTATTTAATATTATGGTATTTACTGTACGTCAACACCATTGTTTCACCGTATGAATACTTTTAAAGCATTTATTTATAAATACACAAAACATTATGAAAACGTAATCGTGTTTTATCTGATGGTAATGATGCGTTTAATATTAATTTTTAATGTTAAAAAAAATATTAAAAAAAAAAGTAGAAGAAAAAGATCAATCCTTTGTCCATTATTATTATTTATTTACAAACAGAATTGAATATACAGTTCAATCATTTTTCTATGTAATAAAAATCTCTTCCCCTCTTTATACCATTATGTATATGAACAATATCGCTATTTTTTATAATATATTATTATTGTGGTTGTGTTTGTTTGTTTGTATATCTTTTATTTATATATATATATATATATATATATATATATATATATATATATATATATATATATATATATATATATATATATATACAACAATTATACATAGTAAAGTATTATTTTGGTATAATTAATTTTACTCTAAAATTATGGTCATTGTAATTCATTTTCATTTTGAAATAATCTTAAATTGTCAATTTTTGGAATATTAGACTATACTAATTTTTGTATTTAATTCAAAGATATTGAAGTAGTTTAACAAACAACAGTTGATGTTTTTTTTCGTCTAAGAAAATTTGATTTAATTTTTATTATACGCCCTGAACATTTGCAAGTATAATATAATATCCAATAAAAATTGTGATATTTTGAACCTCTCTCTCTCTCTCTCTCTCTCTCTCTCACACACACACACACACACACACACTTGCCAGTAATAAGTAATAATAATAATAATAAGTAATAACAAAATTGAAATACAATTGTCATAAATCTTTTTGTTTATTGTTTCAGCTGTTTGCTTGTTTTAGCATTGCCACGTCAATTAGTCTATGCTCCACGTCTATTAGTCAATTAGACTCCTTACGCATACTTTATGCACGCGATCGTTAATTCAGGACCATACTTCCAACGCAGAACAATTTTACTTCAAGAGCCTGGCTGATCAACACTGTATACTTGCAAATGTCTTCTATTTTCCGAAGGCACCATCACTTTCGCGAACCTTCAAACATGGGTTCATGTAGTGACAGATTGTGATATATTATAACGAAAAGAATAAAATATACTTTCACTGTCAAGCACTACTGTTTTTACAATTAAAATACAATTTTTGCTTTAAATTTATAATATATATTACGTTTAATATACATATAATGCAACTAATAACTGTAGTGGCAGCAGCTTAATTTTACTGGGCAAAAAAAAAAAAAAAAAAAAAAAAACTGAATTTTGTACCTTTACAACCCCTACCTCTAGTCAAATCCCTGTAATGCCTAATTTCAGTCGTATTGTTCAATAAATTAAAGAAAGGCTCAAAAACACGCGTAACGCAAAGTGTTATTGTGTATATAGGTGTGCTGCAAATGCAAACAGCAAGAAACGAGGAGCAATGAGGCGTCGGAGGACGCCGAGGACAAGGAGGAGCCAGGGATGCATAGGAGTCTCAGGGCACGCCTCTTGAGTGATAACCATGGTAATTAGGATGAGCTGGACAGAACTCAGTTTTCGATCGATTAATTGATGACGGAACAAAAAATTTCGAGAACGCAAGATGGGCAAGAAAAATGAAGAAGCTGAAAAGAGAGAGAGCGAGAGGGAGTAAAATTTTATATTAATTAATTAATCAATTAATTAATTAATTAATTAATTAATTAATTAATTAATTACTTAATTACTTAATTTATTTATTTATTTATTTATTTATTAATTTATCAATTAATTAATTAATTAATTAATTAATTAATTTATTTTTATTTATTTATTTACTTATTTACTTACTCACTTACTTATTTACTTATTTATTTATTTATTTATTTATTTATTTATGTATTTATTTGTTTATTTATATTTATATATGATAGAGTAATAGTAATATAAGTTATTGCATCTGCATTAATTTTGTGATCTTTATTTTATTTTTCTCATCATGAAGCTAGATATATTTAGAATACCTTTTTATATTTTCAAATCTCATTAAAAAACAAATTGTTATTGTAAATGTCAATTTTTTAGATTATAACTTGCAAAATATAAGAAAAATAACAGTGATGAAAAAAATCATAGAAAATGTAACTATATAATATATAATAATATTTATAGAACTCAATTGCAACTTATATATAAACGCAGTTAGATAAAATATATTGCGATGAGCACTTGAATTCTATGCGCGTATTTCCATCTTGTCATACCATCGCTTAAATATTCCTTATGTGTAGTTTTTATTCTTATGTTAGTTACTTTTAATATACAAGATCTATATTTGAAACTTATTAAGTTATTATGTGGGGAAAAAAAAAAAAAAAAAATAGCGCATCTAGTTCGCTCTATTTTTCTGTCTTGTTCAATTATGTGTTCAAAGTAAACTTATAACCTTCAACTTAAAAGTTTTTTTTAATTACTGCATTTTTGTATGTTATAGTATAAATGTTATTAATTTGGAGTGGCATTAATAATAATGCTATAATGCTGTTGGAGAAAATACAGCTTTAAAAAAATATCGCCCAGTTGAACACAATTGTCCAATGGCTGTGAATTCGTCAGAACGATTGCAACGATTAATATATATATATATATATATTAAGTTGAAAGACGTTTTGTGTGTTTATATAATATAAAGACGCGAAACGTCTCTCAGCTTAATTTTAGCGTCTAATTCAAATAAAATTTGAATTTGAAAAATTATTTTGATATGAAAGAATTAACATTTTTTAAGAAATTTTATATATTATATACACCAATATTATTTACTTTTCCTGGTGACTTTTTTCAGATCATAAAAAAAAATGGCATGCAAGTTGTCTTTTGGACTCTCCCCATATGTTCATGCGAAAACTATACAGCTCGCGTTATGATGGCCAGCATCTGCAATGTGACAGATTCAATGACACTATTTTTGTGTTTTCTTATATCTTTTTTTTCTTGTTTTTTTTTTTTTTAGCTCTCCGGGACATCTCACACTTGACTTTAACGTAACCCTACAGGTGGCTGTATCGACTGTTATACGGACAATGGGGTTCCTAGGTCTGAAGAGCCCCGACTTTCCTCTGTATAAAGTTAAGTGAAAGACACAGTCTTTAAAACTCCAATGAGACACATCCCAGAGCTACGAAACAATAATAATCGATGCATGAAATTTAAACAGACATTTTTAAAAATATACAAGTTTAAAATCATACATGTATTCCACTTTTATTTTACCATCTATGTAATTTTTCTTTCAAAATGTCCGGATTTTTATGGCACACAAACATATACACACACACACGCACGCATATACATACATATATAGTATTTTATATGTGCAATTGAACTATAACATAACATTCAACACAAGTAATTTAAATATATCACTTATTTCTTATTCAATGTTAATTATTGACGAGTAGTTTATTAAAAATCCTCTGAACAAGCTGTTAAGATAAATTATTTGACTGGTACATATGTAAATAATTTTATTATTCATTCGTTTAAAATATGATATTTTTAATTTGATGCTTTTAAAAATATAAATTAAAAAAATTGATATTCATTACCTGAACACATCATTTTTAATGTGGTACTTCTGTTTTATATATTTATTATAATGATAAATGTTTGTTCATTGTAATCTGTGATTTTATTATATATACCAGTGTATGTGGACTTGCTCTGTTGTTGAAGAAATAATATGAGTATGAATAATGTTTTACCGCAATATATCTTTTATTAATTTAAGTTTTTGAAAATGCTATCTCGTAAAAGACTAAATGGTATTTTTTTTAATATAAATAAATAAACTAACTGTTGTAGTTATTTACGAAATTTTTAGTATAAAGTGCTCCAATAATTTTTCAATTTTATTACATATAATAAAACATAAGTAAAAGTGTGTATTATGCAACTTTTTTGTGCATTATTTTTACAATATGTTGTTAAGTTTTTATATTATTAAAATATATTGTTTAAGTTTATGCATCTTTTAAAAGTTTATTTATGGTCAATGTTTTGTAAAATAGTGTTGTCAACGCCCCAATAAAGCTATTTAATTACTTATTATTGTAGTTGTTTATATTATTGTACTCCTTATTATATACATAAAAGTGTGTACAGCATTTATATACATCGAGGATTGCGCATGAGATGCATGAGGCAATAAATACTGGCAGGGATTTGTGACCAAGACAGGAAATGGGATAAACACATTTCAAGTAGTTACAAAACTAAAAGCTTATAAGAAGGCATTAACTCAAATTTATAGGAATAAAAGTTACATGGCCTATTTTTCAATATACCAAAATTATTTACACGGAACCCATCCCAACCATCGGAAAACGAATTTAAACACAATGCTCTTTCATTTTGCTTAGGATAGCTTAAAACACCCTACAAATTTTATTTTTGAATTTTTTACCAAAAATAAAAAAAGTAGCGTATTTCCCGAAATTTTTTAATCAGCATAATCAAAAGGCATAGTTTTTTTTTTTCCTGATGGTCAAAACTAGCTACATTCCGTTGAAATATTTTTGGCCAAAAGTATAATATCCGTTCTTAACATAAGGGAATCAAGATTAGGTGTTTTTTGTGATTCAAATTTCATGACAGAATTAAAACTAATAATTAAAAATAAATATAAAACTGAGAGTAAAATTTATTCAAGTAATTTAAAGTTTTATTAATTGTGGTAAAACATTGCTAGTGTCTTGGACTCTAACGCGACAATAGTGGCGGGTGTTGTTCTCCTCCTCTTCACGACATTTCGTGGTAAATATCTGGCACATCTTACTTTGAGTATGTGCCCAACGTAGGACGCAATATGTCGTGAAGAGAAAAAGAACAACTCCAACCACAATTATCCGGTTATAGTCCAAAACACTAGTAATGTTTTATCACAATCATCGAACTGTGAAAGCCTACATAATTTTTTACCAATTGATTCAATCACTAAATATACCCTAACAATCATTAAAAACTTGAAAATAACAGAACAATGAAGTATGAAATATGAGCTACAATGAATGAAAAATATATAGCACCAAATACAAAAAAAAAAAAAAAATTGTCAGAAAAAGGGAATATAATTTACCTAAATTTGGAATTGAATACTCATTGCGTTGATAGGATTAACATTAAAATTTCAGATAAAGGTTAAGAAAAAACAATAATACAAGGGCTACATTATAATAAAAAGTGTAATAGTTAAACAGATAATGTTGTTTGAAAAATAATAACGATTTTAGAGGGAAGAGATACCGCTAAAATATGCTAATAATTTTTCTTATATAGCTACAAAAAAAAAAAAAAAAAAAAAAAAAATATTGTACTGTAATCATGTAAAAACGAGGGGTGGGGTGGAAATTAATTTATATTAAATTTCCTTATTTTGAAGTATTAAAAATAATGCTCATGCCTTTTATAAACCTATACAGCAGCTTTCAAAATTAGTTGAAAAATAAACAGCAACAATAATATTAGCTGTCAATTAGTAAATTATTAGCCATTATTTAAGATAATATGAAAAGTACAAGGAGTTTTTCAGTAGATAGCACGCAACTAGATACAAGCTTAAGGATGGTTATGTATAACTTGACTCAAAAAACCTCAGCCGATTTATCGTTTTACCACTAATGTATCGCCCATTTCTCGCGTGCATTTCAAAGGGGGGCGGCTGGGCAATACCGTAAAAGGTCGAACGGCAAGTAACTCAGGCTTTTATGTTAGGGTGAGGATGATTTAAAGCATTCTCGTTTGTATTCGTGTCAATTCGACTCGTTCGAGTCTTCTCGTCACTGAGTCGGTACGTGTGTATCAACAAGTATAAATACACTGTACCAACACCAAACGTCTCAGTCATACCTTGTCTGTGGCACGAGAGTGACTAGTAAATATTTTACTCCTGGAACTTTACCAAGGGCCAAACTTCTAAGATCCGCAATCCCGTTTCGGTAAGTTAAACTTTAAAAAAAATTATTATATTATTTTATCCTAAAGTGAAATATATGTCACATATTAGTTAGTTTTTTTTAATAAATTCAATTGTATTTAAAATCAGTGAATTTCAACTACAAAATACTTTATTATTTTATTGAATGTTTAATTGAACTACTCTTAAAAACCAGTGCTACACTTTTATGAACTGAAAATTAGTTTTGTGTTTGTTTGTGTAAATTTGAATGTTCAAAGAAAATAAGAACTGTGATAATATTTTATTGAAATTAGGAAATTTTTTTTTTTTTTTTTTAAATTTAACTTTGAAAAGTTTTCTTTCCCAATAACCGTTGCTGATTTTTTACTTATAAAATTTGCTTCATTTAAACAGAAACCAAATAAGCAAGTGGATAAAATAAAAGGACAAATTTAAATCTTTATTTTCCAATCTTTAATTTTACGTTATCAGAACACTTTTAATTTCTTTGGACATTTGGATCTGCACTTTTATTTTCTTGAAATTGATTCTAACAAGGACTTTATAAATGTTATTTTGATATTAAATTACGTTATATGCAGTGGATATCTTTTAAAATTGAAAAGTGTTGAAATATAATAATTAGATTTTCAGTTCAAAAAAGTTACACAGTGAGTAAAATTTCAAATTTATTATATATTGATAGCTGAAAGTATAAAGTAAAGTATAAAGTTAAATATAAAATGCAAAACATAAAATTAAAGTAAAAAGTTAACGATAAAATGTAAAACATAAAATTAAATTTAGATGCTTTTATTTCTAACAGAATTCAAATTTCTTTTTATAAGCACTTTAAACTTAGAGTTTTAAAATATACAAATAGGTGAGACCAAATAAATTTTAATAAGGAAAAAGTCAATTTTAAGTACATTTGATACCGATCAGTTTAAAATAAAGTTTTTTTTTCTACTCATTAGTTTTACCTTGCATACTTTTGTTTTTGATATTAGAGATTGTTTTGTTAACAATAAAGAAGTCTCTCTCTCTCTCTCTCTCTCTCTCTAATCACTATGTTTTATTTGATGAAACTCTATACCGTATCTTCATTTTATTATAATTATTATTTTTCTTTACTGATGTCAAGTAAATTAAATTGTAGGAAAGAGAAAATGAGTGGGTGAGTGATTGTGTGTGTGAGATAAAGAGAGAACGTTGCCACGACAAGTAATTAAATAAATTATGAATAGAGGAAAAGGTATCACGTTCTCAAGTGATCACGGTGAAAAAAAAAGGGTAAAATTCCTGATTAAATAAAGTTCTTCACTTTTAATTAACTTCATCGCGGTTGAACACTTAGTTAATTTTTTTATTAGTTTATCAATATAAGTATTATGTATTTATATGTATTTTAGCACGCAAGCCGCTATTTTACCATATAAATTTAAGCTTGTTATCAATGCATTAAATTTGTTTAAAAATGCAAAAAAGGGAAAGGAATTAACTTTTGGCCCACCGTAGTGAGATTTCCAAATTAAAACATGTAAGGGAAAACATATTTCATTAGTTTTAAAATTTGTGATGTATCATGCACGGAAAACATAAATTTAAGAAACTATTCAGATACATATGAATAACTCTTTAGTACAAACCAATAACTTTTTTGAAAAAAGTTTAAAGAGTAACTCGTTAGTATAAACGTAATTTCTTTAGCGGTAATTAGTTGACTCTTTAGATTATAAAAAATTTAGTTTGTATCTAACGAATTTATTATAAAAAAAAAGTCTAAATAGTAACTCTATAGATAATTTTTTCCGTGCACGGAATATAATATTTAGTGTACAATATAAACTATTTTAAAATTGTATTTACAAATGTGAGTGATGAGAGCACATTTAGTTTTTTTTAAATTAAAATTACAATTATTATTAAATTTTCTTTTTATTTATACAATTAGCATCAAGAATATTGATTACGGTTTTATGTAAATTGCAGCAAAGAAAACGTGTTTATCCGAGATATGAGTGTACGAAAGACGCGGAGTTACAAGCATCATCGTATGCACCGCGATTATTCCAAACCTCCCGTCTCTTGAGCATATCACATTCTGTAATTAGCTTTTAAAATCAAGTTAGCAGACGACCAATCTAATTTAATAAGATGGAAAGTGTGATAAAAGTTATATTAAATTTACTTCAATGTCTATCACAACATTTCAGCATGGCATCCATATAATATATAAAATATATATAAGAGTTTTGCAATTAACTTTGCTTTTTTTTTTTTTTTAACTGAAAGTAATATTTTATTTCTTAAAATGGTAGTTAATAGAATGATATTCTCGTATTTTTTTTATCTATACTAATAGATGTATATTTTAATTAATTTAATAATAATATTTACGATTTTGTATTTTTTAAATAATGAAGGTATTTTTAAAATTCTTAGACTTTAAAATAAATGTAAATACGTTTCAGTTGATACGAATAATTCTCTTTAAAAAGTTTTTATTTTAAAGATACACATAAATTGTGCTTTTAGTAGATTATGATACATTAATTGCAATAAAAGTTCATATTTAACTAAGTTTCCAATAAATCTATTAAAGTTCGAGTATGAGTAGGCTGATTGTAGTATTTGTACCAAACACCCTTCAGTTCCGTGCAGTAAACTTAACCGAGCGTATTAGAATTTGCAAATATTTCAATATAAATGCTTCACTTGGTTTTATAGTTTTCAAAGCAAAATCTCTCTCTCTCTCTCTCTCTCTCTCTCTCTCTCTCTCTCTCTCTCTCTCTCTCTCTCTCTCTGTATTAAAGCCAATTCTTGCAACTTAGAAACATTTTAATTTAACTATAACTATAGATAGTATATCTAAGTATATTATTATAAACAGATATAAGAATTTCGAACAGTTATCACTACAGTATTGATTATTTCTAATTTTATGAAATATTTAATTTTTTGTTTTATTAATGATCTTTAAATTTTATAAATTCTATCATTTAAAAAAAAATTATTTAGAAATAAATTTCTAGTTTAAATGAATTTGCATTTTTATACCATATAACGAACATTGATTTTGATTAATTTTTACAAGATTCGGTAATTTCGTTTTCAAATGAATTAAGATTATTTATTTTATATGCAATTATCAGTGGCTTTTATATACGTGTTTAGAAATCGATATTTAAAATAAGTTTCTAGTTTGCGTGCAATAGATTTAAACAAACAATGACAGCTACAAGAGCTTACTTTGGCCACCTTGGGAAACGGTTGAGTAGATGGTGAGCTTCTATGCAACTAGCGGGCGATTCCGAGCTGTTACCAGGCTTGTAGCCACATTCAATGACTGCAACAATAACATTTCAAAATAAACAACTTACAAATAAGTAATGAACAAATTAATTAACTTTTTAATTGAGTGTAAGAAAGTCAGAAATTTAATACATTAATAATAATAATAATAATATATAATTATTTTTTTTTAATCCAAAATTACTGAATTTATTATGTAACATTATGAAATTTTTGTTATAATATTATTAGGAAATAAAGAGATAAGAAATTCTGAATAATTCAATTCTTATATCTTCCAATTTTATTATTATTATTATTATTTTTAAGAAGTAGTTAATAGAGTTGGTTTAAAATTTTTATTAACATGCATATTATACAATATAATATACTTTAATATACTACAGTATACATATGAGGCGTTATATCTATGTTTATTACATTGCTCTAGATCATTGAATATTATATTAAAAGGATTGACAGCTTCATATCTGAGATAGATTATTACTATTTTACCTCGGTTGGAGCATTTTTACCTTAAACATTTAAGCAATATTGATGTACTGAGTAGACCCATAAAGAGGTCATGTGACTTACATTGACTTATATTATTTCAGAAACAATTAAAATTAAAATTTCTGGAACATTAAAGGAGGGAGGGGGAGGAGGGAGAGGGAGGGAGGGGAGGGAGAGGGAGGGGAGGGAGAAGGAGGGGAGGGAGAGGGAGGGGAGGGGAGGGATAGGGATGGAGGGGGAGAGGGATGGAGATGGTGGGGAGAGAGGGAGGGGGAACTAGTACTATCATATCACTGAAAATCTTTCTTCTTTGCTACATCAATCGTTAGATATTATAACTTGGAATAAAAAAATTATAACAAAAACTTAGTACACAATTATAGCTGAAGCATTAAAAACTATTAATTCAGGTTATAGAAATTTTAATTAAAAATTTCATACAAAGCTTTAGAAAAATAAATTTTAAAAGTAAAAAAAAAAAAAAAAAAAAAAAAAAAAAAGATTTTTTTTTTAAATACACAAGTTAATATTGCAAATTTATAAATTATTTTTTAATATTAAACCTCAAATACACAAATATGTAAAAAAAATAATACGAATTAATTTATGCAAATTGAAGGTAAAATTATAATATAGCAAAAGTTTATCAAAGACTTATAAAGTAAGTCATTCCTTTTTTTTGCCGAATAGTTGCAATATAGCGATGATTTGACAAAAAGTTAAATCCATTTTTTTTTCTCGTAGTGATACTTAAGGACAATACTGCTTCAAATATAATATAAATAATATATTATTAATAATTAACATATCTCGGTTCACACGCAACAGTTTTAATTACGTTACTTTAACATTTTAAGCCCATTAAGCCCTAATTAATTTTAATATTATTTTCCTCCCCTATCTGATATAGTCACGGGCACTAAAATTGTTTAATAGATAGTTTTTATTATTAATTTTCAAAAGACACGCCGAAATTAGAGAGTCAACTGTAAAGCCAGAGATAAGTCTCATAAATGCAATGCTTAATAATAATTAGCGGTATAAGGGCATTTTTTTTTTTTTTTTTTTTTTAATATTATTATAAATCGCAAGGTACAGAATCCAACCAAGGCATAGCCTTATCGGTCGGTTCAAAAAAATATTTTCCCGTATATATATATATATATATATATATATATATATATATATTAAATTTCTATACAATATATTACAAGTTTCATGAAACAAACAACAAACAACAATCTGATACTAGTATTGAAGTTGTTTTTTGTTTTTTTTTTACACATTAGTTCTAAAATATCATTTATATCATCAAAATATCATCTTTTATACACTTACTTAAACAAAAAAGTATTTTTTTTTTCTACACGCAATTTTCAAATATTATATAACACATATTTAAACACTTTCTCACAAACAACAGTAATAATTTTATATATGAGATTATTATCTTGTTTAATAAAAACAATTTTAATTGTTTTTTAACTTGAGTTTTAGAATTCAAGTTTTTTAAATTAGAAGGCATTTGATTCCATAAACCAGGCAAATATGTTTTTTTGTTCTTTCTGTAAATCTATTTAAAAATTTTAGGAACAAACATAGAATTAGTTTCGGCAACTCTTGTGTTATATATATATGAACTCTTGGCTCACCATGACTATTTTCAAAGTAATTTATACTAAGAAACAATATTTTTTTAGTTTCTTCAATAGGCAAAATACTAAAGTGCTTAAAATAATCACTATCATTATCAAATTTTTTACCCTTTTTTAATAATTTAAGAATTCTAACTTGCATTTTTTTCAAGTGCCATAATTTATTTGATTTAGTAAACCCATAGGATAATAATCTATACAAAATATGAGAATGTACAAAAGAAAAATATATATTTCAGCCCTATTATACAAAAAGCCCTGACCACAATAGTACTATAAAAGTTTACATAAGAATATACATTTCAAATAAATGTTGATCAATAATTGATTATATAGACATATTATAAAAAATACCATTAAGATTGCTATTAAAAACCGTTTGAAAGGGAAAAAATACTGCATTAATTAATATTTAAACAAAGAAAAAAGAACGTTCGCTCTGAATAAAATATACTTGCTTATTATTATAAGTAAATAATATAAAATATAAATGTACTTTATAATATAAACAGTTACGTTAATTAATAATTACGTTAAGGGAGTAGGGGACCGACATCGGCCATTAAACTCAAACTTTTCTCGTTAAAAAAATCTGACATTTTGCACAATGATACTTCAGCTTGAGACAATAAAAATTTTAGGGAGTCACCGTGCAAATTAATTTTATATGATTTTTTGAAATTTTAAGTCCATAAGGCCCAATGTTAATTTCATTTTTTTTTTTTTTTTTTTTTTTTTTTTTTTTTTTTTGACTGTCAAACATCATGAAATTTTTATCACAACTAAGTGTGACTCTTAGCTACACAATGACATCAAATTTAGACCCAAAACACTTATAGTTTTTTTATATGTAAGGTTATAAGATATAAGATATTATAGTTTTGAGATCTACTCCCTTAAATAAAAATGAAACTTTTATATAAGTTATTATACGCCTATATTAACTCGTATAAAATATTATCAAAGCAAGTTGTTTGACTAAAAATAGATAATAATGCATTTTAAATGTTGCCGCAATCTAGTACTTACTGAACCAAAACATAATAATATTCTAGGAAAGTTTTATAACTTGTGTTCAATTTATTTATTATTCATAAAGCTTTTATATTTCAAAAAGCTTTGAGTCCATCAAAGAACTGCAATGACATATATACAAATAAATAACAATTTATATTTGTTTATAAAACAATACTATGGTTTTACTTTACAAAAGATAAATAATATTTATACAACTTTGGAATATATTATAGTTAAGAAATACCTGTTCTGTGTTCTATTTAAACTAATACAATGTTGAACATAGATGCATATATATATATAATTTCAAATTTTTTATTGTGCAATAATAAAAAGAATTTGATATAATATGTATGCTACTTATTGTAAAGAACAAACTTCTTATGATAAGATTGTTGCCGTGCAATATTGTATTTCATAAAAGTGGTAGCCCCAGCAGTAAGAATACAATGAAAAACAGTGGTATACTTTATACGAATTGCCAAGTTTCTCTTGTTTTCTTCTATTATTTTTGAATCTAGTGATTTCTATAGGGATGTTCAAATGGTATTAAAACAATATTTTGACTTTATTCTTTTTATTTATTGGCTTATTTTTTGGCAAATTGTTCGTCAAATTTAACACTAAAATGCAAACCTTGCTTATAATATAAAGATTTTGGGCTACAATATTTGAAGCAATATAATTCTTGAATGAAATGTTATCCCTTAATGCCCTTATTAAGATACCATTGAAATTTTTTTTTCGTATTTGAACTTTTTTTTTTTTTTTTTTTTTTTTTTTTTTTTTTTTTTTTTTTTAGTAACTATAAGAAATTAACTAGTATTCTGCAAAATTGTCATGTTGCTTTATACGCACGAAAAAGTTATATTTCAAAATATTGCGAATACATAAGAAAGAAAATAATCTATCTTTAGAGGTCATATGCATGTGATAATCAAAATTCCTTCAAATATTAACAAAATGAACTTAATAAACAGATTTTGAAATTTTAATTCCATCAATTTTCTTCACTCACTCTCAATTTTTTGAGTTTATAAAAACTTCATTTTCCCCAGTACTTGTAAAAACTGAAATCACTGATATTTTCTATTTATAATAATAATAAAAAAAAAACAAAACTAAAGGATATAATTAATTTAGAGTAAAATATAAATTTAATAACTCAAAATAGTACTACCTTTTCTTTCTTCAAACACAACTTCGAAGAAAAAAAAAGAAAAAAAAGTCTAAATATATCACAAAGGCTTTTTTCAATATATGATATTTTGAATGTGTTTGTTACTTCTCTTTCTGATTTGTTTTTTTAATATGAAATATAATATCAAAATAGAATACTATAAACATCACCTTGTTATACAGTTTTAATGAGATTACAAATTGAGGTTCCTTTTAATATCGACGTGACAAAGTTGGTGTGAAAGGACAGTGTAGCAGTAGCATTGATCTTGATTGAAAACAAAAGTCAAAGGGCATTATTGTCAATTTTATTGGTCAATTTTTTATATTTTTTAATGGTTTTATTATTCTATTATTTTACTAACAGTCAGTTACAGTTATATTCTTTTTATAAGTTTTTGGAAACAACACACACAAAGTAAAATAAAAAAAAATAATAATAATAATAAAAAATAGGGAAAGTATAAGTTTTTAAGATATCCAAAAATATAACAAAAGTAAGGCAGTTCAATGCATTTTTAAGGCCCAACGGGCTGCATATCCTTCAGGATACTTACACTTTATTTCATAATATTAAATGAAATAAGAACTGTGATAAATTTTACTTTTCATCTATTTATTATAATACTGGTTGTACAGTACATGCATACATGCATAAAATTTAAGTAATAATTTATTTATTTTGATTATGTTGTTTTGTTAATGGTTCAGCAATAAAACTTTTGGCTTATTTAATAAAATTAAAATTCTATTATTTATATAATATGTAATTATTTATTTGCAATTAGTAATATTTCTTTCGTCTATAATAATTTAATAATAAAATAAAGCAATATATTATGCTATTTAATATATTTACTGTTATTATGCTCTTTTAAGTTCACAAAAGACAGCTCATAGAATACTTTCTTCCTTCCTCATGCCAACTCTTAATTCACAACGCCTGTTGCACATTACACCAATAAAGTTCTTCACAAATTCTAAAAATCAATCTCGTTTACCCAGTGTAGCAAAAAATTAATGATATTTTATTATTATTTGCATAAACAATCTTATTTCTCATGGCTATTATTATTATTATTATTATTCATGCTTTTTTATAAGGCCTTATATAAGGCCAATATATTTTAAATAATTTATGACTTTAAGTAATTATTGACTGTTAATAAATTAACTATAACTTTTATAATATAAGTAGAAAAAATATACTTTAAACTTTTTTTTTTAGCGGAACTCTTTTCTTTAAAAAAATCAATGGATCAGGATACTTTTTTCTCTCCAAAAACATTATTGGATACTACGATACCAACTGTATGTTCTGTAGATAATAGATTTCGTTATAGAGCTCAATGAATGCATAACTCGGAAAAATTATGTATTATATTTATATTGATTCAATGTACAATGCACCTGTACAATGTGAGTCATATTATTAAAAAATAAATAACAATAAAACGAATTAAAAGAAGTAAACTGATGTATGTATTTGATATTTTTGGTTGAAATTCACCTGCAATTATTTTCAAGGATGAGTTAAAAAAAAAAAAAAAAAAAAAAAAAAAAACTAACTGATATACAGTGACTGCACGTTCCAATGTTATGGAAATATTTTTCAATGTGTATTATAATTGATTTGTAATTTGATTTTTTTTTATTATTATTATTTAATCCCCTATAAGCATGTGAATGTATTGATGTAATTTTATTAAAAAATGTGTACGTGTATTTTTTATAAATATATATTAGTAGTTAATGTGTGTGAAACTTGATATATATATATTATATAATTATATATATTCTGACAAGACCAAACCGTTGCTGTATACTGCATATATATATATATATATATATATATATATATATATATATATATATATATATATATATATATATATATATATATATATATATATATATATATATTGTTATATTGAACATCTTGGAATAGTAAAAATGTTTTGTACTCAGTAATCATTGAATAAAAATTATGACGGGTATTGATTTAAAACGGAATTGGTTCAAAGTATAACTGATTTTAAAAGTTAAAGGAGGGGAAGATTTAAAATACCAGAGTTGACATATAGTGGAGACGAGTTTATTTATTTATTTTTTTTTTACTCCCTATTATAAAGCGCTTTTTAAATACATGCTAAGAAATTACAACTTGGATTTAATTAAACGGATTTTGAATCGTGAAGGAAATGAAATGACAAATATTTCGTATTTATTTAATTAACAATTATGAAGTCCAAACACGTACTCTTCAAATGATAAAATAAACGTAAGCGGGTGAAAAGCTGTTTGTTTTTTTTGCATTCTAATTAACTTGAGCCTTCGCTCTTTTAATTGCAATCTTCTTATTTTAATTATCTTGTTTTGAGGTCAACTTTATATTTAAATTGATATTTAAATTATATTTCTATTTTTATATTTTCATATCTCTCTCTCTCTCTCTCTTTTGCATTAAAAAATATGAACTTTTTATTTTTTTAATTTGTCGGATTATATTAATTAAGGAAAAGAAATTAACGCGGTTGGGTATGATAAATTAAAAGGGTAGATGAAAGAAGCATACCGATGTAGGGAGGTTTTCTAGTTGGGTGAAAAATCTCGCTAGTATAGAGATAACAGCTTTAAAGTAATAAAGCATTAAAACAGAATAATCCAACAGAAAAGCAGTTCTAAGTCACTTGAGTATTTAGGTATTAATTTAAATCCCCTCTTTTTTTTGTATTATTTGTTTATTTTATCGAAGTTTCTCACTATTCCACCCATTTACATATAAGTCGTGGGATCATATTGCGTATTACAGTGTCATTTTAGTATTCTTGAGGCACAATTGTTTTCATACTTTTTTTGTTTTCAGCGTAACAGGTGTTATCACCAAATGTGACGGAAACTTTGCTCATTGTCTTACTTACACGGAAACGCACAAAGAAAAATAACTTATAAATTTATATTATTGGATCCAGTAACTTGAATGATATTTAATATTATACACTGAGTCCAGTACGTATCCTAATGCATCCTAATGCACGGCGTATTAGGATGCAAAAAAAAAAAAAAAAAAAATCTATCATAGCTTATTTACGGGACTTTGGAATCAATTAAAAATGGTTATTAAATGTAACTATTATATAAAATTTAACAGTTATATGCAAATGCGGGGTCAAAAAGATTTTATTTTTAATAGTTTTAACCTTCTCTCTCTCTCTCTCTCTCTCTCTTTCTTTCTCTCTCTCTCTCTCCATCATCTAATAAATGGAACCCACAGACATATTAAAAGTTCGCTATTTACCACCTTTTCTTCACCGCAAAACAATCCCTATCAAACTTATACTTCAAAACATTGAAATTAAAATAATTATACATTTATATATCAAAAGTTTTTAAAGTATGAAAGCAGAACATAGCACTTAACTCCATTCTATATTTGCCATTATTTGCAGCGTGTATAGTAAAAAATACAAAATTGCTTATATTAAATAATTATTTTTTCCCCTTATTTTCAAAACTACTTTGAGCAAATTTATCATATTTCTTTCTTATTTTTAGTTTTCAAGATTTTTTTCTTTCTATTTGTCTAAAGTATTTTATAGTAATTTTTTTGAATTTTTATAAACCCAAAGAAAGTCTAAAATCAAGAAGTTATATACAATTCAGAGGGTCACGTGATAAAAATTAAATATTGCAAACTTTTTAAACTAAATCGTTCCAAGTTATGATTCTTAGCTTTTAAATTTATTTATCTTTTAGTTATACTGCTTTTTTTTCTTTTCTTTTTTTTTTTAATATTGAGAGAATTTGAATACTCAAAAAAAAAATTTTTTTTTTGCTTGTTTTTTTTTCACACATAACTTCTGAATTATATAAGATTGTTTGAATTACTTTAGTTGTTTTTAGTTTTTCAAAGTTATTAAATTCTAAACTAGTATTTTTGAGTAAAGATCAAAAATATAAATAAATAAAAATAAAAAATAAACTTTTAAAATAAATTCAGTAGTCCCAATTTTTAATTTCTCTCTCTCTCTCTCTCTCTCTCTCTCTCTCTCTCTCTCTTCTTTACTTCAATAGAAATTTGATTGATGGTAAAAGTTAATCTTCTAAGCTTTCCGTAATTTACCAGAATTACACACCATCACTCGTTATTAGTCTTATATGTTCAACACGATGAAAATTGTTGTTTTTGTTTCCGTTATAGTTAAGTATTTCAATGAAAAATACAAATCTACTATAGGTTTAATAATGATAATAATAATAATATACAACTATGTTATATTCTATAGGTTTAATAATAATATTGAAAAATCGAGCTTTACGTCATATCAACTATAAAATTATTTCAATTGAAAAAGTTTTGTTCTCTAATATTTATTATTCTCGTTAATATTGTTCGGAAAAAACTGTGTCAATTGTAGTTGATATTCATAACAGAATGATATTTTGTTTTGTTTAGAAGTGAACTTTTATATTATTCATTGTTTAATAATTATAAATTAATGTACAGGAATATTAAACGAAGTAACGGAAGAAAAAATAGCTTATTGCACATGATATATTGTTAAAATTTTAAAAATATTGAATGACCAATCAAACGGAAAGAAAATAACAATTATACTTCAGAACAGGAAAATATTCAGAATAAAATAACTAACTATATATTTTGAAATAATAGTTCATAATATGGTACGGTATTATAATGATTAATGAGTAAAACACACACACATACACACACACAAACAAACAAAAAGAAATGAACATTAAGTGGATGCAGAAACTTTCAATTGCTAACTATGAACGGAACTTTATGAAAATGTATTGAAATAATAATAATGTCAACAGATTTTTATAATTACTATTCATAGCAATCAAAAGCCCTACACTTTATTGATTGGTAACTATTGTGATGCAATGCATATAAAACTAATTAACTTTTAAAAAAGGTATTCATATTTTCAATAGCTATATGTATGTTTTGTTTTTTTAATAACATGTTATGCATGCGTTATAATAAAAAAATAATAACAAAAAGGTGCATCATTTCCGTCAATGATATCATTATACATATCTCTCTACAATTGTTATTTTATATTACATTATTATAACATTTTCATTTATTTATGTAAAAAACTTCAGTTAACAATAGTAAAATAATGGCATAGAAATTTTAATTGCAATACATATATATATTATATATTATGTAAAATCGTCTCTATCACGGAATTTTAGCACAACTGAACCGCCTGAACATATCACAGATCCCGTACGTGTGCAAAGCGTTCAAAGTGAACTTTTCACTAGTTCCCGCAATGTTTCAAATAAAATTTTCAAATGTGTACTGTACTAACTAAATTAAATTAAATTTACAAAACTGTCAGATTCGTAAAGTATGTTTTTAATATTTTCTTTTTCCAAGATTAATTTTTTTAAAAAAAAAGAATTAATAATTTACAATATACTTACATTATATCATTCCATAAGTATAACATGCTGTCCCTGCTGCTCTTATCTTTAGTTTATAGAAACAATAATACAACTGTCACATTTTCACTCACATTCACTAACTCAAAGCTGTTGTTAAAAAAAACACTACTTTGTAATATGCAAAATACTCTTAAGATATCTATGATATTCAAAAGTAATGAAAAATTAAAAATTCAAGACAAAACTCTGTGTGCACTGCACTTATTCCGCACTACACAAATTATATTTACAGTATGATAGAAAGACTCTAACTGATCACCTTAGCTAACGTGTCAGGAATGAATAAATAATCAACTGGAAATGTCCTTTGAATTTTTTGTCAGCAATCAAAATAAAAACAATGAGGTAGAATTTTTTTTTTTTTCAAAGATCAGTATAGCATATTTATATGCACCGTTCATGTTAGATGAGTTGCACTTCAGTTTAACTCTACATTTCTCACTAAATGGCAGTTTGTAATTTTGTTTTATTTTTCTTTGAATTTTCAAGAAGTTAAACAAAATCTATCATACGTACAGTATACGTAATGAGAATTTTAAAACAATTTGTTTGCATGAACTCTGAAAAACATTTTATTTCGTAAATAAAGGGAAAAATGTTACCGAATGCTTATATCATTTTTTATTGGTTATAATGTGATTTAAAAAGGTAAATAAATCACAGAGTACATTTTTATTTTTCAAAACAATAAATAATTGAACATTATTTTTTCATCTTAAAAAATAAAGGCTTATCTTTTTGCTTGAAAACATACTATTAAATTAATAATTAACATCTGATTTTGTCTTATTAATATTAATTAATAAAATCATATGTTATACTAAGGTAAAATGTAACAAAGTCGCTTCGTAACGAGTGTTGCTTTTTTAATGACATCTTCATTTGGCATATACGAGTGCGCGCGTAATAATTTAATTTATAACATTCGTGGGACTCAAGTGCACTTGACACACTCGCGGGATCTGTGATAGGTTTGGTTATGCTAAAATTCCACGATATATCTATACAGTATAATATTATAAAATATAAATACCTGAAAGTTAAAAGTTTAGGTACAATATTACAACTAAAAATGATTTTAGAAGTACTATAACATTACGTATTATTTGACCCCATTCTTTTGCATATAAGATAATGGTATTTAGCATAGCTAACTCTTATTATTTCAGAGTAAATCAAGCGTAATAAATTATAATTATTATTTGATATTAGCAAATTGGATGTGTATGTAAATTATATTGTTTACAAATATTACGAATACCACTTGTTAATGAATTTTCTATTTAATTGTGCATTAATATAGATAACATTATTTCCTCGTATTATATATACACGGAAAGAATAAATTACATAATGTATGCTGCATGTATATCATTATAGCATAAATAATACTAAATTAGAACAACATAATATTTATGCTATTTAACATAGTTATTATGCAGTATTGAATAAATTGTGCTGAAAATGAGCTGGTATAATTATTAAGTATTTAATTTTTTCAGTGTAAAAAAAAAAAAAAAAAAAAAAAAAAACGTATAATAAACCAAACTTGTTTAAAATGCCATTTATTATGAAACAAACAGGGATTATGTACATATTTTAGTTTTTTTTTTTTTTTTTTTTTTTTTTTTTTTTTTTTTTTTTTTTTTGCAAAGATACGAAAAATTTAGATTATTTCTTATTGATTATATGACAACTTTTAAGACTAAAATGGTTTTACATTAATTATCAATTCTCGAATCTCCATGTAATGCTTCAGTTATTTCGATATTTGTTTTTCATCCTACCTCCCTTATAAATATGATATGCAATGCAATGTAGACTTGTTATTATAAATTGTCTTTCTCTTGAACTTGTGACATTTTACTACTAATACTTCAATATAAGCGTGAAATTTTAAGACTTCTATAGCTCTTCATTAATTTTCACTTACTGCTTCAAATTTTTTTTTTTTCAATTTTCATCACGACTAAACAATAAGTAACGAACAATGTGATTAACAGAGATTAATACTTCGTGTGTATTTTACGTATGTTTTATCTTCCTTTTATATTGTTACTTAACTTTTCATCCTAAAATCCACTTTTTCAATCTTGTTAAGTCACTTTTTTTTTTCTTTAAAGGAAAAGGTTAATGAATACGTAGAGTTCGAATTTTAATTTTTTTAGCACACACACACACACACACACACACACACACACACACACACACACACACACACACACACACACACACACACACACACACACACACACATACATACATACATATATATATATATATATATATATATATATATATATATATATATATATATATATATATATATAAATAAATGAAGATGGGAGGAGAGAGGGGGTAGAGGAAATGAAAGCTATTACAGGAATAAAATAAAAACTTAGAACAATGTTAGTGTCCAATAAAAAAGTATTTATTTATAATTTTATAATTGAGTGTTTACCGTGAGTGTTCGGACTGTTTCCCTTGATACTTTTGCATAATCCAATGATAATCCAACATATAAAGTTAATATATATATTATATATATATATATATATTTACATGTGTATAAATTAACACTGATTACCCTGCATGGTGTAATTACACTATACAGTATATGCGTCCAAAACACTCAAGGTAAATAAATATTCTGTTCGTCAAGTTGCAAAATTAATATTATATATATATAATGTACATTAGAAAATTGTCAAATAGTTGATGAATCAATAATAAATGGATTTTATTTAGAGGCCACAAAAGGTATAAAGTCTGCACCCACTTACATCATGCTTACATACATAACATCATTTTATTACCAGAGTATTTTAGATATGAAAGATGTTCTTGCATACTGCACTGTAGTTTTTTTTTTTTTTTTTTTACTTTGAATATCATTAATTGTAATTGTATTAACATTACTTTTAATACCCTGCGCAGCATACAACACAAACAGGTATAAAAAACTTGATGTGCAAATTTCTAAACACTCCCCTAAATTAATAACTAATAAGCATACAAAAGGAGTGGGAAAACGAGAAACTAGCACTTAAAGGAAATTTTTCTCTGCTACTTTATTATTATTATTATTATAATTATTATTTAAGAGGTTTGCATAACACAAAAGATTACCTGCATTGCAAAAATACTACCATTTCAAAGCATTTATAATATAGTTCACAACATAGGTAACATAGTTATAGTTATTATTGAATTATCATTGCTATGCAGTTCATTTGCTTTAATATTTTGTATTGAATTAAGGAAAAAAATTACAACTAAAAAAAAAATCATAACTTATAGTAATAAAAAAATTGGTATTAATATCAGATAACTCGAAGTTAAATCATAAAAGTACAAAAATTCTTGTCAAGCCTTCAAAATAAACAACATTTTTATTACTTTTTAAA
>OX439127.1:20531444-20918441 GCA_949318235.1 Ecdyonurus torrentis | reverse complement strand
TATACTTGACTCAAAAAACCTCAGTCGATTTATCGTTTTACCACTAATGTATCGCCTATTTTCTCGCGTGCATTTCACAGGGGGGCGGCTGGGCGATACTGTCAAAGGTCGAACGGAAGTTACCTCAGGCTTTTTGAGTCGAGTATAGGTAGGTTCCAGTATAAGAATATTGAAATTAATGAAACGGATCATTATAATATAATTATCTTACTATAGTTTTATAATAGTATTATTTACATTATTATAACGATCCATAATTATACAGGATTTAAAGAGTATAAGTAACAAAACAGAGAGTTAACGGATGCAACGTTTTTTTCGAAAACTGCATTTGCTTTTTTTTTTTTTTTTTTTTAATATTACCGTAAAAATACGGAGAAAGTACGCGCAAATTGACCTACAGAAAGAAACGTACAACAACGTAGTGCTTGTGCTACAGCAACTGCCGCTTTTGTCACGGCAAGAAACAATTACTGGCTTAAGACGGTGATTGTCCGTATAAGTACGATATTTAGGTATGTTATGATATTAGGCCAAAAAAAATTGTTTGAGGTGTTCTACGCCATTAACATTTTCATCATAAATGAAAACAGATCAGACATTGAAAATTGATACAACCTTTTTTTTTTTTCCTACTATACCTGAGCAGAAATTCTATTTTATTATGGTTTAAACGCGTATAATTGACAGACATACATTAACACACACACTACACTACTGCTACTTAACTTGTCAATGTTTGCTGCATGTTTAATATTCTTACAATATTTTTGTATTAGATAAAATGCAAATAAGTGAAGACATGCACGAGTTCATATATTAGGGAAATTTTACTTTTCAGACTTGTGGCTCATATACATTTTTGAAAGCAATCTATAGTGTAATTATTTGATTGCAAGTTTCTAAAATGTAAGGCCATTAGAAATCAGACTTCAAAATTTAAGAAATAATACCGGAAGAAAAAATCACCTTACAAACTTTTGTTAATGTACTTGTTTAAAACTACAATATCTTTGCTTCTCTATTACATGAACTTGTCGAACTGTTTAAATGTGATGTATACACTTGCCAGGTACAAGGCAAGTGCATTCATGTTCCTTGTGCTGCAGAAATTTTTGCATACTTTCTGCATTTGACAAGCTCGACTCCAACACAAAAATATAACAAATACTTGACCTAGAAAGACAAAATGTAAATAGGCAAACATGGCAAAATTTAGAGTATGCCAAGATATGTACGTACGACTGTGAATATGTATTTTACTATCATCATACAAAATCTTGCACTAAATGTTGCAATGTTATTCGTTTAATAATACTGTATTGCGATGTGGATGCTACTGAACGCTACGTGAGTAAAGCCAGCTTCATGTTCAACAATCTATGTTAGCATTAAAAAAAATCCGTACAACATATTCAACTCAAATCATTTTATATTCAGTGCAATGTTTAGGACAATAAAAGAGAGAATGAAAAATATAGTATTCAACAGGTTGATTTTAACAGTAAAAATATATTATAGTTAGAACAGAACATTAATTAATATTCTTATTTTCTCTTGGACCATTTTATAAGATGTGATTTATGTTTGTAACTCAAGCAATAAAAACTTAAACTGCTTAATTGTGGATGATAAAAACAACAAAATTACGCAAACAAAAACATGTAATAATCTTACGCATAATTGTCCTATCAAGATTAAGTAAAAGAAAGAATAATTATTAATAATAGTGGATGCTTGCCACTCAAGATATATGTTTTGTTTTATTTGCTTAATCGCGCGAGCCCATAAGTTGTCCACTCATTGGAATGGTTCTTATATACACTACAATTCATAAAATTTGTCAATAAAGCAATACGCCGCTCCAATGAAGTGGCTGCCCGATAATTGCATTTCTCCGCCTTCTTACAGCTTGCTTTTCGTAACAACCAAAATGCATGTGTGTGTTGTAAAGGTGGGGGTCCACCTTTACTCCTTATTTCCTCTCTTTACTCGAGTCGCATGCACATCTTCTCTCTCTGTCTGTCTCTCTCTCTCTGTCTCTCTGTCTGTCTGTCTCTCTCTCTCTCTCTCTCTCTCTCTCTCTCTCTCTCTCTCTATCAATGTTGTCGCTTGCTTTCCAGCAAACATACTTATACAAGTTGAAATATTTTCTCGGCTGCATTATGTCACCCGGCTCTCTCTTCCTCTCTCTCTCTCTCTCTCTCTCTCTCTCTTTGTGTGTGTTTTTTGACGTCTACAAAGAAGTGCCTCATTTTATCTTACCTTTTTTAATGCTATGCAATTTTTTCAATTATTATTATTATGAATTATTTTACCTTAATCAATTATACGACTATTAATTATTATAAGGGAATGAATGTGTATGTGTGTGTGTGAGTGTGTGTGTGTGTGTGTGTGTGTGTGTGTGTGTGTGTGTGTGTGTGTGTGTGTGTGTGTGTGTGTGTGTGTGTGTGTGTGTGTGTGTGTATGTATGTGTGTGTGTGTGTGTGTGTAATAGTAGTTATCGAAAAAATTATATTCGTATGGGCAAACAGAAACATTGAAAAACAGTGCCTGCAGTTCCATAGAGCGTGTGTTAGGCCGATCGAGAGAGAGAGAGAGAGAGAGAGAGATGTGCATGCGACACCAGTAAGGAGAGGAAATAAGGAGTAAAGGTGGACCCCCTTTACTAATAAATAAATACAAAGTGCCATATATATATATATATATATATATATATATATATATATATATATATATCATGGCACTTTGTATTTATTTTAATTGTACCAATCTAGCGTCTAAGGAACTGATTTCCATTATTTAACAAATTGAGGAAAAATCTTGAATTTTTTAACACTTGTCATGCATTAATGTACCTACATTATATATGGACATGCCATGGTCATTTTCTGTGACGTCAAAATTTGAAAATGGTGCCCATTTAAAATACAAAAAGCGCCGTAAAATCCGCGGGCCTAACTCGACAGCTAAATGAAATACATGTAGAAATACTAGACAATATACTCTATCATTCTGCATTAACAAATATAGTGAACATTTCTTATGAGTATTTTTGAAAAATTCACGAACATAGCTCTATATCGTTTTTATGCGCACCGAACCCTATCAAGAGTATACTCGCTGCAGAGTTAGCGTATTCTTAAGGCACGTTTATTTACACATGATTGTAATAATATATTTTACTATTTAAAAACTTGCACAAAATCGCAAACATTGCCGTATAATTAATTTTAAAGCACTTCGCCCTTTAAATTTGAGTGAGAACTGTTATTACAGTTGATAGTTATCAATACAAGTTACATGTTTTTTAAATATTGAAAAAATTGAATATAAACTAACATGATAAGACGTAACTATTTATGTAAGTAACTACAGCATTTTTTTATATTTAAAATACATTAAAAGTATTTTAAAAAAGCATAAGAAAGAATTTATTTCTAAAAATATTTAAGATTTGCTCTTAATATGATATACTTACATCGATATATATAAATGTCAAAATTAGAATTTCCAAAGGAGGCAGAATAGATCATTGTATGTCTGCCACTGAATTGGGCGTGGATGTGGGCCCATTGGTCGGAAGTCTCAAAAAAATAATTACTATAAAGGAGGCAGAATAGGACATTTTATATTTGGATGTCTGCCACTGAATTGGGCGTGGATGGGGCCCAATTTTTCAGAAGTTGCTCAAAATAATAGTTACAAAAGGAGGCAGAATAGGACATTGTATATATGGATGTCTGCCACTGAATTGGGCGTGGATGGGGCCCATTTGGTCGGAAGTCTCTAAAAAATAGCTACTATAAAGGAGGCAGAATAGGACATTGTATATTAGGATGTCTGTCACTGAATTGGGCGTGGATGGGGCCCAATATTTCGGAAGTCTCAAAATAATAATTACAAAAGGAGGCAGAATAGGTCATATATGGATGTCTGCCACTGAATTGGGCGTGGATGGGGCCCAATTTGTCAAAAGTTGCTCAAAATAATAATTACAAAAGGAGGCAGAATAGGACATATATGGACGTCTGCCACTGGATTGGGCGTGGGTGGGGCCCAATTTGGTTGAAAGTCTCAAAATAACAATTACTTTAAAGGAGGCAGAATAGGACATTGTATATCTGGATGTCTGCCACTAAATTGGGCGTGGATGGGGCCCAATATTTCGGAAGTCTCAAAATAATAATTACAAAAGGAGGCAGAATAGGACATATATGGATGTCTGCCACTGAATTGGGCGTGGATGGGGCCCAATATTTCGGAAATCTCAAAATAATAATTACTAAAGGAGGCAGAATAGGATACTAAATAAATGGATGTATTGTCTGCCAATGAATCGGATGGAGCTTATATGCGTTAAAAATTAAAATCTACGTTAGTAGCAATGAAATTTTATACAAGTATATATATATATTTTTAAGTATAATAATTTTTGAACATTTTAAACTATAAAAACAAGCGGAAAAACATAAACATTAGAAGAAAAAACTAATATAAATTATAAAAAATACCTTAATAATATAGGTAATACTCGTATAAAAAAATCTTATTTATAGATGTGTGTGTATATTTGGTGCTTAACTTTAGAGATTTTTAAATTATCATATTATTTTCAAGGTGAGCTCAGTAAACCATTAAAAACAATTTTTACTTTTGCTTAATTTCATTTTTCAGAACCGTTTAGTTTGTGAGATTTCAGATGGTAAAACGTAAAACCTGCTTAAGTTAAGAAGTTCAATTTTCTCAATTAACGATAAAGTACTAACACCATAACAAACATTTATCGCAATATTACTTACAAAGAAGTAGCAGAAAAGCTGTTTGAACACTTCATTACAGTAGCTCTTGCTAAAGTACTCTTACTTCTTACCTTTTGTATAAGCTTATAGAAATAAATAATATTGATAATAATAAAAGCTCACAACATCACTTCTCCACATGTTATTACACAGAGTAACTTTCAATAGTAAATATGTTTTAGTCTCCTAAATGTATATATTTCTTTAAACCAAAGGCTAGTTTACACTATGAACTCTAATAAAAAATATTAATATATAAATATACATCATGGAATTATTTTATGATTATCAATGTAAATATTTCTTAAAGGGCCTCTGGCCTCAGAAACAAATTTCCTCTCAATTATAGATCATGAGATAGGATTATTATATAAATACACATATTTTGTGCCTTAAGTTGCAAAGTGGGAAGAAAACTTGTAAAGTAGGCAACCTGCGCTACAATTTCTATTGTAGACCCGGAATTGTTGACGTCATGAATTCCTAAAGTTACCTACTTTACAGTTTTTCAACCCCAGTTTGTGAGGCTACAGAAGGGTTGTAGGATATAATATAATTATGTATGAATGATGGTCCCATCTCATGAATTTTACGTTTTTGATTCAATTGTTTGAGGCTTGGAGCCCTTTAACAACATTATTTTATTTCGCAGTGTGAACTCGCTTAAAAATTTGAGCGTTTCCTTATATCGTTATATAACTTATTTTAAAATTTTGTGCAGGCAATGAGGCGAGAAAACTACAACAAAAGTCAAGGCGAGCGCAACAACAGCCGCGAAAATTACAAGGCTGGCATGGGAGGTACTGAAAAACTTCTAATTTATTTTTATGTATTTTTTTTTATTAGAAAATCATTTTATTTGCATGTAGTGTTTCAAATTTTTAAAACTTGAATATTATTTATATATAAAATATATTATTATTTATATTATTGAAAAGAATGTTTAATTCTTATTATTTATAAAATATAGAACACTTTTAAATAAAAAGCTTTAGTGAAAACATGAATTTTCATTAATATTTTAACATATAATACTATTGAGTTATATTAAAAAATTGTTATTTATATGCGTTGTAAAAATTTAAGAAATGAAAACTAGTTTTATATTTTCATATTTTTTGTAATATATTTTATTGTTCCTGTCTTTTTTATTACGTATTACGCGAATTAAGTGTAAGTAAATAGTTTCAGGTTTTAGTTTAAATAACGCTGAACACTGGTGTCACGTTAATAGTACAGACTATAGCCTCTTCAGTCCCATGACTCTTTTTAAAAATTATTTCAGTGTCGTAAATTTTAACCACGCTTTTGTACGGCTCTAAGAATGACAAAAATATACTTCTTTTGTCAAAAAGGTTTTCTTGCTTTTGCGGACCCCTTATCCACTCTAGGATGCTCAAAATAGCGTTCAAAATCACGTATGTTCAGGGGTTTTTTCTGGTTCGATTTTTGTATTTATATATCAATTTTATTCAATTTTTATTATTATTATTATTTTATTGAATAATCTGCGATGTTCACTATACTGTATACTCATGAGATTGAAGAGGATAGAGAACCATTTTTAAGAAAATATAAATGGTAAAAAATAAGGTTTCAGAACTTAAAAGTAAAATCAAATATAATAATGGAGTAGATACTAAAGTAAAGTGCAATTCTTTTAAACTGGTTTTAGTATTAAATAAATCTATATAAGCAATACATGAGAAATAATTTTCTTTATTGATCCAGGCAGTTCATAATAAAGAGTTACAACAAACATTGGTCTTGTCATATATAATTATAATTTATTATACAATAATTAAATTATTTTAAACTAATGTTTCAATTAGTTTTAAAAAGTTACTGATAATAAAAATAATAATATCAATAAAACAATACATTTAATTGTTACGACAAAAAAATCATCAATTATGAATTGGGATCAAAAAACTTAAAAAAATTAAAATTTATTAAAAATAAATATACTTTTAAGGAAGTTCCTGAACAAAATATCATTATTCAAATTTCTCTGTATAGTGATGGAAAATTATTATATATTTAATTCGAAGCGGTAACATAATATGGTCTCTTTTCAATTAAGTAAGTACTGTAACTGAATGAGCGATTAGCGATTACTATACATTAATGTGAGACGAAATACGAATAAAACTAGCTGTTTTACAATATAATATTATTAGGTTTAAAATAAGTATATATATATATATATATATATATATATATATATATATATATATATATATATATATATATATATATATAATATAATATTATATAGATAAAAGAATGAATTATATTAATTTTTCACAAAATTTAAGTGATGAACATTTTTTGTATATATGCTAGAAATATATAATAATGTGTCGACCACTGTATCAACAAAAAATCGGTGAATAAAATATCATTCTTTTAAGATTATCATTATTCTAAGGATATTATTTTACTATTCTATAGACAACTTCACATAATCAGGTCACCCCATTCACAAGGGTCATCAGGTTAATCCCTGGCTAGGGTCATAATTAGTTTACTGTTAATTTTGGCTTGGTATGTTTAATTGGGGTTTTTAATTTTTACATTTCTCGCTGCAGAATTATTAAAACACGTTCAATCGCACATCTTCAAAGAGTAAAAAGCACAACTCAAAAAGTACTTAGGACGTGAACGAGCCTCAGTGAAAGGAATGAGGTGAAAAATGTACTTAAAGTTGACTCCAAATAAGGATCTGGGTCCACCAGAAATTGCAGTTTCTCAAAGCTGAATTTTTAAAATATGGATCAAAATGACATTTTTTTAGTATAATTGAAAGGTCGACAATGAGAAATTGAAATTTCTAGCAGAACTCGGACTCTTATTTAGAATCGACTGTGGGAACATTTTTAACCTCGTGAATCTTCTGAACTGAGTAATTGAAAATTTAAGACCCTAAATTTAACATGGTAAGCCCTATACCAGGCTAAAATTAACATAAAACTTATGATAAACTTTAACAGTGTTCAACCTGATGATCCTTGCCAGTGGCAAGTGCTTATGTGAAGTTAGCCAGAGAAATAAATGATTCTATAATAAGAGAATAATACAATAAGTATACTAAAAACAAGAATTATAAAGTTGTGGTGAAAAACTATAGCAATGTTTAACCACAATAAACATTACATCGCAAAAGCTTATATGTACATTAAAAGATTATATTATAGTTTTAATTTTCAATAATTTTCAATTTATAACATAACAAGCAATTATTGTTAAGTGTTGCGGAAAAAAGAAAAAAAAAGTTTAATGGATATTAACACATTACAAACTTTTCTCATTTACAATAATGTAGTATTTTATTCATCATCAGTCATCAGTAGTAATATAATAATACTATACTGGCACTTTTGTGAGAAATAAATAGGTTTAAACTTTAGGACTAACATGATTTTATTTTTTTTTACTAAAAATTTCACATTCTATAACAGAGTAATTTTTATTCGGTGCGTAAAATGAAAAAAAAAAAAAAAAAGCTTAAAAATAGATAAGTATACAGCATAACTTCCTTTTTCTTGTAAAAATTTCTAGTTTTTATTCATCAATAATAACACTGTACTGTACTAGGAATGCATAGATTTATATATTAAAATAACAAGTATCATTGTATTTTTGTTTATAGAAAGTTAACATTCAAAATTCAAAATTAGCTTATTTAATTTTCTATTTCAACTTTCAATAAAATTAAACACTTTAATGAATAATAAGCTGATGCGTGCTGAAATATGAGTAACCGCTTAAAGTACTACGAACGCGATTCCTTTTTTATCTTGGCACCATGCTTCATTAAATATTGCAAATCAAAAAGGTCATTAAGGTTGTATTTAATTTCTGTGTCTAAAATCACACACACAGACACACACACACATATATAAAATATGTATAAAAATTTATGAATATCATTATTTAGGTTTCACAAAATAATTATAGTAATAATTCATTTCCTGTTACATTACCGAAAATTCAGCAATGTCACATGGTCAGCAAATACGCACGATTGTGATAATACGTATATATTATCACTTTAATTCTGTGTCCACTTTTCTAATAAGAAAAACAGTGCAAATTCAGCTCGAGTTATTAAATGATTAAATGTATTATCAAGTGAGCAAACTTTAATATTATATAATTATTATGATTTTTACCTTTCAGGTACCGAAATGAAATGAATAACTTTCAATTTTAGTGATGCATTTCAGTCTATATAGTTGTGAACTTTTTTTTATTTCGTTGCGGTAGAATTGATCAGGATTGGAAACTTAAGTATTTCAACCTCACACGTATTTTTCCCATAAGATTGGCATTAATAATTCGATACTGATATTTGAATGAAAAACAATTTAATATTGATCGTGTAGCATACTGTAAATAGCCATCAATACATTAGAGTATCGTTCATTACATACAGCCATTGAAATATATTATACTGGATTTGAACTTGTACAGATACGGTATCAGGCGTTCAGAAGAGTAAGGTGGTAGACCTGAACGTACAATAAATATACCACTAAAGATATTTACGTATTTTAGCAGATCAATTGAATATTAATATCTTAAGATATTCGTACTATCACTCATCATTCGAATTGGCATTATTAATTTTATCTTTGTAAATTAATACGAAATTTATAAAACGATATTTACCAAATGGAGAGTGAAAAAGTTTTCAAATAAAACTTATAAATATAATATATATGTGTTTGTGTGTGCGCGCGTGTCTGTGTTTTCTATATGTACAACTATACGTATATAATATCAAGTTTGGAGTGAATGTCATCATGTATCTTTTGTGTGTATGTAATGTAAAATCTCAAAGGTATTGTCACAGATTGCATCCAGTTACAAGTAACAATGAACGACCTATTATGTCAAAGGAAGTATACTTCATGTTACATATTATTATATACATAGCTAGTAAAATAGACGCAGGACATTAACTTCATTTTCCTGACCTCATTACTTAAAAATAATCGGATATATATATATATATATATATATATATATATATATATATATATATATATATATATATATATATATATATATAATATGATAGATATAGTAATTTGTTATTTCTATGAATTAGTTTTATATGATGTTACAGAGAAAATATTTGTTATTATATAATATTATAAGTAATTTGCTTAATATGTTATTTTGCTATTTAAATATTATTTTATTTCTTTACTTTGTAAAAGGTTTTTATACAGTAACTTTAATTAAGTGTTACCGACCCAACATGTGTAAAGACATTCAATGAACATTATGATATCTTTGAAATTCATATATATATCTTTATAATAAGGTATTTTATTATCCTCATATGTTCAACAAAAATACGTACGTACCGACTATAAATGGGAAATATGTAAAGTTTTAGTATGTATATTAATTATTCCTCAGTTTAGTATAAAGTATAAAGGGCTCTTCAAATACTTTGGCATGCATGGTACTATATATAAATTGAAGTATTGCAATATTTAAACATATTAATTATTTCTGGCCTTGTAATTTTACATGGATTACGTAAAAAAAAAAAAAAAAAAAAAATACTGTCCAAAGTTTTTGGTGGGTACAAACGTTATGCACAATAACAAAACATGATAGTTTCAAATATATTTACAAAATATTAAATATAACATATTATTATAATATTGCTATGTAAAGTTGATTCGTAATGAGAATGAGTTTATTATTCTCTTGCACAAAAATATTAATTTTCCAGTAAAGTATGTTAGCGACAGTTTCTTTGCGGTATTGAGCAGCTAACGTACAAAGAAATATACACACTCCAACACGACAAATACACACATACAAAACACTCAATTCATACTTTATAAGCCTGTACTGACCTAATTTACTTGTCAGTCTGTGTAAAGTACAAACTAATGCGGATATGTGTGATATATTATTTGAAACAAATTATGTAGTACTAGAACACACAAAACAAAAATCAAACGAAAAAAAAAAATGGAGAAAGTCTCCCCTTTTCTTGATTTTAATATTATATTTATTATACTTCTTTTAAACAAATTTCCAAGTATATATGTAAAATAGAAAATCTTTAAATAGAAAAAGTAATAATTTACATCAGAGTTCAAAGCAACATCAGATCTCTTATTCAAATGTTTTGTAATTTAGTAGAGCTTAAATTTGCCCCTTTTTATAGCCTCATTAATATCAATTAGAAAATATTATTAATTGTTCGACTTTTTCGTAAAATGATATATAGATTAATTATATTAATTACTTTCATGCATGTATAAGCCACGAAAAGTTTCACTAATGATACAAAAAAAAAATAATAATAACAATTATCATCTTTATCAATAAATGATTCATAATATATGATATTTTATTTTATATTTATTTTTTGTATAAATAATATAAACTGATAGTATTATTATAATATAACAAAGTTAATTAGAATATTATGCTAACAAGACCAGAAAGTAATTCTGCACTGTAACCTAACCCCACTGCAATTTCTATGGTGTGATCGTTAGTGTTTATATAACTATAAATTATACATATACATACAAACATTAATTATCCTTACGCAATAATACGTCATTTGTAGTGACTTGACATCAATTATCTTAATTATATTAATAATTTTAACACCAATTGTTTAATATTACGCGTCTAAACATTTATTACTTTTATTTTAAAACTATAAAACATTACTGGTTTTTACTTCGTGCGTGCGTGCGTGCGTGCGTGCGTGCGTGCGTGCGTGCGTGCGTGCGTGCGTGCGTGCGTGCGTGTACATGCGCCACATACATTTTCTCTTTAGAGGTTACTATATTTCTAGATTTTTTCTATTTTAAATTACAAAGCATAATTTGAGTGGAAGAAAGAGTTTCATTACTGTATCAAATACTTGATAATTTGAATTTATACTATTTTTGCAACGTAAAAATTAAAATAATTCACTTTTACTTTAATGTTATATAATATTTCTATATTGTTTCTATTATAAAATTTAAAATATCTTTATTGAATATTTTTAAAATTCTATACACAGTTTCATTTCTAATGAAATTATTATTGGTTTAAAAAAAATTAAATTGTGCTTAAATGCTTTTTATATTTCTACGTATTATAATGATAGCCGCTTCAGAATAAAAAGAAGCGTGAAAAAATTTAAAAATAACCTAAAAAGAAAAAAAATAGTATAAACTTGTTTAACCTACATAGCATAATAATTAAACTCTTTACAACCTGCTCATTACTGTATCACAGATTTCTTTTCGAAAATCATGTTGTCAGGTTGTAATTTTTTTTAAATGTAATGCAGTGAATTTAATTGCATAGAATCTTCATTTATGCACTGTAACTGTACTGTAGAACTTGTTCCTGTATGCTTGATTTTTAACTTGTAAAATGGTGATATTAAGGATAATGAAAACTTTATTGAAATTTATATATAAAACAATTAATACATTAATAAAAATGAAGTACATCAACAATTTGGTAATAAATGAAAGTAAATTATAAAACTTTTTTGGCATTGTAGTTGTTTGACACTGAGTATACATAAAAAACATATAAATATAATTCAAAACCGAAATAAAAAGTTTTTTTTAATCTCATCTTTACGGAGCCCCATAAAGAATGTTAATCAACAATCCTCATTTTTAAGTTCACCGTTTTATTAAAATGATATATCTTTGTTCAACGATGCTTCTCTCTCTCTCTCTCTCTCTCTCTCTCTTTCTCTCTCTCTCTTTTGAATCTTGTATTACAAATAATTTTCTCGAAGATATACACTATATTATATTTAATCTTTTGTAATAACTTTAATTAAAGAACAAGAGTTGTTGAAAAGAATAAGTGAGATAGCTAGCAGTGTACAGTATATCTGCAATTATATTATATTGTTATGATACAACTCATCGTCCAGCGTTATAATGGAATGCTTAACTTTATGCTACCCAATAATACGTCATTTGTAGTGACTTGAAATGCTTATGTTTACATTTTTAAGTTTGCACAATTGGTCAAGTTGAGAAGAAGCAATGGTAAATAATTACTTAAATACCTTAATACTTAATATTTTTAATAATTGAATTATTGAGAAAATATAACGAGAAAAAAATTAAATAACGTAATAGTAATAACTAAGTCAGCACATTTTCAGCAACATTTATTCATTACAAAATATTTCATACTATAAAAAATAACAATTATGTTATATGATATAAATATTATCTGGTAGATATAGCATAATTATTTATCCTGTTCCATTTTAACAACATTTAAATGCTTTAACGAAATGAATGTAGAAAATATTAAGTAACTCGTTCTTTCCGTTAAAAAATAATGATAGTACAAAGAGGTACTAATATACTATATGAAGTTGATATTTATTATTGTGTTCAATTGTAGTACAATGAAATCAGGTATGCACGTTTTTCCTCTCAATTAAAGACAATATAAATTTGAATCATATAAAATAAAAATATTATGATGCATTTGCGTTAAAAACAATAAGTTTAGTTTTTCTCTGGTTCACAATGCTAGAAAGAAAGCTGGTCTTCACCTACTATGATGGCTGAAAACAGCGTTAAAAAAATGATAAATAAAAAAAACCTTTTTGGCTTCAAAATATAGCCATTTCAAGTATAAAACTGAATTAAACTTTCCTACCAATTAATGCTACCAACATAACCAATTTGTATGTTTAAGTTTTTGAGGTAATTTAATTTTAAAATTTAATATCATATAATTTATATTTAGTACTATGACACGTGATAATTTTCAAGTGAGTACTAAAAGTGACCATTAAAAGAATCAAAGAATGCGGCGTGCGTGGGGCCTCATTCGTTTTAAAAAAAAAATCTTAAAATATAGGCTTTAAAAGAAATAAAATAAAAATCAACCTTTTACTAAAATGTATAAATGATAAAATATATAATGTCACTTTTACTTATAAAAGGTTTATATATATATATATATATATATATATATATATATATATATATATATATATATATATATATATATATATATATATATATATATATATATATATATATATATATATATATATATATATATATATATATATATATATAAAGTAAATGCTGTGTACAAATTTTAATCACTTCAATGACATTTTATATAGATAGATTTGTTAAAAGTATTAACGTAATGCAAACTTGTGCAACACTAAACGATAAACGATGTGACATTATTTCCATTAAAGTACGTGTGAAATAATACTATTATCTTTGACAGTCACATACATACATACATAGTTCAAGTACTCTATAAAATCCAATAATGTTTGTCCAAGCAGTTCTAAGTAAATTAGAAAAAATAATTGCTCTTTGCCATATGAATAGAATATCTATAATATATAAAATTAATATATATTATATAATATGTTTATAATATATTTTAATTAAAAACAGAATGCTTAAAGCCATAGACCGCATAAAACCACAAGTGCTTTTTAATGAATAAATACGAAATGGGATCTTCAAAACTGATGAGAATTTTTACCAGAATGTTAATGTAGCCCCACGAGAGAGCGTGAAAATACTGTAAAGTATGCAATTTGCATGAAAATTCATGTTTATGACGTCAGAAACATGCAAAAATTAGTATGAAAATGTTGTGCGGGTTGCATAAATCGAATTTTCTAATCTCTGCTACGGGGCTACAGTTCGGTTTTTCAGACAAACTAACGTTATTTTTGTAAATCCCATCAAGTATTTTGTGATATAAATGCTTATGTTTTTCTCCGGTCTATTCCTTTAATAAATTTATGCTGCACTGTTGATATTGTCTGATTTAAAATATAATTGTATGGATTTTTATCACAACAAATAAACACTTATTAAAGATACTAATGATAAATATTTATAAATGCATTAAAAAAAAAAACGAATTAAAATTAACAGCGTAATTAAAAGTAACAATTCATAATTTTTTTAAGTTAAAGTTTTCCTTGTCATCTTCCATTCTTACTTTCATTCTTGGAACTTCCAGTTGAAAATGAAAGTTTGCTCTTTTCTATTTTTTTTTATGTATTCATCTTTATCTCTGTACTATCTTACTATAGCGAATCACCAAGAGAGAGAGAGAGAGAGAGAGATAGAGAGAGAGAGACTTATGCAAATCAGTAATTGTATGATTAAACAAATTAAAATTACCTAATGTACACCAACAGGTAAACATGAAACAGTTAATTGATATAAAAAAAATATTTGCAATTTTTTAAAAAAAAAACTATCGATAGTTTATACTTTATTTTAACAAGTGTTGAGTACGTGATTTTATAATATTCATACGGTGTTGAAATGTTTCAATTAAGCCACTTATTCTAGCAAATGGTTTAAACAGATTTATAAAGCAAACAAGGAAAACTACTTTGTTTTAGACTGTATGTTGAAATTAATTTTCATTTAAATACTAGAAAATAATCATTGGATAACCATAGAAATAAAAACTGGCTTGCTAATTTTTATTATAATTTATCTTAAAATAGAAAATTATGGAAGCAATGAATTAAAAATATTTTGTTAAATATTTTGTTGTTAATTTTACGGATTTCCTGGTATTCTCGACTTTTTTACTCATAACTTCTTTTTTTTTTTTTGGTAACTTCTAACCAAAAATGAGTACGAATTGGACAATTTGAAGTCGTTTAAGCGTTACCAATTTTCAACATTTTTACCATTTTTTCAAAAAAAAATGCCATTTTTTACCATTTTTCAGGAAAATGTCAACATTTTTATACCATTTTTTTAAGAACCATAAAAAAAAAAAAAAAAAAAAAAAAAAAAAAAAAACGAAACGAAACGACATCTATGCATTTTCTTTCATTAATCTTATAATAACTTTAATTAGTGGGAAACTATAATCATAACTTTTTAATAAGATTTGAAGATGAAATTGCTTTTATTTTTATTTAGTATAATATACTTTACAACATATTTTTTACACTTATAAATAATATATTGGTAAATAAATATTAGTACTGAAACTTAGCATGATTTGTAAAGTAAAGAAGCTCAAATAAAATAAATCACCAATTCACTATTAATATCTTCTATTTCATAATACATACATATTTAGGGCACGCAATAAATTCAGGGTTTACAAAGAATGAAAAATATATATATATATATATATATATATATATATATATAAGTAGAAAAAAAACGCGTATAGTTTTTAATTTTTCGGATTTAATTTTCTTGTTGATAAAAAAAAAAAAAAAGGCTACAATATATATACAGTAAAACCTTGATATAGCGAACTCGGATATAGTGAAATTTCATTATAGGTAAGTAATTTTTCCAGTCCCACTGAAATTTACATGTAAAAGCATAGGGAAAACCCGTTATAATGAAATTTCGTTATATCGAAGTAAAAAAATAATGAAATTTTAGCCAAAAATAGGCAATGAATCCAAACTTTCGTCGATACATCGCGCTCTCTCTTACGACAATTCATCTATAAACGTGCGCGATAAAATAATAAATAAATAAATTTGAATAAGTAAAATGCTATCTCGATCGAATATCTAAACTAACGTGAAATGTTGCTGTAATAACAAGTTACAATAATGCACAATATTTAAGTTTCTATCACTGTGCAAACTGCAAAGTATTTTTAATGTTGTTTTTTTCTCATTTGCTTATGAATACGAGATTGCTGTCCGCGTAAACAAATAAATTTAGCAAAGTCAATTCAATTAAGAAAAAAAAATGCAACTCCTCGTAATAATATAGTATTTTTAAATTTTTTCTTTAATTTCGCGCAAAATTTACGTCTCTATCAAATATTAAATGTTAAAGGTCCATATTTCTTTCTTTAATTTTTATTCTTTATTTAATAAAGTTGCATACTTTACAGGCGCGCAGTAATTTTTTTCCCACCGCGAAGTAATTTTCTAAGACTGTATTTATCTATGTAACTTTTTTATTATTGTAGCGCGTCTTTCTTTCAAACAGCTTATAAAATACTTATTTTATACTTATATACGTATTTTATACTTATGCTTTAGTGGAGCAAATATCAATTTTTGGCGTAATTTAACGTCTTTTATAAATGAGAAATGTATTTACGGCAATAGACAACTTTATATATATATTTTATATATATTCTTAAAAAATTCTTTAGGAAAAATGAATACTAATGCTGTTCATAAAACTTATAGAAAAATGCTCCTTCACACTTAAAATAATTTTTGAAATTCAATTTTTTTTTTGAAGTAAAGACAGTGGCCATTCAGCCGAAAGACGGTTCGCATTTATTTTGTTTTTTAAATTGTTGAAATCGTTCGAACGAGTTCGCAGCAACTGGGCAATTTTTTTTTTTAACGGAAGAAATTTTTTAAAAAGGCTGTTGGAGAAAATACAGATTTTTTAAAAAATTCGACCGTAGAAAAAAATTGTTCAGTTGTTGCGAACTCGTTCGAACGATTTCAACAATTCAAAAAACAAATGAAACGCGAACCGTCTTTCGGCGTAATGGCCACCGTCTTTACTTCAAATAAAATTTGAATTTCAAAAATTATTTTAAGTATGAAGGAGCATTTTTCAAGAAGTTTTATATACAGTAATATTATTTATTTGTCCCAAAGAATTTTTTTTAAACCATAAAAAAATGGCATGCAAGTTGTCTATTTCTATATAATTTCGCTATAGCGAATTTCATTATAACAAAGTAGTGATTCCCGAGGTCCCTTGAATTTCGTTATAGCGAGGTTTTTATTATTTAAATCAGAATCAAAATACAAAACTTTTTTTTTATATATAATTAATTTATTTTTTGTATCAAAAAATAAAAAAATAAAAAAGACGAAAATACTAAATTTAAACATATCCAAATTAAAATATTACTGACAATTTTAAAACAGTGAAGTTTTGCAAGGTTTACTTAGCCTTGGAAGTAGTTAAAGTAATCTACATACTGTAATATTACGATTTTCCTCAACCATTTATTCCATCAATTCAATGTTTCAAAGTTGTTCATGATTTTAAAGGATCTTTTTAAAACTTTTTTCTAACATTATAGTATCAGTGAGAGAGAGAGAGAGAGAGAGAGAGAGAGAGAGAGAGAGAGAGAGAGAGAGAGAGAGAGAGAGAGAGAGAGAGAGAGAGAGAGAGAGAGAGAGAGAGAGAGAGAGAGAGAGAGAGAACAATTTTTTTCCGGTCGAGCACTGGGCAAAATAGTTGGAACTTTTAATGTTTCCCTGATTTTTTTTCTAAGCTTTCAAAAATGCATTCAAATAAAAAGGACACTTTAAAATATTTAAAGCAATTAAAAAAAATACTTGCTACGAAGAAACAATCTTTTAAAAAATTGTTGACTTAATTCTTGAAAAATAAAAATATATATTTCTATTGTGTTATAAAAATTATTCTTTATAGTTTTCTCTTTGGCTAAAGTGTTCAGTTTAATTATTTTAGCTCAAAACAAAAACGAGCTTTAAAAAATAGAAGCAAATGCAATTCAATAACAAATTTAAGAAATATCAAACATAATTTTTTATTTCTCTATTTGTACAATAATAAAATCCTGCTTACCAAAAAAAAAAATAATAATAATATTAATAAATAAAAAACAAAGTTTTGCCAATTTTACCATTTTTTAGATTTTTATACCATTTCTTGGCTAAAAAAGTTTCCATTTTTGTTACCATGTTTCAAAAAAAAGTACCATAACATCCGATCTCTATTTATTATTCAATAAACGAATTTTTAGAGGATGATTACAGTATGTTGTATATAATTATGTTATTTTATTATTTTAGTTTTAAAAAATTATTTATAAGTCCGGACTCTAGTGTGGGGGGTCAAAGGGTAGAAATAAATATAAAATCCACCGTAAAAAGGTAAAAAGAAAGGAAAAAAGTAAGTCGGTAAGTTAAAGAAAAGCGTGTTGCTCAACTTAATTAAATTTATTGACCTCACGCTCATGCTCATATTTACAAAAGAGATCGCACTCACGCTCAATTTTAAAGTCTTTTATTGTTTACTGCAGAGAAATTAAAGAATGAGGTTTATGTGAATTCACCTAAATTTAATATCACAACTTCACCATGAAATATTTATTTTTCGTTTTGTAATATAATATAATTTTCTGTTTTCAGTTATTTATCCCGGGACGGCGAGGATTCTGACTTTTATTCTCATAATTGTGCTAATAGTAGCAGTGATCCTGACCATCCTTACGCCAAAGAAGGAAACCAAGATGCCACGTAAATGCATCCCTTTGTAAGTATCTAAAAAAAATAGTCAACTTTGAAATTATCAATTTTAAGTTGCAATCGAAAATTTAAAAACTTTAAAAAAAATTAGAAGTTGAATAAAAATATACACAAATATATAATTGTTTTCAACTAAATACAAGTTTACACCAGCTAAATTGGCGGTACACACAGTACATTGTAATAATTATTAGTTTTTATTTATCTTACATATTAAGTATTATATATATATATATATATATATATATATATATATATATATATATATATATATATATATATATATATATATATATATATATATAAAATATAATATAATATAATTTCAATATGGGTGCGACGTTAAACCTAATTTTCATTAAAATATTAATATTTCATCATTACTACAATTTGCTTTTTAACAATTTAACTAATTATAAAAAATAAAAATAAATAACTTAAATAAACAGTTATATGTACAATTATACGTACAGATTTTGCTTTTTTTGTCAATGCAAATTTCTATAAATGATCAAATTCCAATGAGCAAATTCAATAAATTCATTGCATTAGTGACGATGTTGAATATGTATATATTTGTGTAGTTTCTTGTGAAAAATTATCCTCTGCATACATCTCATGATCTCAAAATATGGATCATTTTCTAACCCGGGTTACTAGAAGTTATTTACATCAAGCAATATTTTGCGAAGACAATCTTATCTGGGTTGCAAACGTATCTACAAAGTCTGGATTAAAACAGTATATATAACAAGAAAATTCACTTTCTAGGAAGATATTTATATACATTAAAAAAAAATCAGCTCGGATCTGCTCCATCTTCTTTTTCCTATTTATTCATATTTTTGATCAAAGTCTATAAAAACTGATAAAAGTAAATCAAATTCGTGATCTGAGTTGATATTTTGATACTATTCTTTTTATCCAGTTTTTTTTCTCAATAACTATTGTACAGTTATATAAGAAAAACAAAAAACAAGGAAAATATACATATATTTAGTTATTTTTACCTTTTTAAATTTCATAATAAAATATTTAAAACTTAGTTTTTGCTCCACAAATTTAACAAAAGAAGAGCTGAAAAGTTTTTCAAAACAATAATTAATAGGCGTTTTATTTTAAGACTATGTTTTGTTTTGTTAAAATTTAGACCCTCATGCTGCGTTGGTAAGGGAGACCAAGATGGTTCTGATCAAGAAAGCTGGGAGCGCAAAGCAGAAGAAAACCCAGAGGGCAAAGATAAAGGTGGACCTAAATCAAAGGTAGTAAAATGTGGGCCAAGCAAAGAAAAAACGGTCCAGGGACAAGATAAACAAGATCCCCGGCGACCACATCCACCTAGGTTATTCCGGGCATCAGATCCTAAGAAAGAAAATAAGACCCAACGGCTTAGCCCTAACTTAGCTCCTGACTTAGAACCTAAGAAAGCAAATAAGACCCAACGGCTTAGCCGGGATTCTTGGTCAGCCCAAGCAATCCGGCCAGTCCGTCAAATCCGAGCAGGCAAGATCACTGGAACAATCCCAAAAATTCAAGAACAAAAAATGCTTGGCTCTAAAGGTCTATATTATACTATTGTAAACGAACAGAAGAAGATAATAATTCCAACAATTAGTATTACCCCTCCAACGGATAATGAATCTGAAGGCCAAAATGCATCTCATCAAGAAAAATCTGATCCAGAAACATCTGACACAGAATCATCTGTTCACGACTCTTCTAACCCAGAATCATCTGACCAAGGAATTTCTGGTCTAGATTTGTTTGGCCAAGAAAAATCTGACCAAGGTAAAAAAGTAAAAAAATCGTATTCAAAGAAAGGTTGCAAGGGAAAATCCAAGCAGCAAAAATATGGTGGTAAAAAATCAGCCCAAGGAAAGTCTGAACGAGAGAGCGAATCGGAGAGCTCGGATGAAAATGGAAATAAAGAAACTGCTCGACGTCATCCTCGAGATGTACTCACATTCAAGAGCAAATACGTAGCAAAATCGAGCAAGTAAGTACCTTTTTATTATTAGAGTTAATCTAAAAGGCTCACTTTCGAAGTTTTTTTTTTTTTTTTTTTTAGTTATTGTTACATTTTACTGAATTATTTTGTTTATATATATATTAAAAATGATTTATTACAGTGAAACAAAATAGATAGCACAGTACAGCATGACGATAAGTTACTGTACTGTAAAATTGTAAGATGACTTAATTTGTTAGTGATTCTGGAATTTGGAGACGGTGAAGACTTTGATTATTGAATGCAAGTACGGATTCAAATGAAGAGGACACTTATTTCATTTTGATACTAACTTTCCAATCCCCAACAAATTTTTTCTTCTTCTTCTTCTTCTCCTTTTTTTATTTTTTTTATTTTTTAGTTAAAGTAGGAGAAAGAGAGAAAGACTTATTATCTAATGCGCCAATTTATTAACATTAAATACGTATATATATACGAATGAGCAGAGAAGAAATAAATAGCTATATTTCTGCAAATTCTCTTACTTTTAATTACTAATTAAAAATTGTGTGTCTGTAAACTTCTAAAGAAGGAAAGAATCTTTCAAAATAGTTATTGAGATAATATGTATAATTTTTTCCAATAATATTAAACTCTGATAGAGATCCAGGTACGGATATGGATTTAATCAGTCTTGGGGTGTTCGAGTGCGATTTCGAACATCACTCGAACTGTAACAGTTCGTGGGCGTGTTCATTTAGATTTTTTGAAGTGTTCGAGTGCGTGTTCCACAAATACACTTTTGACTGCTGAGTATTTGAAATTTCAAACACTAAATCGAACTGTATTGCAATAAAATTTAAGGTGTTAAAAATTAAATTAATTAATAATTACATATTAAAAATACGTGTATGTATTTTTAAAATGAAAGTAGTGCATTTCTATGATATATATATATATATATATATATATATATATATATATATATATATATATATATATTATATATTATATATTGTTATTGTTATTGTTGGATATATTTTTAAAGGTGTAAAAAGAAAAAAAAGTAATATATCCTAACATACCTAAATATTAACATTGATTTGGCCGGAGTCATTGGTTTCTAATTTATTTTGCGTTCACGAAATGGTAGATGCGGTTTCATGAATGGAGATTTAATTTAAAATGAATGACTACAGCCAAATCAACGTTGATATTTAGGTATGTTAGGATGTATTAGACAAGTTTTTTTGTTCAAGGTATTCTGTAAGCCTACAGTAATAAAATTGTAGTACAGTGGGAGCTAATACTTTGTAGCTAAAGAATCTTACTATGGATATGTATATATATATATATATATATATATATATATATATATATATATATATATATATATATATATATATATATATATAATAAACGCTGAATACACAAGGAAATAGTTAAACTTCTTTTTTTTTCTTTTTTTTTTTGTCAACGGCTAATCTAAAGCTTTTGCTTTAAATTGATTAAACACCTGTTGTTACGTACAATGTGTTACGTACAAGCACACAGTTTAAATTAAAGTCTCCACACGAAGCTAAATGTAAATAACTTTACTTTGTGACTACAGAGTTATTCGAGCGTGAATACAAATAAATTAGTTAGAAGTTTTCAACTGCGATTGAAATAACTCGTTGCAATTATATGGAAATCATAACAATAAACACGTTACTTTATTATGATAGTATAAAATATACACTCGATAATGATAATACAGTATATTATACCATTCAAATTCAACACATGTTTTAGAATAGCAGGGCTAATTTGGACAGAGTTTTTTTTTATAGTAAAACATGATCACAATCGTGTGTATATAAATATATAAAAAAAATATTTTTTTTTTACTTTTTACTACGCGATTGAATTCAGCAAATAATGTTATAATTACTAATATTTTAGGAAAATTAATAAGTTCATTGATAACCAGAGAGAGAAAGACACTCGATAATTTAAGATATATTTTGTAAAGCTTTAAAAATAATATATATTTATCAAGGTGGTTCAAGGATGACAATTTACTGAATTCACCTTTTATCACAAATTTATTTAAAAAAAAAAAAAAATTAGAACACAATAGCCTTAAATAAAGCATTTTTGGTACAAAAAATTAAAGAATAGCACTAATGTTAATAAAATGCTCTTTTTCTATAAATTTTACTATTTTAGCTTAAAAAATATTTATAAAACTTGGTATTATTATTTTTTTATATAGGAACTCAGTATCGGACATTGTATCAATCAATCCAAAAGTTTGCAATAAATAAAAAGAATATTTATAAATTATTACCTGAACTCTAAGATCACGCATAGTAAAACAAAGAAAAATAAAGATAAAAGGATTATAAATTATTACACATATAGATAATAAACAAACTGTATATAACAAATTTCTTTATAAAAACTTTATAAGTAGTCTTTAAATGTGGCAATAAATGTTCCAATAAACAAACCAACAAACAAAGCAAAAAAAGTGCCGGAAAAAATAAAATGACATCATCTAGTATCGTAACAATATCATATCATATCAGATTTTTTTTTTTTTTTTTTTTTTTTTTTTTTAGCGCATATTGAGCTGAGATATTAGTAATGAAAAATATTGATATCGTATCAATACAAAATATTGATATCGGCACTAAAGATATCTTCATTATAAATATGAATAGATTCAATTCAGAATAATTTTTTTCGGCTAGTAATTTTGACACCAATAATAACATTTATTGTTTTTTTTTTTTTTTTTTTTTATATATTATTGTTATTGTTTTCATTTCAAAAAACCTAGATGCATAATTCAAGTCATGGATAACTTTGAAAATACGTAAAATACTACTAGCGCTCTCTGTGAGCACATTAGGAGACCAGCTTTAACTGCTTTCTACGTTGTTCGAAAGAGGGCAAAATATGCCTTGCACAACGTGGAGACTCGTTCAGATTTGGCAGCAATTATATGGATATACTATATAGGGTGTACGCGCACGACGTCATACTTAATGCGCTTTGACGCCATACTGAAACAATGAATAAAATAGCTCAGCATAGGACAAACGTGGTTTTTGACTATTTTCTTAGAAAAATTAGATGATTTTTTTGTTATAATTAATTTTCTCGCATGCTAGAAAACCAAATTCAACCTGCTAACGACAAAAATGCTCTTAAAAATATTGCCAAGTATTTTTAAACTGACAAAATGTGTCGTGTTTTCCTAACGACCTAAGTTATTAAGTGCTCACATATGGCGTCTTTATATGAATGAAACCACCCTATATACGTAGGGTCTTTATATCGATTGCTCATTAGTCATTTATCATTGCGGTGACGGTACTACAATACACATAACAATTGGTTTAAATCCAATCAATCTTTCAATAGAAATGTGAATTATATATTTTGTACTTTTTTAATAGTTCCGTTACATTATTAATATAAAATTATATTGATTCAGTTATTAAAAAAATATTAATAATAAAAATAAATAGTTTTTATTTAGAGGTTACATGGTCCTCTGACATACATTAAACATAATTCTCATGTCAGAGTTTTATAACAAAATGAATATAACCATACAATACACATTGACAAATATAATAGTATTATATTTATCACTTTTTAATCACTTTTTATTACATCTAAAACTAGAAGTAGAAGATGATTGTTAGCATCAAACTCTTTTATTAGCCATAATTTATGGCTACACTGTGCGTAGTTCATAAGATTAAATTGTAAAAGCAACAATTTTTACACTATATGCAACGTTATTATACCGAAAACTTTTCCTTTTAATAAAGTAAATTTACATAAGCAATTTGAACTAATTTGACTAATTTGGACTTTTTTTGTGGTAAAAAAAAATCATTTTCTAGATCTTATAAGGTGTATCCGCATGACGTCATATTTAATGCGATTGGAGGCCATACCGGAGTAGTGAATAATATTGCTCAGCATAGTACAAATTTCATTTAAATCAGTTAATTTTTTGTTAATGTTATTTTTCTCACATATTTGAGATACTAATTCAACTTATTAACAGCATCAATGCTTTCAAAAATATTGCATATTATTTTTAAACTGGCAAAATGAGTTATTTTCCTATGCTGTCCATATGTTATTGAGTTAACCAACATGGCGTCGACTTTAACATGAGAGCATACACCCTATAGTTTTAATAGCTACTATTGGTATCACAGTATATTATACAGTAGGTTATCTCCTATACTGAGAATGTCAGATTAATGCACGCTACAATTGCGACTGGGTGAAGACTGCAGAACTAGACGTGTAACGTTACTTCAAATGACGGCTTCTAGTTCTGTAGTCTTCACCCAGTCGCAATTATGGCGCGCATTTGATCTGACATCCTCAGTATAGGAGATAATCTACTGTATAGCTACTGTGTGTTGGTATTAGTTTGTAAAATTTTAAAGAATTTTGCGCGTTTTTAATGCAATGTTGTGATAATATCTTGCAGGGGCGATAGATGGCAAAACGTGTCACTTTGAGAATATTTTAGACTGACTTTTGAGTGGGAACAAACGAACCAAGACTTGAAATATTTTGAATAATTCCTATAATTAGTAATTATATATATATAGTATACTAATATATATACTAATTTACGTATACTAATATATAAGTACTCTATATATTTATGGATTCATTTATTTACTTATACTATATTAAACTCTTTAAAAAAGTTGTAACAGCTCATTTTTCATTGAAACTAAAAAATACAGTATTAATAAAGGCAACCTTACTTTTAAACTATTAAATATATATTTCATAATTAATAATGAAGCTTAGTTAAGTCCCTTTAGTTCAGTAATTCTAGATTTTTTTAAAAGTTTTTTATTATTATTTATTTTAAGAGAAAATTCTTCGTATGAACACTTTGGCATGCCTGTGCAAAGTATCCTGTCGGGTAGGCAATTTGTCGGACACAAAATATAGCGAGTCAGAAAAGTATATTTCACATTTTAATTAATTATAAATAAATTAATTAATTAATTATAAATAAAAGTTAAAAAAAAAAAAACTACCTTGCTGGTTACAATATAATTTTTATTAGCGTACCAAAATAACATCTTTTAGTGGCATATATGATAAAAAAAAATGGAGCATTAGTTTAAAATTATAAAACCACTGATTAACTGTATACTGTACTTAAACGATATGCATAAAAAACGAAGAAGTAGAATAGCCTATTTATAAATATAGTATTTAAACTTGAATTGTGAACTTTAGAGAGTTTTGAAAATTTATTGTGTTACTATTAATGAGGACAATGTTTTAGATTGTACTTTAATATATAATTTGAATTGAAATTAAAAATTAGAAACAAAGCAGCTGTGCATACAATATATATTTTTTATATACTAACAAAAAAAAAAAAAAAAAAAAAAAAAAAAAAAAAAAAAAAAAAAAAAAAACGGCTTTACTTACTACTATTTATATTCTATACTATTAATTATGATAATTATACACTGTCAACAGCTATGTTAATTATTGTTTAAAATTTCTCAACAATTTATTGTACTCTCATAGAAAATAGTCTGCTAAAAATAAAATAATACTTTACTAGTAAAGGAAAAACGGTTTTGAGGCCGACTATAAACGATTTCGGTCACATCCACTTCCGTTTCTCCTTACTACGCATGAGCAGCAAGTAGAAACGGAAGCGGATGTAAGCGAAATTGCTTATAGTCAGCTTCAAAACAGTTGTTCCTTAACTAGTCAATTATCATTTTATAACAATGAAAATGATAGCTAGAATATTAGAGGACCTGTTGTAGGATTTGTGTATTTTGTGGTTTTGCAATAAAATTATAAATCTATCTACTTGTCTGTCTTTTTATCTGTCTAAAATTAATGATCATTGAACATTAAGATTGCTTACATTTGTTATACAATCAATGAAAATACTTAATTATTATTTTTTCATTTTTTAGCATAAAATATGTTGCAATAATTCAGTAAAACTCTGTTTAAAACTACATATTATTTAGGCCAAAATTAATAAATAAATAAAAATTAAATGCCTAAAATTATTACTTATTTATTTTCAACTTTCAAATGTTATTTTAATTTTTTTTAAGTTTTAACATCACAAGAAAGCAACAACTATTAAATGTACATTTATTTATTCATTCATACAAGAATAAAAGCAATGCTCCTTTATCTTTTTTGTTTATTCAACTTATGCTTTTAATTACTATAATATGTTAATAAATAAAATATAATCTTAACACTCAATACGTTTTACAAACGCAAAAGAGAATGCACTCATAATAGGATATTTTTGTTTTTATTATAAACCTTAAGACTTACCATAACTAAAATCAATTAAAACATAAATATTTTATACAATTATTCCTAAAAGGTCAGAGAGTATGACTATAAGTCAAAAGAATTAAAAAAAAATGAATAACAAAATAGAATACAGAACCATACAAGTAAAACTGAGTATTCGTCGTACTTTTGACATTTATTTTTAAATTTGGTGTACATATTTCACGTATTTTCTTCTTAATACGGCAGATGGCAAAAACGTGTTACTGAAAGGAAAATTTTGCTCCACAGTATAATTTTCCATGAATGAATATTATGTTATAACTACATTTTGTTTATTTATTTTTTGTTTCACTTCACGTGGATAATACATATTATGTAAATGTTAAAAATGCTAAGGTCAGTTTGTAAAAATATCAACTTAACTCTAAAATTACTCTTTGAAGTACATACAGAAAATATAATAATATGAAGCGGGAAAACGTTTATTTAAAATTTAAATTATACAAAATCCTGAAATTCTACTGAGAGCAAGTAAATCTTTTTTCTTTCTTTGCTAGGTTAAAAAATGAAAAATGATTATAAAAGAAAAAGATGTTAATTAACTCAAAAATTCAATTTATATGAATACATTGTTCAAGTGAGCATTCGAAAAGCAATAAAACTTATTTCATCACGCACTTTTTGGTAAACCATTAATTTCTCATGATAATTGCCGTTGCTTGTTATTGCATAATATTATATCAGCACTATACTTTAAGCACAGGAGGTCCAGAAAGATCTGAATTTATCTTATCTTAATTACGCGTTAAACAACAACTGCTATTGTAAAAAAAAAATATATGAGTGTTAAAAAAATTGCGTAAAGTAAGTTAATCTGATTCGTTTTTGCAAATCAGTTTTGTGCCTAAAGTACAGTACGTATTATATATTTATTTAATTTTGATTTGTATGATTTTGAATAAAATAAATCTCTCTCACATCATACATTGTCATAAAATTTTGACAAACGGTTCGTATAGATCTGTATCCAAATTTAATTAATGTTCTATGAAAATAATATGGTTCAAATATGACAGAATTTATTTTAAACGAACTTGTATTAAGAAAGGAAAAAAAAAAGTTCAAAAAAAGCTGTTGCTTTCAAGAGTCATAATTCTTGCAATCTGATGGTATGAGAAAAGATACAAGATGGCAGTATATGTATAGAGGGATGCTGATAGCTCCCTCGCTTTACTCTGCCTTTGCTTTAACACGCCTCATGCGCCCGCTCATTCTCTGCCACCGGCCCTATATATTGCTTCTTTCGCAGCGCGCGTTACTGTAGGGGCATCGACAGCGTGAGGTAAATAGGAGGGTATAGGTGAGCGCGTCACTTGGGCCACAGGCGGGCGATAGTGCAGTTACCCAAACTTTTAAGAGCGCTTATTTGAAAGTGGTGTACTTTGTGTCACGCTCTTTGTTACAAATACAAAAACCACGTGCCCGTCGCCAACACAAAATAAAACATTTTCCAAAAATAAAGAAAAACTAAAGGACAAAAACATTTTACTGGACAGTATTTTTTATAAATGAAAATTTTAATTTAACAAAGTATATTTTATAAAATAAAGTTTAAAAATGGAACCTAAAAAGCAGTTTGCAGCTTTTCTGACTGATGAAAATGCTACATCAACTTCACGTGGCACATCTTTCAATATATTTCGCTTGTGTCAAATGTCATTAAGATGGTGCACTTCTACCTTCAGTTACCCTCGAAGACCTCGGTAAGTTATTATTTTGTTTCCATATAATATTAATTTTAAACAACAATATTAAAAAAAAAAATGCATCATAAAAGCTATCGTTACCCAGATTGATAAATAAGTAGAAACAAAATCGTTGCAAATAATTGGCACTTTTTTCTAATATACTTTTGAAGGAAAGTAAAAATTATATTAACATATTTTTACCGTTCTTACATGATTCTAAGAAGTATTATTAAATATTTATATACAAATTAATCTCCACTACAATGTAATATACTGCATAAACGTCAACTCATGTAGCAGTTAGACATGATAAAAAGCAAAAAATGTTTAGTTGTCTTGCAAGTGACAGTTTAGTTAATTTACTCGCAAGAAATCTTGAAAGTTTTTTTATCTATTATATAATACATATAACGTGATAACATTTTTTATTTAAATTTGTTGAAATACTGCTGTTATTTACATATTATATTATTCCACTGTGCACATAACATTTTATTCAACTTACCTTAAAAAAAAACTATTTCAATAAAAGTAAACTTATTCATATTTTATATAATCTTATAAAATTCTTCTCATATTTTTAAAACGATATATAAAAAAAAAGAAGCTTAAGAATGTTAAGAAGTTAAAAATTTATTATCATGATATCAAATAAAACGTACCAAAGAAGCCTCACCTTTTGGATTTTTAAAAATACCTCATTGATTGATTTATACTTAACGTTTATGTGACTCTCATTATATAACACAAAACCTTTAAATATACTTTATTAGAAATATTAAGTATATCGACAGTAAATCGCAACTTCGGCTTGTATCTCATTTGCCTTTGAGCGGTTTCTTGAGACCATAAGTATAAAATATTGCTCATTGGTATACAATGGTGGAATTTACTTTGTTTTTTAAATCTAAAATCTACAATCCATAATACTAGTTTTGGCTAAGTTTTCCAATATAGATATTATATAATATTTATGCTTATATAATTATTTAACTCGATCCCGTTATAGTTTCCAAAAATGAACCGGAGCCGTTATGGCTAGTTATAAGGTAGTAAATGTGATTCAGCTAAAGTGCCGGATCACAGTCGATAATATAATATAATATAATATAATATAATATAATATAATATAATATAATATAATATAATATAATATAATATAATATAATATAATATAATATAATATAATATAATATAATATAATATAATACAATACAATATATATATATATATATATATATATATATATATATATATATATATATATATATAAGAGGATTATAAATAATATGAAGCTTTCTCTCTCTCTCCTCCGTCTCTCTCTCTCGTTCTCTTTCGTATCAATTTTTATAATAATATTAATTAAGGAATTTTCAATTATACATATTTGTCAAAATTTGAATAACTGTAAATTAATAATAAAATAACTGTGGTGTACCAATTTTATACACAACACAAATTTGATATAATAATTTTATCATGTAATGAAATTCATTATTAAAATTATAACGTTTTAATTACAACAAATGCCAGACATTTTTATTACTATTATTATACTTTTTATTCTGAGTAAAAAAATAATAATAATAATAATAATAATAATAAAAAAAAACAATTAATATATAAAACTTTGTTTTGAAACTTTTTAATTAATTAAATAGTATCCTGATGTATGTAAAACTGTATAAATATATAGTAGAGTCTGTACATTTGTTTATTAAGTGAGACGTTATATAATACTGTATGGCCTAAGTGCACTTGTCTCTGACAGATTACAAGAAATGTCATATCATTATAAGCTTTTTAAAAATAGTTTTAACTGAATAATCTATTATAGCAATTCTTGACGACTTACATAGTACATACCCTATAGAAAGTAAACTGTGACATCAAAATAAAAAACAAGATTCTAACAACATAAAATAATTTAAAGGAATAGACCAGAGAAAAACATAGGCATTTATATCACAAAACACTTGATGAGATTTACATAAATAACATTAGTTTGTCTCAAAGCCCAACAGTAGCTCCGTAGCAGTGATCAGAATATTCGATTTATGCAACCCGCACAACATTTTCATACTAATTTTTGCATGTTTCTGACGTCATAAACATGAATTTTCACGCAAATTGCATACTTTACAGTATTTTCACGCTCTCTCGTGGGGCTACATTAACATTCTGGTAAAAATTGTCACCAGTTTTGAAGATCCCATTTCGTGTTTATTCATTAAAAAGCTCATGTTGTTTTATGTGGTCTATGGCTTTAAGGTTATTTTGTCATTTAAAATGATAAATACAAAGTAACCGTTGTATAAATATATATTTATGGCATGTTATTTTTCTGAATCTCATGTAATTCAATGTCACCATGATGTCGCCCCTTAGAAAATGTATGGAAAAATTACCTATATGTTGTCCGGGAACTCAATAAAATTATAAAAGTCAAGTTCAAGAAGAATATATGATTTTTTTTTTTTTTTTTTTTTTTTTTTTTCAATTTAAAACACTTTGAAATATTTTACTTTAGCCGTACGACGTACCGTAGGTAAAAGGTTTTTTTTTTTAACGTTTTTAGAAGGCATTTTTTTTCCTAAAGATACAATTGCATGCCATCATTTGTATTTTTTATTTATTGTTGTTACTATTATGAGTTATGAGAGTAAATTGACGTGATTCATATATATATATATATATATATATATATATATGAATAAAATATATCGAAACCTTCCAAAACTCGAGATTTCGGGCGTGTTTTTGGGACCCGGGTCCGCTGACTCGACATTTGAAAAATACGGGTTCAAAAACCCGGACCCGACTTTTCGTTAAGTTTGTAAAAATGTTGATTGTAATATTAAGAAATGTACATAAACATGAGAAAATATAAAGTAAATTTGTTTAGCAATAGATATATATATATATTTTTTTTTTTTTTTTTTTTTTTTTGCTACAGAAACAAACATGCATACAACACAAATTTTAATGTATTTAAATATTTGGAAAGATTTTTAATTTTATTTTTATTTTTTAACTTTGATGAAGAGTAGATTTTAGTCTAGTTACTCTAGTATCCTGATGGTTATGCAATTTCAGTAAAACGTTCTTTCTAAACTTTCAATACCTAAAAAAAAAAAAAAAAAAACTTGTCTTTATTTAAATTTCTTTTTTTAGAATAGAGTTTAGGGATGTATTTGTTTTTCTTTCGGACACAAGATATTAAATATCCTAACAGGAATAATTCAGAATACAAATTATGTTAAAAACATTATGTTCCAACAGAAGAAAAAATTAATTTACGCCTGAATTATAAAGCTTGTAGGAGCTGCATTTTTTTTTTTTTTTTTTTTTTTTTTTTAATTTTATTGATATGAATATACAGGCAATAATACTAAGTTTCTTATTTGACTAAATGACAAGATGTAGCAAATCAAACCATTGATTTTTTATTATTATTATTTGCATTCTTTGCTATCTTTTTTTAACCTGCTGCAATTTTTTTAAATTCTATTTCAAAAAAAAAAAAATTTAATCGGCACTTACTTATTGAGCTATTTAATAAAAAATAAATAATTGAAAACCCGGACCCGGACCCGGTGAAGATTTTTGACGGGTCCGGATCCGGGTCCCGGACCCAAAAAAAATCACGGGTCCGGGACCCGGGTCTTCCAAAACGATAAAAATTTACCCTTTACCTACGGTGCAGCCAGAGCGAAAATTTTTCAAAGTGACCTAAAAATTCGAGAAAATTTCCCATTGATTTACAACTTTATTTTAACAGTTTTATTGAGTCCTTGAACAACAGATATTTTCAATGAGTGACACTGACACGCTTGGGAACTGAAAAACAACAAGTCATATTATTATATGTATTATATACACATAAATCATTGTGTACTGTACATTACGTATACGGTTGTTTAAAGCCATAGACCACATAAAACAACATGTGCTTTTTAATGAATAAACATGAAATGGGATCTTCAAAACTTGACAATTTTTACCAGAATTTTAATGTAACCTCACGAGAGAGCGTGAAAATACTGTAAAGTATGCAATTTAAGTGACTATTCATGTTTATGACGTCAGAAACATACAAAAATGAGTATGAAAATGTTGTGCGGGTTGCATAAATAGAATTTTCTGATCACTGCTACGGAGCTACAGTTGGGTTTTGAGACAAACTAAAGTTATAAGTCCCATCAAGTGTTTTGTGATATAAATGTTTATGTTTTTCTCTGGTCTATTTCTTTAAAGTATATTATAAAACTAGAAAAAAAAGCATTAGTCGTACATTTTTAATTATCTATTATTATTATTATTTAATTCTCCTAATTATAAAAGAATAATATTTTTTTAGTTTAAGCTCCAAGTCTAAGACTGTCTTTATTATTTTTATTCATTATTATTATTAGTAAAAGTAGTTGCTGAGTTTTTTTTTTTTTTTTTTTTACATTTTATACATTATTATTATTTTAACCAAATTTTTGTTTGTGCGGGGCAATGAAATAAGCGTCCTTTGAAGGTAATTTAAAAATTGAGTACTTGCATAATCTTAGATATTCAGAAATGTTGGTCGCGAAGTAAGGGCAAAATTTGTTAACATCGTCAAAATTATAAGCGTTGTTACGAAAAATGAAAATGTTATGTAAAATGAAAGAAAAAATAAACTGCAACTTAAATATTTGCAGTTGTCATAGAGGGCCCGATTACATGAATAAAAAGAAATATGTATAGTTATTGTTATATTAACTCAATTTTAGAATAATTTAATAATATTGATTCACTGCAGCTCAACTTACTTTTTTTTTTTTTTTTTTAATTTTTTTCAGAGATACTGCATAGAGTCTACATTCTGCAGAATCTTCAGAATCTACAATTATATAATCTTATAGCTAGATATTAAGGCTGTTGGGGACTGACTTGACCGAAAATCGCTAAAGAAGAATTATATTTTTTCCCAATAATTTTTTGTGCATGATTAATTTTTTTTATACAAAAAAATAATTTTAATGATATTTTTAATTGTAAAAAAGTTTTTATTTTGACTAAAATTTCCCCATAAAATTTAAATTTACAAATTTACAATTTATCTTTAAAGTGTAATAACTTAACTATTTGATCGTGTTTTAAATTGTTTGACATAACTTAATTTTTAAGTAACATTTCTTTTTTACTTTGTGTTATTATTATTATTCGCAACCTTTCAGTTTGCGAGATATCAGTCGGTCACCTACCCCCTTAAAAATTAAATGTCAATAAAAAAACAAACAAATAATATATTAAGAATAATAAGAATAAGAAAAAAAATACATATATATAAAAAAAAAATAATGAGAATAAGGAAAAAAATAATGAGGATAAGGAAAAAAATAAAAAGGATAAGGAAAAAAAATAAGAATAAGAAAAAATAATTAGAATTAAAAAAAAAGTAAAGAAAAAAAATCTATAGAGAAATAAAATATAAATAATCTTAATATAAATAATCTTAATATAAATAATCTTAATATAAATAATCTTAATATAAATCATCTTAATATAAATAATCTTAATATAAATAATCTTAATATAAATAATCTTACAAGGCAATAGAAAAAATAAATTATACGCTAATAAACCTTAAGTTTATTATTATTAATAACCCTAAAAAAAAAACAAATATTGCCTATTGATCTCTTTTTTGAAAATAAAATATATTTGGAAAAAAACAAACAATGTAATTCGTAATTACGGAATTCGGAATAATGTTTAAGTTTGACAATTGTATAAAAAAATTATTTATTCTAAATTGTAAAATTTAATAATATTAAAAATAATTATATTATAACCATGGATTGTTTAGTTTCATTTTTTTGCACCTGATATATCCTCTGCAGAAATCATTTAATATATCAGCGATATGCATGTATTTGCATTTCTCTGTCCTTACTGGATGTTCATCGAATATCACACATATTTCAATAGTACTGTAACCCGCGCGTCCTAAATATCAATGTAATTAATAAAATAATATCTTATAATTAATGAAGAATTAGTCTTCTTTACATAATCGCGTTCTAACAAGTAAGTACAAGATGTACTTCTTTTTATAATTTCACTGCATAAAAAGTGCAGTATTGCAGAAATGCGTGTGGTGCGAGCGATGCGAAGGGAAGGAAATTAGTCTGAATCTGGGGCGGTTTAGGTGTCCTGCCGACACCTCACGCTATATTATCGCTATATGCATTATTCTAGCATATAGCGTATTTTGTTATTACTCACATTTTTTGTTAACCCAATAAAATACAAGTATCAATACTTGTGCTTCTTTTATTGAAGCATTGAGTGCTCCAGTGTTTTATAATTGATCATAATATATCAATAACATAATAATAATTAATGGCTTTTTATTGGGCGAAATTAGGCGTACATCTTCTCAATTTAACCCAACTGTTTTACACTACAGTTAGTTACAATTTTTAAGTTAAATAACAATAAGTTTATTATGTTAGAATAATTTATGCATTATTTTTAAAGAAATGCATATTGATAATTTTTAATTTTCATAATAAATAGTTTAATGCTATAACTTTACTGAAATATTTTTATAAGTGTTTTAATAAAAGGCTTTAATTGAGAATATACATGCATGAGATTTATTTTGATAATAATTTTATACACCTTTTGTTATAACTATAATTATTATTATTATTTTTTTTAATTTTGCAATAAATTGTAACATAAATATTCTATAGTATATATGATCAAACATTATTAACAATTATAATAGATAATCTATCAACATAGATTATCACTTGATTATCTATTGAGATCTGCTAAATTTATTCATAATATTATCTATCAAAGCTGTATAGCTTTGTATAAGTTAAGCGACGGCCGAGAACGAGGTGAACGAGGCGGCGGGAGAGCTAGGTTACGGCGGCTGAGCGGCGTAGAACGAGGAGGTGCACCGGCGTTTGATATAACATTCACGGGTGCAGCTTACAGTACGAACGCGAAATGCCAAACAACATAATGATTCTCTTTCTCTCTCTCTCTCTCTCTCTCTCTCTCTCTCTCTCTCTCTCTCTCTCTCTCTCTCTCTCTCTCTCTCTCTCTCTCTCTCTCCCTCCCTCTATTTCTATTTCTCTCTCCATGCTTATTATTTCTCCAACTTTATTTTGAAAATAATGTTTACACAAGGAAAGTGTTGTACTTAATATGCTTCAAAACACATCTGACATTATTATATTCGCTATTCATATACCTCATTATTTCTCTCTCTCTCTCTCTCTCTCTCTCTCGTAAGTTTTATATTCCTCTTTTAATTTAACATTTATTTTATTGTTTACAATATAAAATGATTGGTTGTTATTTTGAGATTTTTGAGATACAAAACAAGTTTGTTACAATAACCAGGAAAATGTAGACAAAATTTAAATCGTCTTTTTTTTTTTTTTTTTTTCTTATGTTACAAATTTTTATGTAAGAAGAGAAGTGTAAAAGCTACAGAGAGAGAGAGAGAGAGAAAAAAAATGTTTTATTATTTGATTACATCCCCTAATGAGCAAGAGGAGACGACGAGAAATGTTTTGAAAGACAGCAAACTGCGATAAATTGAAAGTCTCAAATAACTGAAGCCATAGCCATCTTTTCCATTTACACATAAAAATCAATTCTTGATCGTATTAAATGACATGTCTGATTTCTAAAGCAAAAAGCGTGGGTTTTGCTTTTGATTCTTGGTGCTGATAGCAGATTATTATAAATTTTAAATTAATATAAATGAAGAAAAAAATAATTTAAACCTTCTTTGGATTTTCTTAATTTTTTGTTTTGATCTCTCTCTCTCTCTCTCTCTCTCTCTCTCTCTCTCTCTCTCTCTCTCTCTCTCTCTCTCTCTCTCTCTCTCTGTCTCTGTCTCTGTCTCTGTCTCTGTCTCTCTCCATCTCTCTCTCTTTGTCTCTCTATATCGTTATATTTCCATCTATATTTTTTCTAACAGTCATGTCTCTTTATACAATTTATAGCATCTCAATAAAACATTATTATTAACAGGTGCTTGAAGCCAGTGTTACCCTTGTATACTTTGTATTATTAGTAGAATATTATACTATGCTTTGTTCTACATTTACTTTTTGCACTTAATGAAATTCTTATTGATGCAACTCATGAATAAAATCAAACACATATTGAAAATGTATACGTGACTTCGCAGTAACAATTTATATTAATTAAGTTGACACAAATAGCAAATACATTCCTTTTTACATCACTGAACTTACATACATGCATGTATATATTATTATATTGATGTTGTTCTGCAACGTTTAGAACATGTAAATTTAGTATTCATATCGTATTCGTACAATCAATCAAGTAACAAAAAAAATAATACAATAATCAGTATTCAGTTTGTTGTAAAAATAATAATAACAATTTATTGACATATATATACCTATTGAAATAAATGCTATGAGAGATAAATTCGATTTAATTTGTTGTAGATATGTAATTAAAAATTTTGGGTTTATAGAAAGTTGTGTTAAAATGTTTTATGAGACTTTTTTTAAACGTGATATTAAATGCATAATTTTAATGTTATTTTTGTGAAGTACTCCGTTTTTTTTTTTTTTTTTTTTTTTTTTTTTTAACTTACTAACGTTATTTATTTTATACTTAATAATACACTGCTATCAAAAACTCTGTGTAAAAAGGATATTTGCATCGTACATCAAATTCAATTATAGTTAATAACAAAATTCAAAAATTCAAAATTCAAAATTTCTTTATTTCTCTCTTTCCTTCAATCGTATACAATACACATCGTATTCGTCAAGGTTAATTAACAGACAGAAAAAGTCAAAACACTTACATACTATATATGCACATTTGGTGCTACTTTTACATTCATATTTATTATTCATTTATTCATTCAATTACATTTAATACACTGACTGTGACAATATAAAGCAGTAAAGGATATAATTTTAAAACTATGGTAATCTCTAAACATATCGTGCATATATGTATAATAAAATTCTAATACATAAGTTAAATTTATTCAAGATTCACTACTAGAGATTAAGCATTTAGAATGTTTACTGTGTATACCATTCAATAACATAGTAACAGGTTGTTACAACAAGCGTTGGTCTTGTCAAAAATTGTTTACAATATAATAATAAAAATAAATAAATATATATATATATATATATATATATATATATATATATATATATATATATATATATATATATATATATATATATATATATATACAAATATTGTTGAGAAACAACAAACCAAAATTTTTACTCACTACCAGTTTATGGGTACTGTCTACTAGGGAAATGGGTAAAAAGAACACACTCTTATGTTTACGGAGAACCCACGACTCAAGCTTATACAAGTTTTTTTCTGAATGTAAGAAAATTTGTTGTATTTTTTATAAGTTATTAGATGTTCTAGGAAAGCTCGCTCTCAATATAGAAACCTCACCCGTTAAGCAAACTGTTTTGTGAGATTTAAATTTATCAAATTCTTTTATAAATGCGATAGAACAAAAATCAATCATAAATTACTACAGTGATCTATTAATTAGGTCATACTTTAACATAATCTTGTATTCTTTAGAAGAAAAAAAAAGGACTACAGTGACAGTGACTAGCAACGAAATATGAGTAATTATTTGCTATTTGGTATTTTTGACAACAATGTAAAGTAATTAATTTATTATTTTGCTGTTATGTATAAACTAAAAATAGTGATATAGTTAGTGATATTTTTATCTTGGATATAAAAATATAAATATTATGTCGTATACAAATTTCATAATATCCATAGGAGGATGGATACAATTGAAAGATAATATAATTATATTTCGTTTCGTTCAAATCATATGTGCTAGCACATTTTCAGAATATGGAAATCTACAACTTCAGTTAATCAAATTTAAAAAAAAGTCTTATTTGCTTTGAAATAGCGTACTATTTAATAATTTTTCTATCGTATATTAAACGTTAAATGCATAATTATTTGTCATTGTAAAATATATAAAAATTTAAATATCATATTTTATATCCTTTAATTTGCATTATTATTAACGTAACTTCAACTAAAAATTAAACTATTAGAAGTACAAATATACTTCTATTATACAGTAGCATGTCCACACCAGAACTACTTGGGTACACAGTGCTATCATATTATGTTGTTTGTGCTTAACAAACATTAAACTATACAGTATACGTATGTATATTTTGTGTTTATGTGTGTTATATAAAAGGTTGCCTATATATAGTAAAAGTATGTACGTGTGTGTTAAAGATTAGAATGGTTTAAAAATCAGTGAGAGAAAAATTTCTGGACACAAATCCTTTTCAGTTGCTGTCTACTTTGGAAAGTAACATCGAAGTGAAAGAGAGAAAAGGATTTTCTAAAATAAACACATTAACTGGCATTACATTAAAACCTTATACTTATGTACACGGTACAAGGATTTTGAGACAGCTTTTCTTCAAAGTATGTAAACATATTGGACTAGCATTTCTAGCTACGTTATGGAAGATTGAGATTCTTTTAGCAAAAATATTCTAACAAAATAAAAAAATAAAAAAAGTTGATGCACTATTATATTTATATAAAATGGAATTTAAATAGAGTATTATTTGCGCTCGAAGTAAATAAGGATTACAGAAATTTCTCTACATAGAATAAAGATAATGTTGTGGAGGTCAACCGTAAAATTACTTCGTACACGGAAACTAGCGTCAAAGATTATGAATAATACGTGTACGTATTGATTTGAGCTTTCACGAGTATTTATAATATTAATAAAGAGAGCTAAAATATAATCGGGGACAAAAGGAAAACTCAAATGAAAAGTTGTTAACTATTTTTATTATTATCTCTCAGTGGAAAGCATTATTTACGTGAAGTAAAAGCTTTTTGTCGTGAAAGTTGGGGGAAAAAACTTTTTCGTTAAAATGTATCAAATTTTTTTACTAAACATTCTAAAGAATTTTACTGTAGCATAAAAGTGATATTCAATATTTTTCCATGTTTTACAGTCCTAAATTCTAAATTCTAAAAAAAAAAAAAAAAAAAAAAAAAAAAAAAAAAAAACAGCAGCAGCAGCAACGCAATTGCTAAAATAAATATTACATTGTAGTTCAGTTCAGGAGTTGTATTTTAGTCTCAATATATTTTGTTTTTCTGTTTGTGCATGTATCAAACATTTAACGCGGGATTTAAGTTGCAATTTTGTTTATAATTGGTTACACTAAATACAGGAATATAAAAAAAGAAGTACGGTATTCCAGCATATGTTTTCTTGTCCTAAGAAAAAGCTAAGTTTTAGTTTAGTTTAATCTTCGCTCTCTCTCACTCTCTCTCTCTCTCTCTCTCTCTCTCTCTCTCTCTCTCTCTCTCTTGTAAATTTAAATAAAAGTTTCAAATTTTTAACCATTTTCTTTGACGACATCATATCTACTATAGAAAGGAATATATATAAAGGAATAAAAATTATTTATTACTGTATTCATTTAAAAATATAAATATACAGTATAAATCATAATATTTTTATTAAGTTACGCTCGAAACAGTATTTGATTGATTAAAAATATGTGAAGCAAACTTACAAAATGGTTTTGTGTATATAAAAAGTTATGATAAAAAATCATCTACAAAATATAAATCTTTGAAAGGGAATTCAAGATAAGAATTAAAATGCTAATTATGATGTAAAATTACACTGCTATCACATTTGAAATGCAATAAATTTGTACAACAATTATTCTATTTGTTAAATAAAAATATGTTCTTTTTATATTACACATAATATCAAATATATAATGTAAACTATTCTTTACAGTTAAAGAATTGCAAATATTTGAAAAAACGGCTCCTACAAACAATGACTTGGATACTGAACGAATATTTAACACGCAACAGTTACAACTTTAAACCTTAAAGTAAAATCTATTTTTAAAACTTAAAGCTGATTAATTATTTGGGATCTTGACTTGGTGTTAAATAATACTAAAGTTAAACACTTTGTTGACGTAAATAATTATCATTATCCAATTTTTTAATTAAATCAGGCTCGGACTGGCCATAAGAGCAAGTCCGCAATTGCGGACGTGGCCCCCCCTGTTTGGAGGCCCCTAAGGCCCAAAAAGGGGCGTAACTAGGGTGTTACACCCCCTTTGTGGCCCCTAAAGAGTGTTTTGCGGACGAGGCCCCTTGATTGCCAGTCCGACCCTGAATTAAATTATATTTCAATGAAAAAAAAAAATTTCACGAGTTTGAAAACCTCGGTGTGAACTGTAGACTAGACTTAGATACATTATTAATTCAGCATAATAATTAAAAGTTAGAGTTTAAAATAAGATTTACAACAAAAATAGTACGAATAAATTATGGCATAAATTTAAATAACTTTCATATACTTCCATAAAATTTAATCAATTTTTACTTATAGATATAATTCGATGAAGAACTTCATTTATACTTTTTATAATCTTTAATATAAATAGTTTTATAGTAGAAATGCTGAAAGTAGTTTTATATAAAATAAAGTGAATATTTAACTTATTTTCTTTTCATCTTGCTTGTATTGAAAATTTTCAACAAAGAAGTACAAGGTTCTTGTTGAACTGTCACTAGCAGTAAGAGAGAGAGACAGAGAGAGATTTTGCAAATAATAGGATAAGCAGAGATATAGTGTGAGTGAGAGAGAGAGAGAGAGAGAGAGAGAGAAGAGGTACTCCATGAACATTCAATTATACGCGCAATGATGGTATAATTCTCAACCCTATTTACTTTAATCCCATAGGCAATGGAAATCAAATACGCATATTATATACAACACAGTGATATAATTGATTGATATGTTTTGTGTTATAATTTAATACTATAATATACTAATACATGATGTGAGAGTTATATATATATATATATATATATATATATATATATATATATATATATATATATATATATATATATATATATATATATATATATATATATATATATATATATATATATATATATATATATATATATATGTTAGCTTCCAGAAGTGAATTCGCTCCGGAAGCGGAAAGAATGGTCCAAACGCGTTGGGACCACTTATGAGGCTTCGTAACGTGAAATTCGTTTTGGGAGCATGGTAAATTTAATCCCAACGCGTTGAGATCAAGTTGAAAATTTTCAAAGTGACGGGCTCAAAATTGAAATCTTATGACGCGTTAGGAAAATACAAAATTGTTCTCAATGCGTTGGGACAAAAATTTAAATTTCACAACGCGTTTCGGTACAATAATGTAATTATGTGTATAAATATCACCAAATAAATAAAAATAAAAAACAAACGATAATTAGAGCAATATAAATTTTTATAGCAAAATCTTTTAAATAAAACGAACTATTATTTTTTTAATAAAATATTCAAAAGCCGAAAAGGAACTTTTCACATTTCAAAATTTTATGTGACGATTTAAGACTTTGCTGTTATTACTTATGTATTATTAATATACATGTTTATATAGGTATTGTTTGTTTTTTATCTTAAGCTTATACATTTATAATTACTTTACTTGAAATGCAAGAATACAGTACTGTGTTTTGAGCAAGGTGAAGATTTGAAACGAATGCGTAGATCAGTCGTTAAATCTCACGGATGGAATATATTGAGACATGAAAATTAAACTTACTAAAAGATCTATCTGATTTTTAATTTTATATGACCTTTTTTTTTTTTTTTTTTTTTTTTTTTTTGAGTGAACACTTACGATTAAATATGTAAATTAAGAGCCATTTGTAAAACCGTTATCCACTCACTTATTATTTGCGCACCAACAATTTACGTCAATTATTTAAATTCAAACATTTTCTTAACATATTCTGATTATAACGACTATGGTGAAATTATAAATCATGTTATCCGCACAGAGACAAACTTTCAACTAAACGTGGATAATAAAATATATATCGGTATATTGTTATCACTGAATAAAATAAGGTAGACTTGAACTATGAACCAATGTATGACAAAAGTAGTCAGAATAGATTAATTTTGTTAGTATATGAAATAAATACTTTAACCTTTTCTTTATTTAAATTCAGTTTAAAATACGGCGTGTTTTCTCTCTCTCTCTCTCTCTCTCTCTCTCTCTCTCTCTCTCTCTCTCTCTCTCTATCCTTTTCTTCGACAAAAGATACCTTAGCAAATATTTGAGTTGAGAAAAATTGTTAATATTCGACTTTAGATTATTTTATTAAATAAAATAATAGTTTTATTTTTAATTTTACTATATAAGAATAAGGACTTTTTATATTGCTCTAATTATCGTTTTTTTTATTATTATTTTTATTTATTTTGTGATGTTTTATTCCAATAATATAATAATATATTATCGTACCGAAACGCGTTGTGAAATTTAAATTTTTGTCCCAATTCATTGAGAACAATTTTGCATGTTCCTAACGCGTCATAAGATTTCAAATTTGATCTCGTCATGTTGAAAATTTTCAACTTAATCTCAACGCGTTGGGACTAAATTTACCATGCTCCTAACACGAATTTCGCGGTACAAAGTCTCATACGTGATCCCAACGCGTTCGAACCATTTTTTCCGCTTCCGGAGCGAATTCGCTTCTGGAATTTAACACATACTGTATATATATTATACTGAGATAACAAGGAAGTAGAGGCTAGTAGTTTAAAACTGGTACTCACTAAACATGTCATGCATTGTCTCTAGATACGCACGTTTATAAATTAAATTCTATTTTATATAAAGTACCTAAAATTATCACAAAATTAAAACGAGAGATTAAACATTACAAAATGTCTACCCACTATCATATAGGGAATATTTAATCACTAATAGTGCATGGGTACTATCTACGTTTGAAATAGTTACAGAACAAGTATAAGTAGCACCCATATATCGCAGGTTCATCATCCTCTACCAGTTTGAAAGTTTAGTTGTGATTTCATGCACAAGCAATGCATTATTAGGTTGCTACCATATATATATATATATATATATATATATATATATATATATATATATATATATATGCACACACAATGTGTCTCATGTCATTACTAATTATATTTTATAAATTAAAATACAACATGATTCACTTTAGATAATCCTATATAGGAAATAATTATTTTGATTATTAATAATTAATAATCCAATATTGCGTATAAATTATATATCTGTATACATATTAATATTACATATTAAGTATATTAATTAAAATATATTAATATATGCACGCGGATAAAAATAAATGCACAAAAATGGGACTATATATTGTATAGGCTGGTTTCATCAATATTTATTTGTAATTTTCGCAATAGTGAATAATAATTATGCTGCATAGTATAATTATTTATACTCTTTAAAAAATAGTTATATTTATGCTAATGCAGCGTAAATGATGTCAATTTTTTTATCCGTGTGTATTTATTAAAAATAGTAACACTGTCTATTTTTATTGTATAGTAATATACTGTAGAAAATGAAAAAAAAAAAAAAAAAAAAAAAAAAAGACTAAGACTAAGAAAAAAGACTAAGAAAAAAGAAGATTGCACATAAGACATGACGCTTCAGAGATTACTGACTGCAATGTTTTCTTTAAAGTTTCACGTAACGATGACAAAATTGCAAAAGTCATATATTGGAAAGCAAATAAATAAAGAATCTTCTTTAAGGACAAAGCATAGCAGCAATAAAGGAACAAACAAAATAGCATTAGCAATAAGAAATAATAAGAAATCTTATTTCACTAAAAAAAAAAAAAAAAAAGTTTCATATCGCTTATTTTTAAATAAAAAACTAAAACTCAAGACGTGACATCTTAAACTTTAACTTATTTGAAATAAATAATCATCCATATTGTCAAAAAAAAAAAAAGGAGAGGAGGAGGGCATATTTCCAATTAAAATCGGCAAAATATGATTCTACCAATATATTTTTGAATATCATAGAGTAATATTTTTTGGATCATGTTACTTTTTTTTTTCTTGTAAACTAGACATGTTGGCAAAAACGAAAAAGTTATAAATATAATATATATACCTATAATGAGATATTTGATATTTATGACGTTCATACAGGAGACCTTCTCTCATTACATGCAGATACAATTTTAATGATTAACCCTAGAGATACAAATAGATTTAGTAGAAGATGTAAAATCAAAACAATATTAGGTATTGTGTTTCCTCGTACATGCAAAAACAATTCACAAATAAACGTAAATCAACTTCTATGTTTCTGTCTTTGATATTTTAACCTTTATAAGATAGAATGAAAAGATTGTAAACAATAGTTAAATATATAACTATATTCTGCCTTCAAGTTTTCTTAATGATAATTTTAATTAAATCTTTATGGTGGTATGTGTGTGTTTATTTATTCAATTCAATTGGTATTCACAAAAACTTATTAACGCTTATAATTAACTTTACTGTCATAAATGTGTTTAATATTGACGATTTATGAATTATCGATATCTTTGATTTTGTCATTTGTCATTTCCAGAGTTTTATAGTTTAACAATTGCTTTTAAGTTTTAATAAAGATAAATATTAAATAAGGTATGCATAAAAGCACAATATTCAAGACACGTTGCAAACATTATTACCTTTTGTTAATTAAATAATTTATAATTTTATTTAAACTTATGTATACCTTTTTTGGGTATTTTATTTTAGTCTCTTTTTTATATTTCTATTAATTATGAAGTTACGTACTTAGAGAAACAAATTATAAATAAAATAGCAACCTGAGCTTTGCGTCAAACGTTTGTAACATGCACAAACATAAAAACAAAATAGTAATAATAATAATATAATAATAATTGGTTTTTATTAAGAGGCCAAAAAAGGTACATACCCACTTTCATGGTCCTCTGACTATTTTTTAACAATAATCACTTGTCAGAGTGTTTCATAATTTTGATTATCCACAGTTCATATATAATTATCAGTTTTCAAGTAGTATTTATCAAAATGTAATATTAACTTTACAAATTCTTACTGAATAATAAGTACATTCATCACAATCACTTTATCACATTTAGAGTTTAATGAAACACAATACAATTTATAATAAGGATATTATTTAGATTTTATTTCTTAACAGATTTATACTTAATTATTTATAATAAAAAAAACGCGATTTTTCTTTAATAAAAAATAGCAATAGTTCAGCCATTAATAGTATCATTTGTGTTATATATATATATATATATATATATATATATATATATATATATATATATATATATATATATATATATATATATATATATATATATATATATATATATACATATATATAATAAATTTCATATATTTAATAATAAATTTCTTACAAAAAGGAATTTAGCTCGCATTAAATATTATATATGGCAAAACACCAAATATCATGAACCGGAACCACAAATGAGGTCTGCCACCGTCAACATCTTGACGGTTCGCACATGCTATACCCGAGAGACATAAAAACAAGAGACACGAAACCTGACCAACCGTTTGGCGCGGCGCAGTCAACAGCAAGCAGAACACTTTCATGTACCGTACACCACACGGGGGCTACATCGCTCCACAACATCATACTCTATAATGCACTCTTCTACAAGTACTACCCTGTCGCCATCTTAGGCTCTTGTCTTACTGATGCAGGGTTTATTCTGATGGACTTTCTTTCATTCCTTCAGTTTATTGTCCCTGTTTATTTACTCTATTATAGAATCACTTTTATTTCCTATACACTCTTTGTCTGTAATCAGCTTTGGCTGAAACAGGCGCTACTTCCAAACATAAGTAACTTAAGTAAAATCTATAATTGCACTGGAGGTCCCACTTGCTTACGGAGGGGATCACAGAGTGCTGCGAGTTTGGGTGCAGCATTCATCTTATTTCTTCTTATGGAAAATTTCATCACTCTACAGCGCAATTTGTTCAACTCTATCCCTTGCTTAATCAGTCTCAACTCATCAAACCAAATCAAGACGCTACGAGTTGTCCCAAACAAAGTTTCCAAGTCAATATAATACTTTTCTTTGTATATACAAGAATCACTCGCAAGGGATTTCAAACTACATTTTTTTTTATACTATTCAAAATAATTTAGTTTATCGTCAGGCACCAATGCATTTATCCTAACGAATTTATTTTAAAGTTCTCAAAATATTACGAATTCTCTACTTGGGATATAAGCAGATAACCCAAAAGATGCCTGCCGTCACCTAGCAAATATAAATTTCATTAATTGTACTTTACAATGTATGGAGGTCATTATTATATGGTTCCAAGTATGAGCAATTTGTATCCTTTCACATTGTAACTTTTTTAAATTGCTTCCAGCATTCAAAAAAAAAAAAAAAAAAAAAAAAAAAAAAAAAAAGAAGGTAAAATATAATATTATAAATTAGTAAAAATTGAAGCTCTTTCAGAAATTTAATAAAAAATTGTATCTGGGACTAAATTACGAGTATTGTGTAGATTTTTTACATTTGATGTGTTAAACATAGGCCTCCACCAACGTCTTCAAGATTTTAAAATACATAGTATATTAAAAACAATCTACAACAATCTATAAAAAGAAAACCCTGTTTTTATAATTTTTCCCCCTTGAAAATAATCTTTAAATGTCTTAAAAATACTGTAATAATATTTTATTTAAGCTACAACATAAAATTTTGTATCGAATAATTGATAATTCAATGATTGCAAGCAGTCTTTACGATTGAAATCAAGATATTTAAATTTCAAATGTCATGTTCTCAATGTTTTCCTTAATTTTTTAATTCTGAATGATCATACAGAATTTTAATATGAATTATTATTTTATATAATTATAAAAGGCGTGTATTTTTCTATATAATTAAGTTTCTTTTATTGCTATAGGCTTTTTTTTTTTTTTTTTTTTTTTTTTTGTACTTTAACTGTATAGGATGAAAGAAATGAATAAATAATATATTATATTATTGCATAATATTATTGCAGCTTTAAACAACTTGAACGAGGAAATAAAATAATAATAATAAGAAAGAGTGAGATTTTATAAATTTAACCTCTAAAATAATAATTGATAATCATAAAATTGTCCTTGTTCCGGAAAAAAACGCCACAAGTGTAGCAATAGCTTTTTAAAGTTTGGCCAAATAAATATATAACCACCAAAATGGCCACCAGTACAACAAGGTTTTATTGCAAGTATCGGAAAACAATTTGTTAAGATATTAAAAAGATTTTAATGAAACAAAATATAGAGTTTGGGGTATTTTAAGCAGATGATTACAATCTATTATATATATATATATATATATATATATATATATATATATATATATATATATATATATATATATATATATATATATATATAATTATATAATTATATATTATATCAAACCCTCTCGCTTTAGAAGGTACCAAGTTAAACAAGAGTAAATTACCCCAGAATCAACGTTATGCTATTCTATTTATAATCAATCCAATTTTAGCGTAAAATTGGCACCTATAACGTTTCGTATTCAATGTTAACATTTGTATTTACTACTAAAGTGATCAGCGGACTAAGTTTTCCGTTAATTTAATTGACTATCAGCTTGTCCATTAATTACGATCTTATTACTATTATTATTATTTTTTTTAAATTGGAATCGATATTTTCGATATTTTCAATTAGTAACAGAAAAAAAAATACGCTCTTTGCACTTAACAGTCCAAACTGAAAAAATTAAATTACTAACAAATAAATAACCGGGTGTACTTATGTCCTGAGGTTATTTACTTAATTAGTGTGTACTTGCGGCGTTCTTTCACTAATAATGGTGAAATATAAATAACGATTTACCACAAAATAAAATAAACTTATATACTGTTCAAAGCTATAAATTTAACTTGAAATTCAATATTGAGGGAGTAAATTTTCTAACAACAAGTGATTCGCTTAATGTCTTATTGATTATTCTACCATAATCGTATAAGGTAAAGAAAGAAAGCTTTCTTAAATAATAATAACACAGTGACATCTTTTTATTGACAAGTTTATATTATGTAGTTTACGTGGTATTGAAGATAAGTAGGAAACAAATTGTCATCGCATTTTTCGTTTCTTTTCGCAAATGATGATAACCTCGTAAAATAACATGAGGTTGCATTTTGTAGTTTAGTCACAAGAAAAATTCATTCAAGTTATTTTTACGCATTTATTTTGGTTATTTAATTATTACTATTATTATTATTTTAGCTGTTACAATCATATGTGCACGGACAAAAATAAATACGTTAATTATGCTAACACATTTTCAGCACAATTTGTTCAATATAGCATAATTATTGCTATATTGCGTAATAATTATGTTATGTAACATATATATTATGTTGTACAGCATAATTATTTATGTTGTTCTAATTTAGCATCATTTATGCTATTATGACATAAATACAGCATAAATTACGTAATTTATTATTTCCATGTGTTAAATTACATAATGTAACTGCTACGTAAAAATTCTAATACTTTTTTTTTAAATTCACACTTACAAAAGTATTCTTATGTTGAAATACAGAAAAGGAATCTTTTACATTTAAGTAGAAGGTTGACATAAACAATAAGTAAATTCAACAATTTAAATACACTTTTATTAAGAAAATATTAGGTGTGCTATGTTAAAATTATCTATCACACACATACAGTAACTCTCAATTTTTGAAAATTGTTAGGGACCCAGAAAATGGTTGTTTCACAAAATTGAGAGCTTAGGAATTAAAATGTCTAGGCTGATGGATCTAAAGAACCTGATAGACTGATCAACTCACAAAATTGTGTGTTTGCTGTGCTATTCAGTGTGTATGTTGGTGCATATAATAGATAAGATACAATATACAATACAATACATACATACATACATTATATATATATATATATATATATATATATATATATATATATATATATATATATATATATATATAATATAATACAATAGTTACATAAAGAGTATTATTTTTGTGTAGTGAACTGAACATGGTAATGATTTTAAACAACGGATGTGAGGTAGTGAATGTGAGTGAACATTTGCCAAATGCAATTTGCTTCTGTAAAGTAAGAGCAGCTTTATGCCAGGGATAACATGTTTTAATTATAGAATGATAATTTCAGTATTTTTTCTTTATTCTTTTATTATTATTATTATTATTATTGAATAAGATAACAAAATATTATACAAATGTATAGATTTGATAGTTTTGCAAATTAAATTTTATTTAGTACATTTGAAAGTTTCATATATATGAATAATTGCAATATGCTGCGACAAGGTTACTTGTACTTGTAATCAAGGAATCTGTGATAGGTTCAAATGTGCTGAAATTTCTATATCTATATTCTGTTATAATATTCTACTATACTCTATATCGCTATTCCTCTCTCTCTCTCTCTCTCTCTCTCTCTCTCTCTCTCTCTCTCTCTCTCTCTCTCTCTCTCTCTCTCTCTCTCTCTCTCTCTCTCTCTCTCTCTCTCTCTCTCTCTCTCTCTCTCTCTCTCTCTATATATATATATATATATATATATATATATATATATATATATATATATATATATTATATATATATATATATATATATATATATATATATGGAAATAATGGTGTAACAATTGCATACATTAAATATAAAAAGGAAAATGTATTATTCAAATATTATGCCTTGTTATACAGTACCATTAAAATTACTTGTATTTTTCCATAGTTGAGTATAAATTTAATCGTATACTTATCATTTATTAATAGAAAATGAGTTTATTATAAAAAAAAAATGTATGAGAGCGTGTTATTCGTTTTAACGACCAATCATTACAAAAATAAATATTGAACCTTTTAAAATTGTAGACGTACAGTACTCTCTCTCTCTCTCTCTCTCTCTCTCTCTCTCTCTCTCTCTCTCTCTCTCTCTCTCTCTCTCTATCTATCTATCTATCTATCTCACACACATACACACACCTACACACACACAAAACTTCTTAACCTGATCTTACATAACTTTATATTAAATATCTATATTAATATTTTATTTACATATCCTCACGCTATAAATAGTATAAATCAAATATAAATGCGATTGAAAAGTTTACCATGCAGAAAATATGATGTTGAAATGTCAGGCTTAGATTATTAAATTGCATAATATTATATTTGCTATCAATATTTGCTATAATAAATAAAACTTTCAGTAAATATGAGTCTTAAAGTAGAAGCGGTGGAACGAGAGAGTAAATATAACTTATATAAAATGACACATTTATAATATAATAGTTCTATAATTAACACAAATGTAATTGCAATTATCTAACAAGTCGGTATAATGTTAAATAGAAACGAATTACGTTATCGACTGGTATGCTTTATCGAAGCGTGTTTATAGATTGTTAATTATTTTTCTCACTAAGCATTCATTTTTTTTTTTTTTTTTTTTTACTTTTTATTTGTCATTTTGTTGAAATTTATATGAACATTAAAACTTTATAACAATTTTTTTTAAATTACTCAATATTATAGTTTATTTTTAGTAGTAACTATGTTTGTTTTTTTCTTCTTCTTTTTTTTAGTGCATTTTTTTTCTTTTCTAGAATTAGTTGCGAGTATTACAACAGATAACTCTGAGAAAGCTTATAAAAAAAATTCCCTTAAACTTCTCAGTTTATGTAAGAGTTTCATGAAATATAATTTTAATTGAAACATTTAGTATTTAAAATCCTACAATTTCATATGTTACCTTATTATATTACCAATCGCATGCAGTATTACATCAAATGCTATGATTTATTTATTCACCACATGAAATTAATTATTAACTTATTTATTTATTAAAAATGTAAATAGTACATTACAGTCTTACTAACTGCTATATTTATCTATAAATTTTTTATGAGTTAAGATTGATGAAATAAAGTTAAAATATGAATATGGAAGCTAACTTTTAAATTTTAAATGCATACAATATGTCAAAATAATTGGTTAAAGGTGACTGATTGCAATGTGTAACTAAAAATGATACTATAGTACTTTATTTAGAGCATCCAGCGTAATGGGGTTTGCGGAATATATCCCTGTTCCGTTAACCTTACCACCGGTCAACTTCCAGTTGTCTATTAAAATTAGAGAAGTCCCTCCGTTTTAAAATGTTAAATGAGGGAGCACCTATGTTAATGACGGCTATAGTGTCCTACCAAGCTCAGGAGAGAGCGGCACCTCAATAAGATGACAACAGAACTTAAAATCTCAAAAAACATTAAAATAATCCCGAAGCGAAATAATGATACATCTGAGTAGTGGCATAAGGTGCATACATTTTAGCAACTTAGTTAGCCAGTGCATGCAAACCTCTCACATCAATAAATATGGAGTTAAAACACATATTATAATGACGCTTTTATAGTTGTCACGCTTGATTGCATTAATGTGAAATATATGCCTCAATAAATGAAATCTTGGTATTTATTTACCTATAATATTTAAAATTGTAAAATAAAAAAATAATAATAATATGATTTTACATGGAGAGGTATAGGGAAAATAATAATATTCACGTTCATGAATGGAGTAAAAATTCAATCCTCTTTTTTTTTTTTTTTTTTTTTCCTCATCCGTTTTCCTCTCACACAACATAAATCTCTCTCCCATTTATTTATTGATCCATCTATTCTTTTGACGTCATTTCAAAATTATATTTTCAAAAGAAATGCAAAAATTTCACTCTATTTACCTCTGTACAATTATATATATATATATAAAATTTGTTATGTATATAAACTACTGATGAAAGAAAATAATGAAAAAAAAATTTGTTATACGTATAAATTACATATACCCTCAACAGTCATAATCTTCTAATCTTCAGTATCCATCTTTTTCTATATGATATAAAATATATTTCCAAGTATTATTATGTTGTTTTCTTCTCCATCAAGGAGTAAATTTTATTTGAGTTCATGAAAAGATTTAAAATGATGATAGAATAGAAAATCAATCAAACTGGGAGTGTTTAACTTATTTTAATAATTTTATATCTTTTTCTTATAAAGGAAAACTGTCTCTGATGAAAATAGAAAATTTAATATTATTTGCGATGTAAGAATTTTTTATGGAAAATGAAATAAAATTATAAAGGCATATTTTCTGAAAAGAGAATATATAAGTAATATTAAATTAAATTAAAATGAATAGAAATAATAATTATATATATATATATATATATATATATATATATATATATATATATATATAATATACATACATATAATATATATATATATATAATTTCAAAAGTCAAGTTAATTATTTTCTATTTACACTGTTTACTATTTACATTTATTTATCTTAGAAAATTAATTTACTTCCTTTTGAATATTATTATTTACTGCAACGTTGCATATTCCAGAAAATAATAATGCCATAAAATATACTGTAATTTAAAAATAAGAAACATTCATCGTTCATATAAATTGTTTAGATTTTTTTTTAGGTGTCATTTTTTATTATTTGGGGAAAGGCGTAATTTTGTTTACGTTGTGTTTTAAAAAAATAAATTCTTTTTTTGAATGGCTTAGTAGATTTGTTTTGTATCATCAAAAAAAAACTGTAAATGTAAATCTTTTAATGAAATACCTTGTTATAAACAATGATAAATGGATAACAATCGCAAAATAAATTTTAATTAATAATTAAGCTTTGGTTATACATCACGTTTATCATAATATTGTTTGAGCTATTTTTTTTCCCTCTCATTATTATTTTTTTCCTGTATAAGCTTAGTTTTTTTTATCTCATACATTTTGTTACCTTTGTACTTTTTAAAGCATTGAGTAAATTGGCTATCGATTGAAAATGGTTTAAACTTAAATCGCAGTATAAAATAAATAATTAAATGAGTTTACTTTTTCAATACCTATATATATATATATATATATATATATATATATATATATATATAGTATATAATTAATTAAGAAATTTTTGTTACATTAAGTAAAGTATATTTGCATGAATAATTAAATATTATGAATTTTATATCATTGCAATATAAACTGAAATAGTAAAACTTTCAAAGTAAAAGTTTTTACTAGATATTATTTGCACATTAACCTTTACGTAATTTTATTAGTTGGAAACGGATATATAGAGGAAATACTGTACGTATACATATATACATTGAACCCCTAACATAAATTGAAGCTGTTAAAATTATATAGCTTTATATTCAATTAACAAATTCGTATATAAACACATTAAAGTTTGTAATGATAAAGTTTATTTACTGTAATCACATGTGCAATTTCATTCAAATCAATGGAGCAGTTTGCTTTCCTATAATAAATTTTACAAAATTTCAAGTAATAAAAAACATAATAATATTATTATTTATCAATTGTATAGTCTCCCGTATTTTCTATGTAAATATTAAGTAACTATAAATGTAGCAATCCTTTTTTTTTTTTTTTTTTTTTTTTTTTTTTTCCCTAATGATTGGCGGCTTTGTTGTTTTATTATTTAACGTGTTTTTAAATCAAATATATAGTTAATGTTTTAAGACAGCCTGAATCTAATAAAACTCTAATATTCAAAATGTTGCATCATATCATGTTTATTGCTCTATTATATTATATAAAATATAATGAAGAGAAAAAAGCACACGTGGAATTCAAATGATATAATTTCATATGACTTAAAACAGTACTTTTTGAGACATATTTTAAAATATTAAAAAATAATACATTGGCAGTGAAAGTATGTTTTAATTTTATTTTTTTCAGATTTGCTTGCACAGAATTTAATATTAAAGTCTGCATTTTTAAATTTTTTTTTTAACTTTAAGCTTCATAAAAAAAAGTTTTATTAAAAAGAAATATTTTTATAGATGAGATTTTATTTTATTTTCTTACAGGGCTAATATTTTAACCTAATATAAAAATTGCTAGCATCGAACGTTAAACTAATATACTACCGTACAGGTAATTTTCAACGGCGGTACCAGTATTGACCGCAATAAAATATAATTACATAACGTTCGTTAATTAAAATTAGATCATTTTTGCCCAGAGTATCATGTAAATTGTACCACCGTGTGAGTAATAAATTTATCCACCTTCGTACATATTTATAATGACTGTTTTTAAACATTGACATTATTACTAAATATGTCAGAATCAGGTTAGACTATGCGTAAAGAGAAAGAGAGAGAGAGAGAGAAGAAATTTAGCTAAGAATTCTAAAATTGTTAAAGTTTGGTAACAAATATGACGATGATGTTAAATATTTTAAGCATTCCAATATAGTTCCATTAAAAAATCTTGCAAAATCTGTTATATTAGTTGATGAGTTTAATACCATTGTAAATCTTGAAAAAAGATCTCACTCTCATAAATTTAATAATAATAATAATAAACTTTATTAAGGCGTTGTGAGGGCTTGACAGCCCTATTTTACAAAACCTTGACCAGATATTTAATTTATACAGAGGCTTATTGACAAACGATAATATAATTTTTAAAGGCTACATTATTACAATAACAACAAAAATCAGCACAGTTACACCACACAATAAATTGAACTTACATATATATATTTTGCAACTATTATCGTTAATAATAAATACTAAAAAATTATAAACTTCATAATATTATTCACATTGTTATTTTTAAATAACTGCAATATAATTTCTAAATTAGATAATAAGTATACACTCAAATAAAGATTTAGAGCCGGTTATTGTACCCAAATTTAAAAATGGATACGGTGAGAGGACACTGAGTGTTCAACTACCGCTCATTTGTAATGCCATACCTAAATTTATTAAGGATTCGAAGGGTAAAAAAGAATGAAAAGAAAAAGTAAAAAATTGGTATATAACTAGGTATGATTGTTTTGTTTGTTTAATAATTTTAGAATAACAGTTTATTTTATTTTTCTTGTAGATAAAAAATAATAATTATTAATAATAATAATAATAAATAATAATAAAAAAAATGGAAATGTGCTGATTTTGTTTAATTTCTATTTGTAATATTGTTTATCATCACGGAAAAAATTATCTAAAGAGTTACTATTTAGACTTTTTTCATAATAAATTCTTTAGATTCATACTAAACTTTTTAGAATCTAAAGAGTTAACTATTTACCGCTAAAGAAATTACGTTTGTACTAACGAGTTACTCTTTAAACTTTTTGCAAGAGAGTTATTGTTTAGTACTAAAGAGTTATTGATATGTATCTGAATAATTTCTTAAATTTATGCTTTCCGTGCTTACTAACATTTTTGGGAGGAAGACACATATAATGAAACGTCAAACTCGCGTGATATTGACATGTATGATACAGTTTTGGTTTCTAATCATAAGTAAAACATTTTCATCGTGGAAAACACAAGAACTAATAAGATATTTTATTTTAATACACTTTTAAATTGTATTTTTAACGGAGTGAAAAATACAAATTCGTTCTAAATTCGTATAACAATTAATGCATTTATTTTCTAAGTTTTAGGAAACTATGTGAAAAATTTGATATTTTTATTAAAAGCTAATTTGTGAATTTTCTTAGCAGAATGAACAGATAACCGTACACTGTATTTCAGCCTGTGATCGCCTGTCTCCAATGACATTCACCCTTTGTCAAAGGTAATAAAAAAATGCGAAATAATATGTTCCTATATATACATAATTTTTTTTCCTTTTTTTCTTTTGAAGTTTCTAATGCAATAGAGGAAAGTGCATTAACCGAAAATAAATTTGCCTTGCTCAAAGATATAATATGAAGCTTTGAAAAAAAATCCTACACAGAACAATTTAATTAGCATTTTATTGCCTTTGACAAAGGGTAAATATCAATGAAAACGCAATCACAGGGTGAAATACAGTGTCATGGTTAACTGCGTCTAAATCTACTAGGTAAATTTTCAAATATAATTTTCTTAACATAATTATCTAAAGCTCACAAAAACACAAAAAAAATTTTAGAACAGTTTTGTAAATCCTACCAGTGCTTTTCTTGAAAAAAAGTACTGGTAGGATCCACAATTGCCGCTATTAAAATACCATTAAAATATGATTAAAAATAAAATATCTTACCAATTCTTGTGTTTTCCTCGATGAAAATGTTTTAGTTATGATTAGAAACCAAAACCATATCATACATGTCAATATCACGCAAGTTTGACGTTTCATTATATGTATCTTCTATGCGCTAACAATAATAACAATAATAAAAACACTTCTGTTATAATTAAAAATTAAGAGAAATAAAAGTGAGCGAGGCATGATCTTAAATTTTCAATCAAAACAACAGTGAAGTGCTAGTGTTTTGTATCTCACGGTCTGACAGCTCATATCAAAACAGGATGTATGCTCGAAACGTTGACATGAACTTTGAGCTCTAGATGAACACATCCTCATTCAGCTGTCGTTATCACGGTGAAGTCAAAAACAAAAATACAAAAAAAAAAAACAATAATAATGTTACTGGCAAATCTTTGTTATTCGTACGGAAGCAAGAGAGGTAAACAACAGGTTTGATAAGATATTTTTATTGGATAAAAATTGCTAGTAGTAATATTTACTACCGCTTACATAAACGTCGTATATACAGGGTGTCCATAACGTCTTTAGCGTTTCTTAGTGAAAATAAATCCTTCAAAATACACAAAAGAAAAAAATACACTCTTCAATCTATACCTTTCGTTCATTAAATTAAAGCCCAGTTTTTAGTAATTAAAAAAAAAAATATATATGTGCCTTTTACACTTGTTCTCCAAAAATTACGACTGCATTTCAGCATAATGAAAATTGTTTGTACAGTATGAGTACGAAGTCGTGAGTTAATTGAAAATTTTGTTAAGGGTTCTACACCGTAGGTAGGAAGGCAAAAGCACGAACATGCCTTGAGCTCTCGCCGCATATGTTGCGGAGCATTGTCGGCATGATGGATTGGATGGTCTCAATAACTCGCTGCTTTAGCTCCAACACGTTGCACACTGGCGTCTTAAAACCGTTATTCTTCGCACAGCCTCATATAACAAGAAACCCTGGGGAATCAAGCTAGTGGACCAGAGGGACTAGGGAGTCCAGATTGTTGGTCTCTCACGGCAAATCGAACGGTTAAGAAAGCCTGCTCCTGAACTCGTTGCACTTTGAAAGATTACTAACGCTTGTTCTGTAAAGTATAGTGAATCTCATTTACAGTGATTGGCTGACCAACAAAATAAGACACATGCATTGGTTGATCTTCTTTTTTGAGCCGATAAAAGTGAGTTGCATGTTTCGTATGGAACTTTTTTTGTGACTTTCTTTCATTTTTATCAAGTCCAAAGTTCTAAACGAAGAAATAAAAATGATAAACCATACATATAAGCGTAGTAAACAGGTAACGACGCCATGATCATATGTTTTTAACAAAGGAAAATTTCCGAAGCTGCTCGCAAGAGTCGTGTGTAGTTTATAGAACAAACTTATGGTTTTTATCAACCGTTCGGTTGAGAAACCTTAAGAAATAAAATTGAAAGTAAAGTTTCATTTTTCAATAAACTCAAAAGTTTGTATTCATGCAAACATTTGTTTTGAAATGCAGCGGTTTTTATTTATTCATTATTATTTATTTGTTTTTTACAGAACCATTTTTTTTTTTTAATTATTTTATGTTTTAAATTTTAAATACTGGGCTATAATTCATGCTTCAATCAAAAGTGTTCGTTTTGAAAATACTTTTTTTATTTGTTTCAAGGTTTGTTTTATTATTTTATTTACACCATTACCAAAATAAGAAGAGAGGTTATTACAACCGGATGCACCCCCTTTTCTCGGTCTCTAATCAAGTTATAGAAATAAAATTTAACAAGTATTAACTTCACTATTACATTGATCACCTGTAAATTTTTGGTGTTTATCTGGGGAAAATTGTTTCAGAAAAAGGGCTGCATCCGGTTGTAAAAATCTCCATTCTTATTTTGGCCAGGGTGTATATATTTTATATTTTTGTTCAAGTGTTTTATTTGCATTAAGAAACGTAAGTAAAAGTATATGGACAACCTATAATACGAAACAATGATTTTTATTATATAAATGCGATAACAAAATGCGATAATTAAACATCACTCCATGAAAATGTTCGAATACAAAAACTTTGTAATGTTAGCAAATCATTAGTTTTCCTGCATTACAAACCTTTACTATTTAACAATGATTTATCAAACTTTCAAAAGTATAGGATTATGATAAATATAAAGCGAATGAATAATAATAATGAACATAAACTCATGGCAATATACAAACGCTAAAGGTATATCAAAGAAGATGAAGAAGAAATCATATATACCGTGAAGCTTAATAATAAAATATCTTCCATTTTAGTAACTATGAAAGTAGGCTATTTAACGAAGCAAATAAAACAAATACATTTTATTGTTCTGTTTAAATTATTATTGTTAATTTACTTTAACAATGCCAATGAAGTTATTACTTATTCCTACACAACTTTTGAGTAAAAAAGAAAAAGAGAGAAAAAAAGCTGAGTGTTTATTAGGAAAAAAAAAAGCTTTTTTCTCGACTTCTCTTTGTATAAGTTTTATGTGTTTTATATAGAAAATTATTATAGCAAGTTGTAAATTATATAAAAATACATTATATATATATACATTTATTCACATAATAAAATTATTGACTTGCGACAAAATATAATACGCTATCATTTTTCTACAAACTTTATTAGTATACTATACGATATTATTATTATTTATATAATAGTAAAATCAATTCTGTGCAGATACAGTTTTTAATTAACTTACGTTAATTGAATTTTATTGTATACATCACAAATTGCAATAGCGGCAAGTGAGTAAAATGTTAAATTACTATTTTTCATTCAATAATTATATTACTTATGTTATACTACGAAAGTATTACAAAATAATTAGTTTATATATATATATATATATATATACAGTATACATTTTTTTTTAAATGAAGCCTCCAGTCTTTCAACATGTTGTTTTTTTTTACTGTAATTCAATACTAAATTATAAAGTATTGATATTTATATACAGAAGGGTATTTATTTAATAAAAAATATATATTTCCTAGTAATTTCAACGTATTGAAAAATTAAATAAAATTAATTTAACTTGATGAGATATTTATAGAGGTAATTAAATTTACTGATAATTTTTTTTCAAATGAAACTTTAAAAAGGCCTTTATGAAGTTGTAGTTTACACATATTTTTAATAATTGCATCATTTTTCATATAATTTAGAAGGTAGTCTAAAAACTTACTAAATAATGAGCAGTAATGATTAGATAAAATATGTATACCACAGTCCAAAGTATTAAATTAATCGCTATTAAAAAAAAAAAATTCTATGAAATGAACTGGATTGTACTGAACAAAGAATTTTTTTTATTAGATACTAAACCATTCATTAATCTAAAAATCTCTCATCAGTTGACTATATAGGACGGATATTTTCTGTGGCTTCTCTCTAGGTGAATACCGGGGCAGTTTCTTTTATTATTGTTAAGTAGACTTTCCATCACGATTCCTCACATATTTTCATCACATGAACATTCATTATTAAATAAGTCAGTGCCAAATGGTATGTGAGAAAGAAAAAAAAACTCAATCTGATTTATCCCTCCTTTGACAATATATATGAGAGTCATGAAATGCCAGTTTAGAAATGCGGTAAACTAATAAAAGAATTTACAAGGTTTATAAGTATATAATCAAATTGTAATTTTCAAATATCAGAAGTTTTACTACACCTGTTGTTTTAGCAAAAATTTACTGCAAACGTAAGTATATATATTATGTTAATTGTATTTAATAATAGATTATAGCTGTAATATTTAATTATAGTTACTGTAACTTCATTACGTCTAATTTATAAATTAACACATTAATCCACTAGGTGAGAGCATGTCTAATTAATAAATAATTTTACAATAATTAATAATTATTTTGTGAGAAACTAAAATCTAGAAAGCCAATTTCGCACGAAAGAATTGACGCGTATGTAAGTCTAAACAACATAATAATTAAAAACAAAATTTTAATACTTTTAAAATTACCTTAATATAATTTAGTAAAGTGAACTAATACTTTTTTTTTTTTTTTTTTTCTTTCTTAACGTTTTTACAGGGTTGTGGCCAGAGTGATTGATAAGTATTACAGCCAGAGTGCGATTGTAGCTGAGCCTCCTTCTGAAACATCAAGTGAAGTGTCTGAAGGTGAGTAACTCAACCTGCATGACGCCCAATCGATATGTAAATAATTTAATTACATGACATAAGTTTCGATGATTCAGTCTTAAAAATTGTGAGCCTTCTATTCATTTTTTTTAACACCAAAATGTAACTTTTTCCGTAATATGCTTTGAGTATAGCAGTTCTATTTCATGTATTCTGCGTATGAAAATTTTAAATGGAGCTTATCGGTTAAGCATACTAGCCATTCACAGGCGGTGCGAGAAAAGCTTAGAGATCCCTAATATATACCCTTTAGTATTACGAAACTTTTTTAATATTATTGATAAAACTAATACATTAGGGCTGCAAAAAAAAAAGTTTATCAGGAGACAAACATTAATGTTTTTTAAGCGAACACCGGTAACATTCATTCTGAGATATTATAAATTTTCAAACAATATTATTTTAAAACATTATTTTAAAACGTTATTTTAAATGATTTACTTCATATTATATAAAAATGTAACTATTAAAGCAATTTCGAATTGTAAACATTATTATTATTTAATTCAACATGATATTCTATGCTGTTTATCACGTAAAAATAAAAATTACATGTTATATACTTTCAGTACTAAGATTGTATACGGTAGTACAGTACATTACAATAATATTGATGTCATAAACTCAATATAATATCGTTTTTTAAAGTTATCATGACATAATTATTGTGCACAATTTAAAAAGTTTTGACAGAATTCAAACTTTCCGCAATCGAGATTTAAAGTTATCAAAAGCTTAAAAAATAAGACTTTTTTTTCTTTGCAAGAAACTTCTAAGTTTACATTTTAATTAAAACGTTATTTGTCTGTTTCGTGGAACAGTATTTTTATATTTTATCACGTATGTAATCATTAAAGGAATATACCAGAAGAAAACATAAGCATTTATATCACAAAACACTTGATGCGGGACTTACATAAATAACTTAAGTTTGTCTCAAAAACCAACTGTAGCTCCGTAGCAGTAATCAGAAAAGTTCAATTTATGCAACCCGCACAACATTTTTTTTGTTTTTACTAATTTTTGCATGTTTCTGACGTCAGAAACATGAATAGTCACGCAAATTGCACACTTTACAGTATTTTCACGCTCTCTCGTGGGGCTATAGCCTTATATATAATATAAGTATACCTTAACATTCTGGTAAAAATTGTCATCAGTTTTGAAGATTCTATTTCGTGTTTATTCATTAAAAAGCACATGTTGTTTTATAAGGCCTATGGCTTTAAGAATAATTAAAATTTGCACTTTGTAATATTAAGAAGTGCTACCTAGTTTATTGCTGTATAGTTAATAATACAGGTAGAAGGTAATCTCTTCATTTAAACATAAAAAATGTATATTCCCAAAGTAATATTGTTTATTCAATGTATATTTACTCATACTATATACAATGCTGGTGAGCGCGATGTCGTTCCCTAGCTGCCTCTGCCTAACAAAATGTAGAGCGTGTTTTCTTATATTGTATAACTGCATAATTACAGTTTTATTTCATTACATTTCATTACGATAATTTACCGCAGAGATATTTACGACTTACAAAATTCGAATGAAAATTTGAATATCGCGAGTGCAGTAAAATAATATTTTGAAAGTGAAGAAATTAAATATAATACAAAAATTGCTTGCAAATATAATATATAAAACTAAAATCAATATACAGCCCTTAACTTTATATTCTCTTTCCCCCTACCTAATTATTTAATAGTTTCCGTAAAATTATTTATCTTGCAAAGTATTTACTATTTATCTAGGAGGTATAAAAATATCAAACAATGAAATTATACTTTTCATTAATGACAATTGTAGGTTATTAGTAAATTTAACGTATTGTTAGTTCAATCATCGTGCTTTTTATTATTATTATAAAGCTGTCTCAGCCTCCACATGGATTAGTGGGGCCAGCTTTCTTCTAACATTGCGGACTCTCCCTGGGAACTCTCAGTCTCTACTCTTGCACGTTACTCTCAAGGTACAACGCTTTACAGTGCATCGCGCGATACCTTGTAAAAGTACAGAACTAGCCAGATCGACAAGCCAAGCAATGTCAGGCTGAGGTCTCGTTTCTAAATTAGTTAGCACGTCGGCATTTTGACTCGGAATATGCTTTGCTTTGTTACTATTATTATTATAGTTTCCACTCAGAACTCTAGTCACTCAAATCCCTGATCACGTGATTTTGGTCACTTTTTTTATTATTCAAAGCACTCTAATGGACGCTTCGCCCACTTTGACGCTCGATTACGGCAAAAATTTTGTTTTCTCGAGTTTTTTTGGGTAGATGAGACTTAAAATGAATGCTCTAAAATTTAAAATAAAAAAGTCTAAATTTTGATCCCACATTCAAATAAAACTTAAGTTCAACCTAAAGAATATTTCAGTCCAACAAAAGTAAATTATTGGTATTACACATAAATTTTATATGTTTTATTCTTTACACTATAAATCCAATTCTATCAAATGTTCAACACATATAAAAAATAATCAAGTATCGGTTTACCAATCTGTGATTGTGAAAACTAAAATGACGTGAAACAAAATACTGTGTTATAACAGTGTAATCTAATATGTGTGCTGCACTGTATAGGGAAGAATACACACATACACACACACACACACACACACACATATATATATATATATATATATATATATATATATATATATATATATATATATATATATATATATATATAATATATATATATATATAATGGCTACAAAATTCTATTTTCTATTTTTTTCCCCGTATGTAATTTTTATGTATAGTTGTAGTGTTGAGTTGGTAATTCAATAGCTTTCATGACACGTGACTGTAAATCTAGTCACGTGATCCGTTTCTGTATTATTTATAGCTATATAATACGGTTTGATTATTGTTGTATATATTATTATCTTATTGTTATGAAAATCCATTTTAATGATGCATATATGGTTAAACTTATTTTCGAGAACAATAAGCATTAAATATGGAAATAAACTGAGCGAACGTTCTATTATTAACACAAATGACAAGCGATGTCATTCTCATAGTTAAAGAGTACGTGTAGTATTCCATGCATGTGTTTGGCCCAAATGATTATAATAATATGCCAAGTAAGGACTTAAGAGTGTCAAGAGAGATAGATTGACGTGGCGATTTTCTCGCAGAACGCGTAAATAGAAAAAAACACGTCTTATACCAAAGGTTATTACAGCCATATAATATACGGTATAGTTAGTTTTATGCTTTTCGACATCTTCAGAAAATACAGATCATACATTTCAATCATTTTAAATTAGTATATATTCCATCTGTGATATTTTATAAATATATAATTGATGACTGATGTGAGTTTAGGAATTGCTAAGTTACAGTAATGTCAGTATTGAGAAAATGTATAATAATTGAATAAAACTGTTGCTCTTTCTTTAATTTTGTACAAAATGTTTAGTTCCCAAACAAACTAAACGTTCCATTAGGTCCAAAGACCAAATTAGAAATATACATATTCTGATGAAGCTTTGTTTTTTGTGAATTAAATTGATTTTTTAAGAACTTACAAAAACATAAATTTTCTTTTTAGTATGTTTTTTTTTCTAACATAGTTTTTGAAAAAGTATATTTTGCACAATCAGCTGACCTTTGAATTATGATAGAACTACACGGACAAAAACAAATACACAGTAATTATGCTATAGCCCTATTTTAGCCTAATTTTTTTTTATAAAAACATAATTTTTTATAAAACATAAATAATGGTTTATTGAATAATAATCAAGCTATATAAAGTAGAACAGTTGTGTTGTACAGAATATCTATTTACGTGATTTTAAAATACCAAAACTTATGACATAAATACAGCATAAATTATTAAGTGATTTTTTTATCCGTGTGCCATGTTTTAAGTACTAATATGCAATTTTTATAGTCTCGTCGTAAATCAAAACATGTTTGAAAATACTCCAACAAAAGATGAAGCTCTTCAGAAAATGCATTTTGTTTTAATATTACTATAATTTACCTAGGTCAATAAAATTTCTTATTCTTCTTAATCTTAGAACCTTATATATTTGAGTTCTTTTTGCTTAGAATTAATTGTTCTACCCCCCCTTTTTTAGTTCAAAGATCCTATATACATTGAAAATAAAATAAGCATTTTATTCTCTCTTTTTTCTGTACAAGTGTAATTTGTGTGCGTCACCTTTATTTAAAATGAAATCTGAGATTGATTGACAATCAGTATTTCCTGAGCTTTGCACTAATATTTTTTGTTTTAATAATTAAAAAAATTATATATTATGCCTAAGTATTAATTCCATCAAAATAAATTAACACTATAAAAATATATTGAAATAGTTTTTTAGATTAAATCAAAACTTTTTTATTGGAAACTCAGTACAATTATTTCACCTAAAATTAGGCTATTTGTTGTAGGTCACACTATTATTTGAAAAGAACCCCCTTATAGTATCAAGGTTGTGGAACTAATCACGTATCTCATCGAAATCTTCACATTTTTAGCATAACATCTAACTGACGTATCAAAATTTATTTCTTCTAACAAAGTTAATTTTAATTGTTTGGTTACTATGATAGTGCAAATATGCTGTTGCGTTACTTATGTTTATTATTTTCTCTCTCTCTCTCTCTCTCTCTTTTTTTTTTTTTTTTTTTTTTTCTTCTTTGCTTTGCTGCTTTTTATTCATTTTAGAAGGACAAAATTGTTAGATTAATCTTTCAATGTATTCCTTGAACTTTTGAATTAAATTATTATTCATGATTTTTACTACAGGAAACAAAGTAGCCAAAATATCTTGAATTCTCATAGCGGATTCTGTTTTAAAATCAAATAATATATTTGAGAAAAGAGACAAAAATGTCCAATTATTTGTGTTTGGTATTTAATGGGTCAATATGAAATATTTGAACGTAATAATATCTTGAATGCATAGTTGTTCATCTCCATCACCCTCCCTTGTCTTTACCCGTCAGTGGTAGTATTTGGGTCCATACCCTCTCTCTCTCTCTCTCTCTCTCTCTCTCTCTCTCTCTCTCTCTCTCTCTCTCTCTCTCTCTCTCTCTCTCTCTCTCTCTCTCTCTCTCTCTCCCTCTTTCTCTCTTTCTTTCTCTCTCTCTCTCTCTCTCTCTTGACCGGCTTGTTTTGCTCTCTATCCCTCCCTACCTCCCTACCTCATTCCATCAATCTACCCCTCACTCCCTCTCCCCCCCTCTCTCTCTCCCTTGACCGGCTTGTTTTGCTCTCTATCCCTCCTTACCTCATCCCATCAATCCACCCCTCTCTCCCTCTCTCTCTCCCTTGACCGGCTTGTTTTGCTCTCTATCCCTCCCTACCTCCCTACCTCATTCCATCAATCCACCCCTCTCTCCCTCTCTCTCTCTCCCTTGACCGGCTTGTTTTGCTCTCTATCCCTCCTTACCTCATTCCATCAATCCACCCCTCTCTCCCTCCCTCTCTCTCTCTTTTTCACCCCTATTTCTCTGCCTTTCTCCCTCTCGCTCCCACTTTCTCTCTCCCTTCCCTTGCTGCGCTGGTCACTATGGAGACGCTAATGACGTCACTGTTGGCTGGCGTCCTGCCATGAATGAGTTTGGCGTAGCAAACCAAAAGCAACCAAACAAAACTTCACGTTTACTAACATTATAAATAAAACAACATAGTCTGATGTAACTCATTATGTATTGCAAATTATAAACTTAGGAAATCTAAAAAAAAATATAACACACACAAGGACATAACCTTGTGTGGGTGTATTATATATAATAATGCATTCACAATCCTGAATTGTTGAAATATTTTACCTTTCGCAACACAAGACTCACACGTAACGCTGAAAAGAACTATGCGATGATATTTTTACGACGTAATAACGTTTATTGAATCTATTATTTACCTTTATCTTTTATTTCATTCGTACAATTACAAAATAATTTTATCAAGGTGCTATATGGGAATGGCAAAATACTGACCATGGTTTACTATGCACTTCTTAATTGCCTGAAACAAATCACTAATTATAATGTATTCATAACAATGCCTACTATACTGCTACAGTTTCAGACGTCATTAATTCCTAGTAATGTAAATTATTATGGCAACTATTTGAATATTATACGAATTTCAATGTCATGGTTTGTTCTATACTTGAAAACCTTTAAAAAAAATTTGAATTGATTCATTATATAGTATATTTCACATATAACAAAATGTTGGGGGGGGGGGGGGAGATAATGTTCCGTTACGATTCATTGAGAGTGGATAAGGCTTGATACATCACAGAAGATAACAAATCGAAATATTAGTTTTTTAGACATACATTTTGGAATAATTTTGATGTACTTCAATTTTTGTACATTTAATAATTGACGATTTTAGACTGAAAACCGTTGCGTGGCAACTGCCGTCTCAAGGCTTTGGATCCCTCTCTCTCTCTCTCTCTCTCTCTCTCTCTCTCTCTCTCTCTCTCTCTCTCTCTCTCTCTCTCTCTCTCTCTCTCTCTCTCTCTCTCTCTCTCTCTCTCTCTCACCACACATCATGCATATTCATATGTATTTAAATTTGTATCCCTCTCTAATGTTACTAAAGGATAAACAAATCACACAAAAATATTGTTGTTGACAAACTCTCTTTTTTCATCATTCAGTAATTAATTTTAATTTATTTATTTAATGCCTTTTATTGGTAAACATTCGAAGAAAAATATATCACGGTATTAAAATAATAAAAATAATAAAGTTCAAAAAAGGAAATAGCTGCAATATTCATACACACAAAAAAGTAACTATGATCTAATTATGCTAGCTTTGATTTCAGTTACATTTATTCATAAATTTATGCTAAATATAATATAAAAAATTACATTTCACATCATGTTAAGTTTTAAATAAAATTATTTATGCAAAATACATTTGACCTATTTATGCTATATGACATAAATGCAGCATGAATTACGTAATTTATTTTATCCGTGTAGATTATTATATCAATTTTTAGTTTAGTTAGGGATGTCATCATTAATTCTATTCAAAATTCAAATTTCTTTATTCATTTCTTTCATCCTACACACACAATACATAAAAATATGCATTGGTCAAGGTTATTGCTTTAAAAAAAAATAAAAATAAAAAGGAAGAAGAAGAAGAAGCAATTAGAAATGTTAGTTAACATATATACAAAACAATTACATAATTTAAAAATAAACAAACACAATTTACTTTAAATTACTACTTATCTCAATACTATTAAGTGTTTTAAGCTTCTTTAACATATTAAAACTATTAAATTACACTCATTTAAATATATAATATAAACGTAGTTTGTATATATACCTGACAATTTTTAATTCCATTTAGTTAAGAGATCCAGTTACTCTAGCATTTGCTCATCTAATGCCATCATATATTTCATATATATCGCTTTTTAAGCGTTTATGTCATCTAACGTTGGTAAAATTTCATGGTAAAAATCAAGTATTGAAATAAAAACAATATTATAAAACTTTGAAATAACGCATAAAGAAAATAATACAGTTGAACAGAAAATTAATGTAACATTTCATTCCGGGCCTATAATATTTTGAATCATGTCATGAATGGTGTATCTATGTGTAGTGTGTACATTTAATAATATAATATTTGTGGGTATCTCTTGGTTCAAATAACCCTTGTGTAAAAAGTCAGATCTATTTAACTGTCACTTTTTTTTTTTTTTTTTTTTTTTTTTTTTTTTTTTTTTTTTTTTTTTTTTAACAAATATTAAACAATGCAATTATTGTATTTTCAAATAATTTTATATAGCTCAAGAAATTGATTTATAAATCAGAAAAGTAAATTATAATTTTAAGAGTAACGATTCATGTGACAAGTATAAAATATTGTAAGTAGCTTTATAGCATGTCATGAGTTCATAATAATCAGTGAGAAATAAAAAAATATATAATATTATATGTGTGTATACAAATTGCTTCTAAAATACAGTACATCTTGGTATATGTATATATTTTATAATTTTGTAAATCAATATTCTAATAGGTTTTTTCTTTTGCATGATAATGTAAGGATATTAGATGTCAAAGTTACAAAGTAAAAGGAGAGAGAGAGAGAGAGAGAGAGAGAGAGAGAGAGAGAGAGAGAGAGAGAGAGAGAGAGAGAGAGAGAGAGAGAGAGAGAGAGAGAAACTCAGATCAGATGAAGAAGTGCACGTAAATATATAAGATACCAACTCCGGTGAACAGTATTATCGATAATGATACTCTATGAGCGCATTAAGAAAAAAAATGCAAACATGCAATTTCAAAGAACGTCTTTGGAATTATAATTCAATAAGATGCTTTTTTTCTTAACTTTCTAGAACGCTGAGGGAAAAAAACTATATATTTTATTTTCTATATCAAAATGTATACAGCTTCTTGCAAAGGTAAAAACTAATTATACAGGATTATTTTCCTATACTTATAAGTATACACAAGTATCCAATAATGTATATTTTAATGCTATTTAATTAACTACTTCAAAAATAATACGATACTTCATTAACTACTTAATATAACGTTATAAAATACAAAATTAAAATGTATATTTTTAGAATCATAACTTAAATATTTGTTCAAAGAATCAAACTGTGTAAATAGAAAAGTTAAATATTTGACTTCTGAAAAATAGCTGTAAATTACAACTGACCCTACCTCAATTTTATTTACAATAACAATGTTTAACTACATTATAAAGGTAGCTATTTATCTTGTTCTACATTTTATCAAATTATTTCAAAGTAAATGTTGACACATAATACAAAGTTGTGTATCAATTTCAAAATTGTAGTTTATTTACTAAAATCAAGTAAATATAATGTTATGAAACTTCAGAAAAGTATAGTCAAAGGTATAATACAGTCAACTGGGGTGACTTTGAAAACCCAATTATCTTTGCCTTGGGGTCTCATTTTAGAAATTTGAAGAATATTACTTTTGTATAAATTTGTTTTTGATTTTAATATGTTTCAAATTTTTAAAATGAGTGCCCAAAGTAGAGATAAATGGGTGTTCAAAGTCACCCCAGTTGACTGAAGTTAAAAGTTTTTCTTTAATTTAGTTGCTTTTTTTTATTATTATTATAATTATTTTTTTTTAGACAAGCATAAGCCTTTCTAACATACAATTAAAAGCAAAATAAAAAAATTGTTCAATTGACAATGTTGCAGACACGTAGTATTATTTTTTTACATTATATTAATATTTTCATCGTGTCACTCTATTTTTCTGCTCAGTAGCTAAATAAAAAAAATAATAATAAATAAATGAAATGTTCGTTTTATATACATGATATAATGTACCTACAACTACTCTATTTTGTGAATTTGAAAGCTTTACAAAATCGAGTTTTAACCGAACGGTTGAAATGATTATTTTGATGTCTACTGCGCGGCTGACTGAGCGTTCCACTAAATAAAATTTTTTATGGAATAGTGTTGTCTTTAAATTGATAAATTTATGTATATTAAGAAAATGTCAAATTAATAATACAAATATATTAATTTCGGTTGAATAATTTACAAATTCAATTCAAAGTTTTTTTTTTCTTACAATACAATATCGGCTATTTTTTTTTTTTTTTTTTTTTTTTTTTTTGCAATAATAATAAATGACCGACATATAAAAAATACATCAAAGTAATATTACATTTTTTTTATGTATTGTGCGTCAAGTATGTTGTGTAAAAAAAAAATAATATAAATAAAAAAATAAAAAATATTGTATCAATATGCTTAGAGGGAAGATTGTTTTCCCTGAAATTTTCTTTCTTTAGCATTTAATGCCTTCATTTTAGCGTTCTTCAGAAGTCAATGCATGTATAAACTGTGGGTTACACGTAGAAATTGTCATTCAAACAATTATCATTGCACCAATGCCAGTTGATGCGATAAGAGAGGTGTCCACCGCTGTAATTATCTGTCTATACTTCATTTTTCCTTCTTTTTTTCCTTCTTTTTTATCAACTTGGACGACAGTCTTATATGAGGTGATGAGTGACGAGTAAATTTTAAACTAGAGAGAGAGAGAGACAGAGAGAGAGAGAGAGAGCACATTTGGTGTTTTTGAAGTAAAAAGCAAAGAAAAGCAGTAGTGGGCATTGAATAACTTCGTGCATCAGCTCGCACTGGCGCATGCCGTAAAATACGTAAAAATTGTCAGCAGATATTTTCTATCATTACAATTACAGTACACAATACAAACTAAAAATATTATTTTACAATGTGTGTGTGTTTATATACTGTATGTATATAATATAATATTATATATATATGTATGTATATATATATATATATATATATATATATATATATATATATATATATATATATATATATATATATCATTGCTCATTGCTGACTTATCTCACAAATAATATAGTTGATGATGTTACACTGAGATTCTCTGTAGCTGTATGTGACATTTTGTGACGACACTTAAATAAAGTTAAAAGTAGTGTCTGTGTGTGTGAGCTAATAGTAAAGCTTTTATATTATGATGAGTATACTCTACCATACTAATTTAATTTTGTAACTTATTCTATAGCTTTGTGTGTGCATAATAGAAAAGTGAAAATAAAAAGTAAATAACGATGGAAAAAGTTACAAAAGTTTCTTCTCTCCTTCAAAGCGTGAAATTTTCAGTGCATTAAACATCCTTCAATATTGTTATTATGTAGAGAGACAGGTTGAGAGGGAAAGAGAGAGAGAGAGAGAGAGAGAGAGAGAGTGCGCGCGTGTGCGCGTGTGGGTGTGTGTAAGTGTGTGTGTGTGTGTGTGTGTGTGTGTGTGTGTGTGTGTGTGTGTGTGTGTGTGTGTGTGAGAGAGGGAGAGGGAGAGAGGGAGAGAGAGAGAGAGAGAGAGAGAGAGAGAGAGAGAGAGAGAGAGAGAGAGAGAGAGAGAGAGAGAGAGAGAGAGAGAGAGAGAAAGGAGAGAGAGAGAGAGAGAGCTGAATTTGAGATGTACAGTCTTTTTACTATAATAAGTTTAATTTCTTTTTGCATATGGGAATAACATATATTATATATTTATTTAAAAGGAGTTTTTCGTGGACTAAAATCTCCATCTGATTGCATTGTATGGCTATAAGCCAATAGAAATACATTTTTTAGTAAAAAGTGGTTTTAAGACTAGTTCACAACATGAAATAACAATATTTCAAAGTTAATAAATTGCATTTATAAATATTTCTATAAAATAATATATTTGTTAGTCCACATTGTTGTATTTTATACATTTTGAGCTACCCATTAAATAAATAAAAATCTATAAAATGTTATATTTATATTTCAAGTCCCCTCCTCCCCACTTGTTTCTAATTTTGTTCACCGAATTGGTAACAGTTATTACAACAGCTATTCAATTTGTTATATTGCATTTTTCTTAAATTTAAATAAGATTTAATTTGTATATTATGTAAATAATATACAAAGAACGCTAAAAAAAACTTTGTTCCTTCAGTATGTGTTTTCTCTATGTTTTTTAACCTGAATTACCATAAAACAAACAATAATTAAAATAAATAAATATAATAAGACCCCTAATAAAACGAACATCTCAAAGCTTCTAATTAAATTAATAGTAATATTAATTTTTGGTGCTCGTTTTGTTATTTCAAAATTGTCCAATGTTGGTTCAGAGAGCCTTTGTTTTGCCGTGACTACACCATTTGCCTATATATATTTTGCAATAAAGATTTTATTTATTTATTTGTAACTCCGAATGATGAGACAGCTGAATTTTGCGATAATTTGTATTTTCTTCTATTCAATTAACTGTTAATTATAAGTGATTGTTATTTCTACTGTTAAAATAAAACATTTACTTTATGCGTGTTTAAAAAAGCCTTAAAAAAGCCTTTAAAAAAAATAATAAAAATAAAAAAAGGGACAAAAATTCAAATTAAATACAAATTTTATTTGTTCACTTATATTTTCTTGTCTGGTGGCGAGACAACTAACTTATCACTTTGTAGCTTTTACTTTAAACAATGTGTACGGCGGCGTGTATAAAAAAATACACACAATAATATATATATATATATATAAAATGAACATCTACCGCCTTAAAGTTAGTGTATTTTGTCTAGTGACATTTATGTCGTCTCAAGTAATTATTTTTTTAAATATGAACTTCAAGATTATTTTCATTTCTTCTCTACTAACTGCTCGTAATGTAAAAAACAAAATACAACACTATCTTATATTGTTGTGTGAAAAATGGGCAACTTTATCTCTTTTGGGTACAATTCTTATTTTTATAGGTTATTATCCAATTAAGAATTATTTAATTTAAAGCTACTTTTGAGCACTGCAATTATAAATTTTATATTGGCTTTAACTTGCACATTTTTTAGTTGTCGGCCGGAAATACCTGCCTTTTTTTTTTCACGCAACTCACAACTATATGTGCGTGTATATTTATATGCATATATGCACACACACACAACACAACACACACATAATGCATGCCGCACAGAAAGATTGTATTGTAAGTTATAATTTTCATGCTGTATAAATGCTATATTTTATGAAATGACACCAAAAATTTTATATACACTATATTAGCCAATACTATACTATTTTTAAAAAGCATTAAAAATACTTTGAATAGAGTTTCTAGCGTTCACAGGACTAAAGTTAAATAAAGTTTTACGTTTACCGAGAGTATAATTCGTACAATGAAAATTTCTTTGAATTACAACCAGATAAATTATTGTATAATATAAAATAATAGCATACACAGTATTTATATATAAATATCAAAATATAGCTCATTAAAAATGTCAAGTAGTTAGCATGTTCTGTTATTTCAAAATTAATTTAATCACGTTACGAGCAGTGACCAAACTACGTGGCTGACTTATACAATTCATATTTAACCGGCCCTGTGGCGCAGTGGTTAGCATGCTTGTTTTCCATGCCGTCGGCCAGCGTTCGATACCTGCAAAGGGACTTTTCATGAAGAGTCACCTGTGATTGGTGTGGAATGTTGGTTCGCGGTGTGGCTTGACTTGTGTGTGTGCTACTGAGTTGCAGAGGTCGGCCAGGCATCCAAGATAATACTTGGATGTCGGCTGTCCAAGCATGCAATTTTCTGTGGTTTCCTGCATGCACCACCCTGTCCAATGACTGGGCAGTTCCTAACTATAGGCCACAGCCGCTACCTTCCAATCCTTTCTACCAATACGCTACCTCTTCCTTCAACATCCCTTTATCCCTCAAAGGGTAGATCAGGTTAAACATGGGCGCTTGCGCCTTTCCTGGCTACATTCTGTCACTGCTCAACGGTGCTCTCGAATACGGGGGCTTAGTAAGACATACAGTAAATAATATAATATAATATATTAAATATATAATATATATTATATATTATATATATATATATATATATATCGACGGCTACGCGGCTAATGTGATCATCAGAACATCTCGCGCGTACACACAATCTGACTATCAGACTTTCTAGCGATTCACACAATCTGACTATCAGACTTTCTCGCGATTCGCACAATCTGACTATGTCGTTTTACACAAAGTGACTATCAGACATTCACGCACAAAGTGACTATCAGAAAGTTTTATGATGACTTACCCCATGAAGGCCATGAATAAATAAATGTTGTTTAATAACTTGTGTAAAGCAGTTAATTAATAATATTACATTTTAACACTTACGTTAGTTCACAAGTTACATAAAGTAACACAATTATTTTTGTAATATGTATTTTTGATTTTATTCTTTATTATTATATCATTAATTAACATTCATATGTCACAGAATTTAATTTAATATTAAACTGGTATAAAAAAAAACTTTAAAGCTAAAAAAAAAATGCTTTACTAGAACTGCACTGACTGATGAACAGACCTCAACTGAATGAAACGCTTATTTTGCTTATAAAATAGAGATATTAGACTTTGTACTATTACCTCTTATATTTATATTTTTGACTGTGCCCTGTTTGATTGAAAGAGAAGTTGGAGCTTTTTTGTCTTGTTTACGTAAAAATACTAACTAATAATGTCGTTGTAGGTATATATAAAACTATTTTCCATGAATTATTTAATACTTATATTTAACAATTAGAGAGCATAATTATTTAAGTAGTAAATTTAGAATTAATTTTGGCAAAATATTAAAATAATAAAAGTTAATAATAAAATAATAATAATTAAATTCAAATTGTATTTTTTTTATTTTATTAAAATAGTTTTTTTTTAGGAAAGAACAAATCTAATTAAAAAAATTGGTACAAAAAAATTATAAAAGATAATATGTAATTGATTTATAAAATATCGTAATCATTTATAATATAATCCGTATAAAAAATTAGGTTTTCAAATTTCAAGATATATTATTTATTATTATTGTAACGAATATTATTTATTTTCAATGACATAAATTTTAAAATTTGAAGGAAGTTTTTTTTTTTTTTTTTTTTTTTTTTTTTCATTGGCACTTATTTAACTTCATTTTTCACATCAAAACGGCGAGAAAGTCTGATAGTCAGATTGTGCAAACGGCGAGAAAGTCTGATAGTCAGATTGTGTGGCGCGGCGAGGAAGTCTGATAGTCAGATTGTGTGCGCGCGCGAGATGTTCTGATGATCACATTAGCCGCGTAGCCGTCGATATATATATATATATATATATATATATATATATATATATATATATATATATATATATATATATAAATTAACAAACATGCCAAGATATCCCCGCGCATCACTAACTTCCTCTATAGTAAGATATTAGAAGAAACTCTGTTGACTTTAATTTTAAAGCCATAGACCATACATAAAACAACATGTGCTTTTTAATGAATAAACACGAAATGGGATCTTCAAAACTGATGACAATTTTTACCAGAATGTTAATGTAGACCCAAGAGAGAGCGTAAAAATACTGTAAAGTATGCAATTTGCGTGAAAATTCATGTTTATACATGCAAAAATTAGTATGAAAATGTTGTGCGGGTTGCATAAATTGAATTTTCTGATCACTGCAACGGGGCTTCTGTTGGGTTTTGAGACAAACTAAAGTTATTTATGTAAGTCCCATCAAGTGTTTTGTGATATAAATGATTATGTTGTTCTCTGGTCTATTCCTTTAAAAAGTTGTAAGGTTATTTATAACACATGAATGAAACGTCATAAAAAAGCATAAAAATTAGTGTAACTTGCTTTAAAACGCTAACTAAAAATTAAATATATTTTTTTGCAACTGTGTATGTCAATAGTTTACCTACATAATATACTAAGTTTCAAAATAAAAAAATTGGTTATATTTAGTAATTTTATGAAGCAATTAAAATACAGTACGTCGTCGTGCATACACTAAAGTTTTCAATATATTGTGGCTTGCATACACTTATATGTATTGATTTGTTTATTTTAGGAAAATAAACTCAAAATTTGACATTATGAAAATTATTGAAAAGTTGGAATCCCTAAAAATTAGAGCAACCCAAATGTCCAAGAAAAATGTTTTTGCTGCGTTGCTGTAAAAGACATGGCCGTTAATGAACGTTAATAAGTTATGATTTTTTAAAATTGGAGTCTAGACATTCTTCCAATAATTAATTTTGAAGAGATACTCGGCTTTTGGTGTCAAATATGAAACCCAGCGAGACAGACGAGCACATTAAGACAAACAAAATTGATCTGTCGAACACAGGTCTGGTATTGAAAGCATAAAGAAGTGCGGCAAACGCTATTGGGAACAAAAAGAACGCTTAGAAATTCACATAAACGGATAATAATAATAAAATAGCAACATAAAATAACATAGTTAACTTTTTTTTTACATAATAAAAATATATAATTACTGCTAACTATTTTAATATCAGAGAATAATGAATAATATAGTTGCATCATTTTTCCGGGAAGCTATATATTATATAAAAAAAAAAGGTAAAATTATAAGAGGCGAACATAAAAGTAACTTTCAACCTGTATAGATAATAATTGTCACGCTTGTTAGGTAAAATATATGAAATTGTGTTAGAAACAATCCATTCTGTTCCCTCTCCCACCACCCACTCTCTTTCACTCACTGAAAAGTTTATAATGAGATCCTTGCTTTTCGAGTCCGCGCGTCAAATACAGGCTCTTTGACATCGAGGTATATTTCAGTTTAAAAGTTGACACGAACTATATAATATAATATTTTATGCAATGCAGTTTTAATTAAACTCTGCTTCTCTATTCTAAACAACAACAACAACAAAATCAATTATTTTATATCATCACATTTAAAAAAGGAAAAAAAATACAAACAACGTTAAAAATCATACAGTATAGTGAAAGAATGTAAAATAACAATGAGACCTAAATTAAATTTTGTTTTTAATTTACTAACACTAATAAAGAGTTAATTATGTAATAAATTGAATTTTGTAGTTTTTTTTTATTGATAAAACATTGTTTTAAAGCAAAACACACAATTTTTTTTTTAATTTTAAAATCTTTTTAAAAGTATCATTTTTTTTTCTGAAAATTTGATCAATATTCTCCGTCTTTTAAAAAGTTTTTTGTTTTTGACATTATATGTTTTTTTTCATGTTTGTTATAGTTATTATAATAAAATTGATATCATATTGCTACAAAGAACACAAATGTCTTTGTATACCTTTCCAAGAGTCACAACAAGTGACGAGAGGGAACCTTATACAATACATTAAATTTTGGGATATAAATAGACCCATTATTGTTTCAAAATATAAGAAAACATAGAAAATATGATATCTAACTTTGTTTTTGTTTTTTTATGTAGCACGTTTTATATAGTGTAAAGTTAACGTTATTTAACTCTCCTATATGTTACTTTTACCGTGTTCGTTCCTGCTAGCCTATTCAAAAGCCAAGTACCATTATACAGACTTTTCTTTTTTTTTTATATAGTCTTTTGTTTATTATATATGTCTATTTATGTCCTTATTCAAGTTGTTTACAAGTTGAACGTACAGTGTACACTTGGGAAAATAATTGTAACCAATGTAAAATAATTCTCAGTAAATTCTTAATTTTGTGTAATGTACTACAGCTTAGATATAAATTTTTATAATTAAACCCTTCGATATAGTGAAAGGTTTATTTACTGGGATCCCTTGTGATTTCACAAAATCAAGAATTGACTTTATATTAAAAAATAATAATAATAATAATAATAAAAACGGACTGTAGATTACGTGTTGAAATTACTAATCCACGACATCTAAATCAAAAATAAGGCAACCCCCTTATGTTTTAATTAATGTGAGAGAGTATTATATAACATTGTTATACGCTATTCACGTTAATTTCGGCATGGGTTAGAAATTATTTTCTCTCTCTCTCTTAAAGTGTCCCTGTGTTGGCTTAAAACTTGCTATCTTTCATTCCTCCTTTTGTTATTATTATTATTATTTTTAATAATTTATGTTTTTTTTTTTTTTTTTTTTGCTTTCAAGAATTTTATTTATAAGTCAATTATCGCACGGAAGTTTTTTTTTTTTTTTTTTATTATTAATTAAATTTGTAAAGATAAATTAATTATAATAATAGCAACAATTTTTGTAGTTATATAAAACATTATAAATTATTAAATGGAAAAATTAGAAGCGATAAGATCGATAAATTTCTATATTATAGATTTTTCTTTAGCTTACTTTAAGTCAAGTACAAACATTAATATAAGCTACGTACGTCTCCTCTCTCTCTCTCTCTCTCTCTCTCTCTCTCTCTCTCTCTCTCTCTCTCTCTCTCTCTCTCTCTCTCTCTCTCTCTCTCTCTCTCTCTACTAGCTTACCTCTTGGCTTTCTCATGGCACATTCTTGGCATGGAATTCACGTGACAAGCCTTCAAAAAGCTTCATTTCAAGCAACCAATTTTCTTCTTCTTCTTCTTCTTTATTCTCTCAACATAGACCCTAGTGTTAGCGTAGCTTCCTTCATCAGTCTTCAACACTGAGAATTTATTATAATGAATATTATGACGAAATTGAAATCTTTCATTAATTAATATTTTTTAATATACAAGCTGCATATTAGAATTTGTAATTGTTAATTAAATTACATTTTTTTCTCGCATATATACTTTTTTATTTCTATTTAATTAAATGTAAGAAAATTGGAAATAAGTATAAACTTTTGTTATTATATATTTTTATTATGAAATTTGTATGCATGGAAATAAAATTATTTTATGAATGCTACTTTAAACCATTATTGTATTTACCATCATAAATGATACTATTTTGAAATAACATTAGTAATTATGCTAAGCATCTTAACTATATTAATCTCTATTTTATATCATAAATTATGATGGTATGCATAAATGAGCTACCATAAGTACTACGTATTTATTTTTTGCTAATTTTCAGCAAAATTTGTTCAGTACGGCATAATTTATGATATAGATATATTGCACAACAATTGTGTTATATAGCATAAATTTTATTTCTTGTATAGCATAATTATTTATGTTGTTCTAATTTAGCATAATTTATGCTATAATAACATAAATGCAGCATAAATTATGTAATGTCTTCTTTCCGTGTGTGATTGTACAACAACAGTAATTTTTTATTATTATAAAAAATATTTCAAACTTCTGTAATAATCCTAAGTTCAAGTCTATTATTATTATTATTATTATTATTATTTGTTTCATAATCATGGTAATATGATGAAGATAAATCTTTAAGATAATTTACTTTTTTAATTTTTTGCTAGATAAATATTTTCAAATATTTATATATTATACTTTGATACAAATATCGCCATCTCGTGGAGTTCTGATCTACACTATGTGTAGTGAAGGAAAACTATATCATTTGAAGTTTACACATATATATATATATATATATATATATATATATATATATATATATATATATATATATATATATATATATATATATATATATATATATATATATATATATATATATATTATATATTATATATATATAGCATATGTGTGAGTGTTTTCATATGGAATGTAATATAATAATATATTGTTAACGCTTACATCATATTTATTGTTCCTTACATCTACACTAAACATTCAAAACTTTTATGCAGCGTTTGCTCAACCTATAATGGCAATATGTAAATAATAATGCATTATTGCATTATGTAAATAATAGTGTTTCTCGTTATTTTATTTTTATTGACACAGCAGTTATTTTCTGTTACACGGTGTGAGACCACATAAATACATATACAGGCTATGTGCCATTTACTCATACATACACGCTTTATTTTTATTTTTCAGTATACTAATTTACATAATACAGAAATATATTATCATGGTGTGAATTAGTTCCGGCATCAAAAAGTAATGTAATTACTATAATGAATATTTCCGGTATATAGACAGATGATTAATAGTTTGACAATGCGGATGAGTGACGTAAGACGGAGCTGTGTCATAGTTATTTGAAGCAAGCTCTTGCATCTCTCTCCCTCCCTCTCTGCAAGTTAGAAAAGAATAGGATTATAGAGAGCGCAGGCGCCAATACTTCAGCTGCTGGTGATGACGCCACAATCCGCCCCCAACCCCCACATTCAGCGTCTTACTCTCTCTCCTCTCTCTCTCTCTTTCTTTCTCACTCTCTCTTTCAACTTCTATCCTCCAATATAACTGCATCATCGCAATGCGTAAAATCCGGCAATTAGCAAAATAATATTGCACCAAACCACGCCATGCACCAACTTATTCTTCGATTATTTCTATTGAAAATCTCCTTAATGCGACATAAAAAAAAAATCAACTACAGTAAAAAAAAAATCATATATATATATATATATATATATATATATTGTCAGCTAATTATACTGTATTTAATTGTAATAAAATCATTTTTGATTCAAAAATGTTGTTGACATTGACATTATTGTACTGTACAGATACCAAAGATATTCACACGCTTCGTTAGAAAAATATATAAAATTTTACAATAACTTGTATATAAATTAAAAATGAAAAATAAATTGCAGTTCTAGAATATTAGTTCAGAAAAGTATCATTGCAAGCAAACAAAAAATAAAAAAAGACTGAAATCACTTTAAAATATGTTTAATTGGAAGGTATTCACAAAAACTGTAGGCTAAATGAAATAAAATTTTGATAATGGGTTAAAATTTAGAACTAGTATTACATTCATGTATATTTTCTTTCTATAAACATTATTTACAGGACGTTATTTTTTTTTCTTTGTTATTTTTATTATTATTTTAATGGTTATATTATAGAAAAAAGCTAACTTCTTTATTAGAAATGTGAGTGACGATATTTATACTTTGGTGAATTAAATTGTATGCTTTATTTCCAACAGATAGCTTGCGCTATGATGAGTACTTGGCTGAAATAAGGGAACGCTCACGCTTCAAGTGCGAAATCTCCGAGATAAGTTCACGGTAAGTCAATTTAAAAAAAAAAAAAAAATCAGTAATTTTATTTTAAACATGCAGTTAGAAAGTTGACGCGACAAAGCGCAATCTGTATATTATAAGACAGCGGCTGAATTGCGCGGAAAATGCCACGATCAATATTTTATACGGCGATTTTTGCGCAATATGGGCACAGTATTTTAAATACATATAGGTTGCGCTTAACCATATACGATAATTCGCAGTGCCATATAAATGTACTTTAATGCTATATTAATTGATCAAAATATAAATTTTTTATTGTTATACGTCTTTATATTTTTCCTTTTTTGTTAACTTGAGTTTCATTAAACATAAAATAATAATACTACATCTTCAAGATTTTTAATATTCTTTTCTTTTCTTTATGTAAGAAAAACTTGAAATTCTTTTTATTTATTTTTATAAAATTGTTTATTTATTTATTTTTACTTTTTATTTCTTCGTTCATTATTTTATTTTCTTACAAAATTATTAAGCTTTTAATTAAATTTAACCATTTATTATTTCCGTTTTCAGAAAAGAAGAAGATGAAGATGATAACGACGAAGAATAAATTAAATTATGAATAATTTTTCTATTTATTTTTTTCTTTGATGTATCCTGTAGGTTATGTGACCTGTTGGACATATTTGTTCTTCAGGTTGCATACCACTTTTTTATGCAGGGGCTATGGCGGCCGTGGCGTAGGCTGCTGCTGACTTTATATCCGTAATGTTAATTTTTAATTTGAAAATTACAATTTGAAAAAATTAAGGTAACATTTATAATTGTGTATAGTTTACAGTATTTAATTAAGTTATGAAGAGACGAGTTCAGTATCGAAAGAGTTAAATGACTTCTATATTATATTTAAGAATTTGTTATAATTCAAAAAACGTTTTGAATTTATTTATATAAGCTAGTCACATGATTCGTTAATGTTTTATAAAATTTCTTCTTATATCTATTGTCAAGTTTTGACAAATTTAGTTTTAATCTGTAAAATTTGATCAAACAAATTACACTTGAAAATTTATCATATTGGCGCGAAAACGTCGAGATATTTGCTTTAATGCTACTTTTAGACGCAATTATTTCATTTTTTTTTCTTGCATTTACACGATGTTAAAAATAATATTAAAAAATTTTCAACTTTATATTATAATTTAATTGATCAAATATTTGTATACTTATTGAAATATCAGCCACTGACTTACCCCGTAAGTAACTTTTGCACTAATTTTAATTAATATTAAATTTTTTTAAATATGTATCGTTTAAGCATAATATATTTATATATAATTAAGTAACTTATATATTACGTATCAATTGAAAGTATGAAAGAAAAAAAAAGAAAGGATTAAGAAAATTTGTCAAAACAAAAAACAAAAAAACAAAAAAGTAAGAAACATTTTTTTTATCTTAGAAATTTTTAAATAGAAAAAAAATGAAAGAAAGAAAACAGAATTTTTATTATAAAAAAATATATATAATGAAAAGTTTAAAAAAAAATTAAAGAAAAATTTGTGGGTAAAAAAATATATAGCTGTTACGTTATAATATATGAGTTATTTCCTTTCTAACAAGTGTTATAATATACCCACTAAAAATATAACTGCGATTTCTAATAAATAAAATAATAATAATAAAAAGTTTTATTCAAAACGAGTCGTCCATATTTCACATTAAATGTAGAGCAGATATCGTTGTGTTGATGAGAGAGATCTTATCCACATTCTTTGACAACTGAGCAAACTAAATGGCATCCAATCATTGATATAATATGCGTTTTAATATTGAATTCAACGTCACTTCACATTATTTAGGTCATACGATATCATTAATGCAATTAGATATGCACACTTCATATAACATTCAATATGCTATAAAACTATTTAAACCTTGGCCTCACAAAACTAATAATTCCATCTTATGTTGTTAAGTATTTTCCCGTCATGTATACATTTATAATATCAACTCATTCATTTTTTTTTTATGTATATACTGTTTAAATCTACTTAACTTTTTATATATAAAAAGTTTGAGTACACTCAACGAAGATTGATTTCTAATATATAATAATACTTTCCTCTAATCATGTTAATACAAGAATATGTTATCTCTCTCTCTCTCTCTCTTTTTTTTTTTTTTTTTTACTTCTACCAAACTTTTGCTTGTTTCATTTATTTTATTTTTAGTTTACGATAAATAATGACCATTTTTATTTTTCCTTGTTGTTGATTTTTATGTGTAGCTTAACTTGTAATTGGTAACTTAATAACTTACATGACATGACACGTGACTGTAAAGTCACGTGATCCGTTTCTGTATTATTTATAGCTATATAATACGGTTTGATTATCGTTGTATATATTATTATCTTATTGTTATGAAAATCCATTTTAATGATGCATATCATGGTTACACTTATTTTCGAGAACAATAAGCATTAAAATATGGAAATAAAGTCCGGGCCCTAGAGTGAGTCCACTACTATTTTATTCTATTTTATTTTAATTGATTTTAATTGATTTTTAATTTAATATTAATAATCTTATTGTAAACATCTTGACCAAAGATATGTGATATTCATAAATAATTTTAATAACAATATTATTTATTATGTAAAAAAGTGGCATTTTATAAAATGCGTTAGTATGTAAGTTTGACTATCATTTCTCAGTGTCTATATTTTTTTGTAGATGTTTAACCTTGGCAGATGCATTGTTTTTGTATACTGATTGTAGGAGAAAGAAATGAATAAAGAATTTTGAATTTTGAATTTTGAACTGAGCGAACGTTCTATTATTAACACAAATGACAAGCGATGTCATTCTCATAGTTGAAGAGTACGTGTAGTATTCCATGCATGTGTTTGGCCCAAATGATTATATATGCCAAGTAAGGACTTAAGAGTGTCAAGAGAGATAGATTGACGTGGCGATTTTCTCGCAGAACGCGTAAAAATAACAAGCACGTCTTATATATATATTTACCACTTTCACTCAAACTATTTCTTTCTTATATGAAAAACCAATAGAAAAAATAGAGTGTTCTGCAAGGCAGAGTGACAAATTCAACACAATTATAATTTATAATTCCTACGAAAATAATTTAAATATTTAATTTTTTAAATTGAGGCTATTGTCATTTGAATAGTCATTATAAAAAGTTTCTGTGCATAAAAACATAAACAGGTATTTATTATTATTAACAGATCTTGCATTTATCAAAAATTTCAAGATATTGTTATATGCTTACAAAGTAAAAAATATGTGGACATTTCAACAATTAAACTCTCCAGCCAAGCGACGCGCAGTGGAGATATATACGCTCATTCATAAAAACACTACGTTTCATACTTGACATGTGAGATATTATTTATGTTCTCTCGATTGATATATATAGAAAATAAAATATGTATGTCATATCAATTAAGAGAGGGTCAGAAGATTGAAAAGATGGTATATTGAGATAAAAGCTATTGTTTGTATTTTACACATATATAATATTAAAATATTGTTTTAAAAAATGCTTTATTGCATTAGTTTATAGGAATTCTATTTTTATATATTTTAAACATTTTAATAATTCTTAATTATACTATATTAAAAAATGTTTACAAAATTTGGAAAGATTTATTATTTTAAATAAGCTTTGTTTCTTTTATATGTAATTATGTTACTGGGGTAAATTGTTTGCGTGAAACTTATTTGTTGTGCGCTAAAAGTTATTAGTATAAAAAATATATATATAGTATATTTATATAATTATGTATGTATAGTTGTCGCATAAATATAGAGCACAAAATTTTGGGTGGGCCATATATAAATTAAAGCGCAAGTAAGCGCGCGCTGCAATGCTGCTACTTGCCTTGGCTACAACGTGGGGCGGCAAAGCATTGATTGTCTGACCTAGGCAGTGACGTCATTTAGCGTTAGCAGCAGAAGCAGGAACGCCAGAATGTGGGGGTTCATTCAGTTTTACCGTAGTGCGAGTGACTCACGGTCCCAGTCTACACTTATACCAAAATAACTCTTTCGAAGTTTCCAAAATTTCGTCTAAAAATCTAATAATTATCTGATATAGATAACATCTCATTGAAAGTAAATGACAACTAATAACATTAAGTGATAGTTAGTAACAACAACATTATTATTATCAACATATAGACGTATGAATCATGTGGTTTTGTTGTCAAGTTATACCAAGTAATGTGAAAAGTTGTTTCGGACCTATTGACGTTATGAAAACTTGGCATAGTTGGAGTCATGTAGTTCATCCATCCAAAAATTCAACTACCTCAAAAAATTTTGTCGATCAGTAAGTAGGTTCCTTTGCATCCAAAATTTTAAATTTTCAGATTTTTCTAAGATTTGTCTAAGATAGTATTATATAAAATTGTTGTCAAAACGAAAAAGTCATATTTTTGGTTTCATTTATGTAGTCATAAAATGTATTTGACGCTGGAGTGTATTACTGAATGGTGTATTGCAATGTGACGCAAACCTACCGCATAGCGGCACATGCTCAATGTTCCCGCCCCCGTCGGCGTCTATTCATGCTGCGCCTCACTCTCGCGCTTTATCAATGACATTGTAATGAACGGAGCTCTGGAAACAACATAAATAATACTCTATTAATCTACCTGTATTTTAATCATGACGCTTTTTCTATTGTTTATTATTTTTCATGTTGTTCTATATTGAAAAATACCAGGATTTTTATGATTATTATTATTATTCACGTTTATATTTCTTTTATATACATATATATATATATATATATATATATATATATATATATATATATATATATATATATATATATATATATATATATAAACTTGGAAGAAAAAAAAAAGAAAACTGGTTTTAAATATAACTTTAAGAAAAAATAGAAAAATTTCGTAAATTTGGATACTGCGGATAAATGTTTTCGTGGCTGCACAAGCAAAAACTACGGCTTGGGTTGCAGTTGTTTCTCTCTGTCTCTCTCTCTCTCTCTCTCTCTCTCTCTCTCTTCCTATCTCTGTCTTATTTGTATTTGGACTCAAGTTTCTGATTTTCTTATGTCGCTCAAAATTGCTGTAAACCATGTTTTACTTTTAAATTAAATTTTCCTTTATTGAAAATCACTATAATAGAAAATTGCGCTTGTTTTCTTTTTTTCATTATTTTTTTCTTTCTAATATTAAAGTAAAATACAATTTGCCATATTTTCAAGGTCACCAATATTTGCTTTTATGTCATTTGGAATACTACTTTACTGCAATAATATAGTATTTGGATTTCATTAATTTTAGTAATTCAAAAATTATATATTTAAAAAAAAGCACTAAAAATCATAGTATGCTGCAAAAATGGACATAAAAGGAAAATATAACATCACATGAACATTTTAGTTGCAATTTCGCTTCACACGTGACCACAACACATAGAAGCGTGAGAACACTCATGGTCCGCTTCCTTCCTGGCAAATCACTTAAGCTTGATTTACTTTCTTAATTCACGCTTAGATTTATCATACTTATAATATATTAATTTTTAATTATTATTATTATTATTTTTTTTTTTTTTGCTGCGGGATGTAAAAATTCAAGTTTTGATATTAGTTTGTTATCAAAAAGTATACTGCTTTGTTTCATTGTTTTTTATTTATTTTTTGATATGTTTACTGTATAATACAACGAGCATAATTTACAATTTGATTTTTCAATCAAGTAAATGAAAATTTTGACCAAATAAATATTTTATGTATTACATAAGTCAATCAGATCTCTCTTTTTCCTTTCATTTTCTTTTCACAGCTTTGTCTCTATATCAATCTAATACCAAATCCAATATTGTTTCAAAGCAAGATTTGTTTTCATTCAGTTTGACATTTTTATAGGGGAAATATTTTCATTAATAAAATAAATCTGCATGAATCGGGCAATAAATCTAGAAAAAGCTAATATAAAATCTATATATATATATATATATATATATATATATATATATATATATATATATATATATATATATATATATATATATTGAAGAAAAGTTTGACGTACAGGGTGTCATAATATAAATACCTTGAGTGTTGCGGCCTATTTCCCCTGTCGGTTTGTGTATAATCCAATCCCATTCCACAGCACATATTAAAACAATAAGTGTATATGGCTGTGAAATCGGATTGAATTACACACAAACCGACAGGGGAAATAGTCCGCAACACTCTAGGTATTTATATAGTAAATATTTAAAAAAAAAATGCAAAGTGACAAACTATAAAATGAAGGTTAGAAATTTGCCACATGAAACTGGAATAAGAGAGAGACGGCAGAATGACGTATAATTAGAGCATACGACAAAAGCATACCAACTACCATGGCAACCGTGATCTTTTCTCAATGTCATATTATACGAAAATATAAGCTTATTTTTATGTCATACGTCATCGTGTCTGTAAAAACATAAATATATATGATCTCTATGTAAATTAAGAGACTTGCTTCTCTCTCTCCCAATTATTTTCCCTTATAACCCTTAAAATAGTCTTTTGTTTCCCGAACAGTGAATGTGCGCACAATACTCAAGGTCAATGCCAGTAAGCATGCCGTATCGTAATACAGCTCAATAAATTGTTGTTACTTAGTCAAGTACAGTTTCGATCAAATGAATAGTTACCATTTAAACTCGATGTTTTTTACCGCGTTAAATTTTGTTCAATTTTGCAACCTTGTTTATGATTATTCATTGAACTCTATATTCTCAATCACATCTATATTCAAATTCATTGAGTCTATATATTGTAATAGTTGACAAATACACCACAAGAAGTCACCTGTGATGCACTCAGGTAGACAATCCGGCGGGTAAATATTTTGCTTGCTTGCTTGCTCACATTCTCTCTCTCTCTCTCTCTCTCTCTCTCTCTTCTAAGAAATGCATTTAATGTTTTTTTATGTTTCAAAATAACTGCTGACTTACCGATTTGCCCGATTAAGAGATTAAAATTAAGATATTTTTTTTTTTATCATTTTTGTATCAATATGATTTGTAATGACAGCAATTTGGTAAGAAAATAGTTCGAAACTTGTTATCAAACAAATACTTGAAAGCATTTCTCACAAGAGAGAGAGAGAGAATGAGCAAGCAAGCAAGCAAAATATTTACCCGCCGGATTGTCTACCTGAGTGCATCACAGGTGACTTCTTGTGGTGTCTTTGTCAACTATTACAATATATAGAGATAACTCAATGAATTTGAATATAGATGTGATTGAGAATATAGAGTTCAATGAATAATCATAAACAAGGTTGCAAAATTGAACGAAATTTAACGCGGTAAAATATATCGAGTTTAAATGGTAACTATTCATTTGATCGAAACTGTACATTACGTTTTTTTTTTTTTGCTGCCTGCTTACTTGCACACTCACACACATGCACACACACAGTACACACAATACTGCTGTAATCCCACTTTGTGCAAACTATATAGTACTTACAATTATATGGACTTATACTGTACGTACAACCTACAATATAATCTCATATACTTATTACAACATCATATCAGTTTTTTCTCTAAAATTGCATTTACATTTTGATAAAAATTAAATAAAATTATTTATTTTAAATTTTAACATCTACAGCTTAAGTATTAAAGAATAACAAATCATTTGTAAATTATTCACACTCACACACAAATAATAAAATCAAAACTTAATTTTATTTATTTATTTACTTTATTAGACATTGGTAACTTACAGTAACCTCACATCAATATAATAAGTTACACTACATGCGTTTCTTTTATTAGCTTATAGTAAATTATATCGATTTCTAACTTCATCTATATTTTGAAATAAACCAATTATTTCAGTGGAAATTCAAAATTTTTCAGTCAGTCGATATAAATATTTACCGAAAATTTTAAAAGTAACAGGAAAAAAAGTACAAAGTTTGCGTTCTTTTATATATTTTTATATTAAATATATTTATATATAATCAAGTTAAAGTTTATACCACAACGTTTAACATACTAACCTACTGTGCCTGCTTACTTTATACCTAGGATCATATTGCAAAAACTAATTACACTGTCGAGCTGTTTATGATATAACTCCCGTTTCATTTTAAATTTTTTATATCCTTTTTAAGTACACGATTTTTTTTTTTTTTATTTTTTTTTTTAATACAAACTAGAAGTTTTATGTTTGTTTTTTGAAGTTTTATAAAATGAAAAAATGTTTGCAAATCAGATTAGCACCATTGCTTACAACACATTCCATATCAAAGGAGTATGACTCCTTGATTGTGCAAAGACATATATATTTGTAATGATTGGCAGAAAGCATACCAAAAATAATAATAAAAAGGACACAAAAACAATTTTGATAACATGTTTAATAAATTAAGTAAGTATAATAAAATAATAATTAACAATACTTAATAAATCTATCATGAAGAAGAAATTTGATGGTCCATTGTATGACTCTCGTATAGTTTCTGAGTTGAATTTTGAAATATCACGTTTTAATACATTCAAATAATATGAACTGCCAATAAATTGGTAAATACTAAAACAATAATATTATTTATAGCATGGCGTTGAATAGGGACTTGCAGTGATTTTATTTTAGTAATTTCATATATATATCTTAGATTTTTATTCTAACATATGAAGGAAAAAAGATATATATTAAAATAATTAATAAGAAGATAATAATTACACATTTAAATTACATTATATTTACGGTCATCAATGGAGTTTTGACTTATATGGAATGTTGACTGCGCTATATTCCTACATATTGAAATGTTGTACAACCAATATGCCAATATTTATAATTTTATCATGAAGCTGTTCATTACATCAAATTTAGTTACATATTTGTTATACACGTACATTACATTCAAGTTCTTTAAAATTTAATTAACGTTAGTATTTCTCATAATTTATATTTTTTTTTTAATTTAAGATCATTTTGTTATTTTTTGTTACTTTTTTTCCACAATAATTTAAGTTTCTTTGTTTTTTGTTTTTTGTTTTTTGTTTTTTTTTTTTTTTTTTTTTTATTATTACTTTTTTATATATTATTATTATATTATATCACTCGTATACAGAAATACAACCAAGGCCTAGGCCTTATCGGTCGGTTCACTTAATATTTTTTTTACATTTATTACACATACAAATTTCATTTAATTTGATAAAATAAAAAATGTTCTATCGTATATAGAAACAAAAACATAGAATTATTATTATTATATATATATATATATATATATATATATATATATATATATATATATATAATGCATATTATATTTTAAGCTACCATCACTACTTCACAAATTTGTAGCCATGTTAATTTAAAGAAATAAATCCATTAATAGAACAAAAATAATAACAAAAAATGCTATCCGTTTTTAAATAATATTTTTGATTAATTTGTCTACTTTTTTTATTCGTCAATATAATAATGTTATAGTTGTTTTAGATCAGAAGACTATTGAGCGCTTAGTCAGTTTGCGAGTAATAGACAAAGTAAGTAAAAATTATTTTGCAAGTTTCATTATATATTTAATTTTTACGTAACATTTTAACCAAGTATTATATTTTTCAGAAATTTTTGAGCATTAGAAGTATTTTCAAATAATATCTGAGAATCTTAAATGTTTACTTGTGACGCTATCAAAATACAGACCTAAAATCACCATTTGTTTACTTTTATTGTTGCACGTGTCATTTTTTTAAGATCAAACTAAAAAAGTATACACAGTGATTTTAGTTTCGTGTTTTCATATAAAGTCCGACAATTTTTTATTATTATATATATATTTATATATATGAATATATATATATTACATATTCCAAATTTATGTAAAAATACTTCTAATGCCCAACATATTCAAAAAAATTACATTGGCTTAAAATTTTACGATAAAATGATAATTTTTACTTACCTTGCATAAGAAAACATATTGATTTAAAAAAAAAATGACAGTTTTAACTAATTCAAGTATTACCATTTACAAATACGTATTAGGAACCATCCTGATTTGAATAAATAAAGTAATTGTTTCATAATTATAAAGCCCGAAACAATAATAAAGATGCGTTTCCCAACCATAAAAATATGAATAAAAAAAAAAATAATAAAACCTGCTAAAATTGAAAAGAAAAAAACGCAACAATTTTAACTAACGAAGGCACAGACACACTCTGTTTTCTCTTATAGTGCAGAAAGCTTTCCAATATGTGTTTAAATCTATATGGTAGCCAAATTTTCAACGAATTATATAAGACACTTTTTACTATGGTAAGACCTTGCTGGTTTCTTCTATCCTTTTCTTTTAAAATTATCATACCTAACTGCGACGGTTTATTTTCATTCATTATACTTAATACATTCTTTTTGTTAAACAAATCCACTCAAAAAAGAATAAAAATTATTGCTCTTCACGTATAGAAAATATAATATTTTACGAAAGTATATACGTCAGAAAGAAGAAAAAAAAAACTATAGCAAGTATACTACTTACAGCATAATAAAATGCCCGCAATACACCACTTGTTCACACAATAGTATACGGTATAAACCCGATTGGAGGTTTTCACTTGGTAAATCACTTGGAAGCTATGAACATTTCTTTCTTCGACTATAGCGTAATATTACTTAAAAACTAGTCATTCGAACTGTAAATATGAGAAATATCTTTCTTTTCTTTTCTTTCTTACTTTTTCTTTTTCTTTCTTTCTTTCTTTTTTTTTTTTTTTTTTTAGTCAACTTATTTTTTATAAATGCACATCATGATCTTATATAATTTGTAATAAGTAATATCATATTCCTTTATATTAACCCATTTTCAATTTCTTAAGTTAGTTATTCTGATTATAGTGAACATAATATTTTATTTTATTTTCAAAAATCTGATTAAGTCATTACATTATTTTTGTGAAAATTTTCAATTTCAATTTGCAAAATTAAATGGCCACAGAATACAAAAGATGTATCACATTAACATTGTACAATACTAATGGAGTGAAATTAGATTGTAAATTAATAATATATCCTTTATTGGTAATTAAAAATGGTATAAAGTTAGAAAAAACAAAAAATAAATACTAATAGTTAACTCAACAGAGGTTAACAAATCTCACACCAAGTAATCACTGATTCGTCAATAAATATAACAAATAACATTTAAAAGTAACAGTTTTTTGTGGCAAAAGAGGATGGCTTAGGCAGGCAGCAACAAAAATTGTCTTTATTATTTTTTTTTTATTTAATTAATATTGTTAACAATTTTTATGTTTTATAAAGAGGAAAATGAAACAAATATTAACAACGGTATGATGTAGAGTATCATACAATATAATATTACAGCGACTGAAATGAACTTTGCAGTTCAAACGAAGTTATTTTACTCCTGGTGCACTTATACAACCAACAGATGGCGATTATGTGTCTTAAACGTTTAATGTGCATTACTCATAATAACTATAGTTCAGTAGCTTTACTGCATTTTATTTTGACACGTAGAAATTTGAATACTACAATATTTTTAATATCGTTGTATGTGGCAAAAAATAAAGATGGTGTAAAGCAAGTTAAAGGTATAGGCTACAATGTGTGTGTATGTTTTGTTTTTTTACATTATTATTTTGCGCAATATATGTATGAATGTATATTATAATTATTATATTAATATAACATGAATTATATACATATATTATGTATATATTATATATAATATATACATAATATATATATATATATATATATATATATATATGTGTGTGTGTGTGTGTGTGTGTGTGTGTGTGTGTGTGTGTGTGTGTGTGTGAATATGTGTCTGAATACGTGTATACAGTATGTTAGCACCAAAATCCAAAATTGAGCAAAACTAGGTACGAGTATTTTTGCTCTTTTCGGCTTTTGCTTACTGTTGGTCGCTTTTAATCATAACCCGGAATCGCTGTTTATTTCTGCTTTTGGTCACGAAATTTTGATCAATACTAGTTTTGAGCATTTAGCAAAAAGCAAAGCCCAGTATAACAATTTATATCTTGTTTTGGTCTTTTAATTTTGACCAAAACTAGTTTTGATCAAAATAGAAATCAAAAACCGAAAATGAACATTTCCCAACTTAAATATTTGCTTATAAGAATGCTTCTTAAGAAGAGAAGAGGAGAGAGAGAGAGAGAGAGTGAGAGAGAGAGAGAGAGAGAGAGAGAGAGAGAGAGAGAGAGAGAGAGAGAGAGAGAGAGAGAGAGAGAGAGAGAGAGAGAGAGAGAGAGAGAGAGAGAGAGAGAGAGAGAGAGAACTATGGCTATATTAAATAAAAAAAGTTAAAATACTTTACTTTACTTTTACTTTAAATATAATTTTTATTTACAAGAGTGATGTGACTGTTTTCCCTTATACATTGGTTCACAATTCAGATCTATCTTACTTTATCCAATGATAATAATTTTTTAAATGTAATCACCGGTTTCTTTTGCGTACAGTTGAACGTTCGTCTCATTGCGGAAAACAGTTCATAATTTCATAATAGTCTAATTAGAAACTAGAAACAGAATAAGAAAGTGTTTGAATTTCCATAGTTCAAATGTATTATTGGTACGCAAATCATAAGTGAATACTCATTATTGATAGTTTTTAAAATAGCTTTTAATTTACATTTAATCGTAAGAAAGCTCTTAAAAGAAGAAAGAAAAAGGAGAGAGAGAGAGAGAGAGAGAGAGAGAGAGAGAGAGAGAGAGAGAGAGAGAGAGAATAACAGTAAGTTTATTTTTCTTGTTGTCTAAATATATATCCCGTAACTATCCGTGAGATTAAAAGACTGTTCAACGCATTTGAATCAAATAATAAATAATTAAACCTAAAAATTATTTGCATAATAACCTTTAACCATTACTTAAAATTTTGAGCAAAGTAATGTTCATTTTCCAATTTTGATTTTTCTATTTTACTCAAAACAAGCTTTGGTCAAAAATCACATGTTTTTAATTTTTGCGAAATGCTCAAAACTAGCATTGATCAAAATTTCGTGACCAAAAGCCGAAATAAACAAGGATCCCGAAAAATGACTAAGCAAAGCCAAAAAGTGCAAAAAAATAATAAAAATAATAATAAAAAAATATGTATATTTTTGCTCAATTTTGGGTTTTGGTGCTAACATATACACACATATTTGTGGCATTTATGTTTGTGCTGAAAATCTAATTTTTACGTAAGTTAAATTTATTAATTGTTTTGAAAATGCCGGTTTGAATTTTAAAATTGACGTCATTTTGAAATGAAATATATTATATACATCGCAGACATCACTTTGAAAAATAAGAAGTAAACATTTCTAGACAGAAATATTAAATTAATTATGAGACAAAGAATTTTTTACTTCGAGAGTTAGTGTCATAAATCCAATAACTTTTTTTCCCCATCTCGTTCTCTTCCAACTTTTTCAACTTTTCTTTGTGGGTTTGCAATTAAATAATGAAATAATTGAATTCTCTTCTTTGATTTATCTTTTAAAAGCAAAATATGGAACACAATAAAAGCTTTTTCAACCAGATAATACATATATATATATATATATATAATATTATATTATTGCTAAAAGAAATTTATTTCTTTTCAAATTGACTTGTAAAGCTATTTAGCTATTTAATTTTTGTTCACTTTGTTTTAAGTTCTTATAGAAAAAAGATTTTTTTTTATTCACAGAAAATCGTGAGGTTAGGGGAGACAACAGAACACATTTTTTTCTTTTGCATTTGTAGAAGACATTTCAACATCATTCAGTACAATATGTAGAATTGAAATTGATAAATAACTGAAATACGTTCACAATTCAAATCAAAATAATTCTTCTACATAGCCAGTTAATTATAATTTTAATTACTTTGATAATGCTTCAAAGTGCTTACTTAATTAAAGAGGAGAGAATTGAGAAGAAGAAAAAGAAAGAAAGAAAAAAAAAAAAAAAAAAAAAAAAAAAAGCAAGCGATATTCTTAGCAAGGTTCTTACAGTTAGTGATATTTTTGCAGCAAGGATAACAAATATAATATTGCTTTAGTAAAGAAAAAAAAAAAAAACATATTGTATTTGATATCTTGTGTCTTTGTCTTTGTCGGTCTACACATAAGAAGACATTTATGTAGGGTTTGAATTTGAATGATACTAGCTTGATTTTCGGTGTGATAAAGAAAATCACTTCAATATGATAAGTAATAAGTATAAATGTGACATGGCGAGTAAACTTTTCGTCAGAATCCACGACGATGTCGGTAATTGTGTCCCATTGTGCCGTTTATCCTTGTTTTTCTGTCTTTGTTATTAAATTTCCAACACCTTTGTTTATAGTATAAACTTTGTTGTCCACTAATTTTTATCTAACTGGTATTGGCTACATCATCATTATAATAAGCGGCAACGTGGAAGACGGACAGAAGAGTCATTGAAGCGCCTTCTTTGGATCAGCACGACGTATATACTTAGATGTGGGCGTGCTGCGACTAGGATTTCTGCATAATCGAAGTAACCCTTTCCCCCAAAAATTTAAAAGGATGGTTTATATCTCAAAGAGGAGCGTTTCAACTTGGCAAAACCTTTAGTTAATGTAGCCACGCGTTATAATGTGCATGTATGACCCATATTCTACAGCATGCATACAAAACAAAAGCGTGGACCAGTAAGAAAAAACATAAGTTAGATGATTAACTATATTTTTCTTCTTATATTTAGTTGTTTACAGCAAAAATTTTAAATTATTGCAGTTGAAAATATATAGCCATGCCTCATAAGTTTTATTATTATAATATTACAATTTTAGGTTAAACTTAGATCAAATTAAAACCATTATAATATACATTTAAACATAGGCTGTTTTCCCTATAACTTTCCCTTTCATTGATTGCTATCTATAACAGTAAGGTAAGGGTTCCTGCCTAATTGTGATTAGTTTATTTTGTATATACAATATACGAAATATCACTGTACATAAAAGTGCATTTTAGAGTATACGATTGTACTGAAAATTTCCATACTGTGTGACCTACACAGAATGTAATATAATTAATAATTATAAATAAATTAACATAGTTTGTATTGTACCATCAAGTAAATTGCAACTAGGTCTTGCAATTTTTAAAATTTTGATATTGTAATTTTTTTGCTTAAAATATTTCATTATGGGGAGTCTAAATCCCTTTATAAAATTTACTTTTAATAAGGTAATATAGAATATCATATATAAGGATATTATATATTAATATTAATTAGATATTATTATATATTAAATATAGTACGAGAACTGAAGCATAGGTACATGACTTGACTTTACATATTATATACTATATAATATAGGTCCTAAACAGTAGAGGTTTTTAATTAGAACTTGTGTGTATGTGTGTGTCTATCTATATCTACACACACATATAATAAAAGCTTGATTTTGTTATTCCTTTGTTACTAATATCCCATACGTGTTTCATGTTTCTGTTTTAGAGTTACAACTGAGGACTACAGTGCAGCACACAGTTTATACCTACAACGTCATCTGTCAAACCAGATTCGTGTACCCTCCGTCAACTACCCTGCTCACCACAGCGTTGCTCAACACAACGCTGCTGCACACAATTTTGATGTGAGTATTCAATACACATAACATACACCTCACTGATCAAAGTATTAAACTTTACTCTGGAATACAATAGGAATTTTTTTGTTTTGTTTTTACTTTATAGATATATATTATACAGTATGGAAAAAAAAATCAAATCAGGCAAACATGCAAAGGACTTTTTTGTTTGCGTTTCATATAACAAATAGTTTTCAAACAAGAAAATACTTTTGTATATAGAACTTATAAGTAGTTTTTTTGTTTCCTTTCTTTTTGTCTATCTTATTCTTTGTTGAAGTATTTTGCTGTCGGTGTATATTCTTATATTTTATATAGACTAACTTTTTACTTTTAATAAAATAGTTTAAAATTAGCTGCTATAATATAAGCTTATTATTTTGTATCAGGAGTCTACATTTCATAAGCACTTTAAACTTAATTAGTATACCTGCTTTATTTTCCGAAGTTTTTTATTATAATTAATTTTTTTTCATGCTTTAATTATGAAAAAAATACATATTTTTCAGTCTAAACTTTTTGCTATGCTAACAAGTTGTAAAATTGTTAAGCAGCATTTTTTTCTATGTGTGAAAAAAATGAATACGGAAAATTGACAGTATTGTTAAGATGTTAGATTTGTATCATGACTCATGACGCAACTTCATAGGAAAAGACAATACCATTGCAATAGAGATTACCAAAGTTATATTTATGTTGACAGATGGACGGTGCACCACCACCTCCTCGTCCCCCCACAGGTGAGGATACAGAGACAGATGAGGACGAGTATCACCCACTGTGTGGCCATCATGCTCACGAGGAAGATGATTTTTCACTACTTCGAAGAATACCTCAACGAGCCTACAATAGTACTGGTGCGTTACCTCGCGTACGTTTCAACAATACGGGGACAGTCCCGTTGCCACCAAGATTTGCTATGGCTCGTGGCAGTGGAGCACGACGACGTTTGCCAGGGGTTGCGGCACCCATGCCCAATCTTGAACCTTCTCTCAGTTCACCTCGTAGGTTACCACCACGTTTTCAACCCAGGGTACAACTTCCTCCAAGCCCACATGAATATCGTTACGCACCGAGCTGTTCATTTCAGCGCGACGATTATGCATCAGCGTAAGTCTGCATCCAATGTTCTTTAAAAACACTATCAATATTGTCTACAATGAGGAAGACCAAGCTTCTTCTTCTTTTCTTTTTTTTTACCACATATTCTGAAAGAGAGTTTCTTGTTTGTCCTGAATTGATGGCCTATTTTCTAATTTTTCAATTCGTTACGTATTTTAAATATTGAAAATTAGGATTGCATGAGCGTGTACGCAAAAGTTACCGATCGTGATGTCATATCGCAATTTTTTAAAATTAATTAAAAATAATTAATTAACTACATGCAGTATAGGAAATGCTCACATCAATCAATTTGGGACAATGTCCTCTTTCAGAATATGCAATAAAATCACCTCTAAACTTTTTTTTGGTCTTTTCTCATTAAAACATATATCAATAGAGTAACAGATCTAGTATAGTTTTCTTGAAGAATGAATTCACTATGGCGTTTATAATTAATTATTGCAACGCAAATGGCGCATTTATCACGTGTTTTATTAATTACTATTATATAACATAATTATATTATATATAAACACGGAAAGAAGAAATAACGTAATATGTGCTGCATTTATATTAGTATACTATAATTGTTTCAATTTTGAAACAGCATTAATAATTTTGCTATAAAACATTATACTTATGTAATATAGTTATTATGCAATGGTGTATAAATTATGTTTCAATTAACAAATAAAAGTTGCTGAAAATGGGCTAGAGTAATGATTACGTATTTAAATTTGACCTATAATATACATAGTATACACCATGGTGTATGGGCAGCGGCAAAACTAAAAAAAAAAATATATAAAGTATTAAAGATTAATAATATTTCTCTCATGAATGTTTCAATAAAGTAAAAATTATAATTTTTTGTTTCCGTATATTATTATAATAACTTCTTAACATTCACTATATTCTTTATATTATATTGACAAAAACGCTATTCATATATATTATTTTATTAACCATCAAAAGTTTTAGACATTTATATTAAAATAGTTATTACAGATGTAAGATCAAAGGGAATACCATATTACATAGAATCCCTCTATAATACCTATTATTACAATTTAAACATAATATATAATATTATTGAAATTGTAATTATTGATGTGGAAAAGTTACAAGGAGAGAGAGAGAGAGAGCTACATTATATTATTATTAAATAGTTAAGGCAGAACATTCAAACATGTTGTAAATCAGAATAATACATCCGTATACACTATACAGTATTATATGGATCGTTGCAACAGATTTATGTATGTACCATCTTACAAATATCTATCTTTTTACGAGATGCTTTTTTTTTTTTTTTTTTTCTTGCTTTCGAATAAATGTTAAAAAAAAAAGAAAATGTATAGAGATTGTATAATATTTTATTATTATTACAACGAACACGCGCGTTTCTTACATGCAAGAAAAAAATATACAATATATAAAAGTAAAAAGAAATTTGATATCTTTTTTTTTTTTTTTTTTACTGCTAAATTTCCTTTGCTTTTTTTTATATTTTATTTTTATTATTTATACGGTATGCTATAACAAAATATCAATACAATATGCCATAACAACGCATTTATAATACACTGTACCACTGTAATGTAACTACTGTATACAAAAATGACGCTTCTTGTGTTTAAATACGTTTCACTCTATTACGAATTTCCCTGTAATTTTTGAAATTATTATGTACAGTATAAAAATAAAGTAACATTACAGTTTGTTTTTTTTCTGATAAAATACATATCGTATTTTATTCAAATTTTAATTTTTTTGTTCTTATTTTTTTTTAAATGTAGTAATCAATGAAATTTGAAAGAACTTTTTAATCATCTTGTCCATTTTTCATCCGTTGCTAAGCCCTATTTTATACTCTCAATCACGTTATAGATTTTAAACTTTTACATTTATATTCGTTTCGTATATATAATAGTTCCATACCTTTCGTTTTACTTGATGTCTGATATATATAATAATGAAAATAATATAATTGAACTTTTGAGACATGAAAAAAGTTTTATATTCTGAATAAAAAGAAGTCAATGAACGCCACAAAAAAAAGGTTAAAGTCGCATTGTTTATTATAAACATGTGAACGAGTGTGGTTTCTCCAGACATCTTTTATATTCTCGAACGCACAAACTCTCTAATACGACTTCAGTTTCCAAATTTTGTATTCTATATAAATAACTTCTACGTAACAATCTAAAATTTGAATAAACACAGTTATGTATATTTGTGGTTGAAAGTAATTTAATATTGAAGTTTCAACGTAAATATATATATATATTATTATTATATATATATTATATTGACTTGAAAACTGTTGCTTTAACTTTATTAGAGATATGCGTATTTCAATAGATTGTATATATAAATGAATTTTTTTAATCAATATCTTTGAAATATTTTGAGATGTTTTATTTTTCTTTTTGCACATTTTTATTGATTTTTAGGTTAACTAAATTTTATTTTTCTACTGACTTCTCTCTCTCTCTCTCTCTATCGCTCACTCACTCCTAAGTATTTTGTTTTAATATCAAACAATAATATTCTTTAACTTTCTATTAATACCAATAGTTTTACTGTTTATTCTTATACCGTTAGAAAATAAATTATTATTATAATTTTATAATCTACACATGAAAACAATAAATTGCAAAAATTATGCTGTATTTATGTCATTATAGCATAAATGATGCTAAATTAGAACAACACAATTAATTATGATGTACAACATAATATTTACGTAATACTATGTAACATAGTTATTGTATAGTATAGTATAGCATAATTTTGGTATCGAACAAATCGTGGTGAAAATGACCTAGCGTAATTATTACGTATTTATTTTTGTCCGTGTATAAAATGAGCATCTAATGTTTCTTATCCCCAGGCTCGGACTGGCCATAAGAGCAAGTCCGCAATTGCGGACGTGGCCCCCCCTGTTTGGAGGTCCCAAAGGCCCAAAAAGGGGCGTAACTAGGGTGTTACGCCCCCTGTGGCCCCTAAAGAGGGTGTTACACCCCTTTTGCGGACGAGGCCCCTTGATTGCCAGTCCGACCCTGCTTATCCCATATTATGTTTGGTTTATTATATATAATTTTCTTATTGTCAAATATTGATACTAAATATCTTGATTATATAGATCGAATCCTCCCTTGGACGTGGTAATTGAATGGGATAGTGACGAGCATCGATCCGATCAAGAATTACGAGCCCGTCGACGCGCCAATGATTCGTCTGAAGAATCAGCACGCTCAAATTTGTCACGTTTTCAAGAAAGTGAAGATGATGACTTTTGGAGACACCGACCCCCTCCTCCTTGCCCTGATGCAAATGGTCAAGATCCACCCCGACGAGTTCGTCGTTATAACTATACAAGCAGAGCTGAGGAGGTAATCAATAATTTACTATAATATGTATACTTATACTGTAATTATTAATGATTGTATATTTTATTCCGTTTTATAGTACACTGCACACTAACAATAAGTGAATGCTTTTTGCTTCATGCTTTAAAAATGCAGCAGTGCAGGATAAAAATATACTATAGTTTATATTGCATTCTATCAAGCTAACTTGCAGCTTAGCACAACATACTGTAGATGATAATTAAATGCATTATGTAAGAATTATGATAAATTATATTATGTAAATTATGCACGAAGTACTTCAAAGTTTTACTTAAATATTTTATCACATATGTATGCAATTTTGTAGGTTTAGAAATATTTCGTAATACATTATTAGTATTTTATAATAACGGAAGGAGATGCATTGTAGAATTTATGCTCTAAAAATGCAGTTTATTTGCACTTTAAACTTGCAACAGGTGACTATAAGCAGAGCTGTGCGACTGAACAATGGAGCTAAACGATGGTAGCGTAAATGATTATTAATTACATTCAGTTTTTAGGTAAAAGTAGACGAAAAAATAAACTTGAAATGAAATTTAAACTAAATTATTCCAGAAGCAGAAAAACATTGAGGTATGTACTAAATAAAAAAAAAAAAAAGAAGAAGAAAAAAGTCATGGCTTTACTGATCTTGTTTATATTTTGATTTTTTTTTTCTCTATGCACAAAAATATCGCTTCAAAGTGAATTTTAACACCTATTTCTTCTTAAATTATTTAAGCGCATGTTATGGTTAGATATTTTCTAATATTAGGTTAACTGACCAAACTATTTATTGGCATTAAGGATATAGTGTTTTGTAAGTGTGATTTTGAAATGCGATACAGGGATGATATTCTTTGTCATCTCTGTACAGGCCCAGTACCGTGAACTGTGGGACTTGCGAAGGTCGCTGGAACAACACGAGATTAACAAACGTAATGCAGGTGAAGAAATAGATAACGAGGACGAAGAAGCTGTAGAGGGAGCACAAGCAGTTGTAAACGATCCCCGAGAACTTGAGGGAGCGTATGGAGGTTACGACATCAATGAACCTCGGCAGTCACCGGGTAAGAAACAATACAATCTACGTTCTTATCTTGTCGACGTCGTAAAGGGGCTTCTCACATATTCTTGATTTATACATAACAAAGTGTGTAATGAAATTCTTCAAAATTCAAAATATTTATTCATTTCTTTCATCCTACAATCACTACTATACAACTATACATAAATAAATTGACTGATTTTTATTATTATACTTTGTTATCCAAACATCAAGAACATGCAAAAACAACTGAACGACGTCACATTAATTGATGTGGATATTGGTTGCATTTTCTATAGCATGATATAGAAAATTTATAGCTTATTATATTACTATGTTCATGCATATAATCTTTTTTTTTTTTAATTATAATTTTGAGCGGGTTTAATGAGACTACATACTTAGTAACTACCTTCATGCATCAAGATTTTAATTCATTTTCTTTATAAAGATAACTTGTGTTTAGATATAAAGAATTTTAAAAAAATGTACATAAGAGACACTCTTAACCCCTATAACATTATTAATATTTGGGTAAATATTTTTGTTGGATATAGCCATTTCCATTCATCGTTGTTGAAAATTAATAATAATTTAACGTCTAATGATACTAAACCAAAAATAATAATAATTTCTGCTTCCGATAGATGCAATGTCCATATCGTCACCAGAGAAATCGTCCTATGAATCTCGACGCCAGTATTACCAAAGTGTATTCAACAAAAAACAGCCACGACGTCTAAGCACTCCAGAACACACTACCACTACTACCAGCATTGAATCCATGGATGAAGGATCCTCTGGCGAGGCAAATCGAACTAGTCAGGTATATTGAGAAGTAATACACAAAACTGATGGTAAAATATCTAATAAAGCGATAGAAAATAATATAATACACATACTTTAATAGAAATATGACAGTCCAGTCTGATGTACTTGAAATTTTTGTTTATGAACTTATGGTAAATGTTTTCCATGATATAATATATATATATATATATATATACAATAAAACACTATAAAATAGTGTAATTTTTAGCATTATTTCATATGATAAACTAGCATGAAAGTTCTTAAATAATAATTATTTCCAGTCAAGTTTTCAGTTTTCAGATAAATTACATAAGATTGCAAAGCAGTCACATTCAAAATTAGGTAAATTTTAATGGCTTTGAGATGTCATTATAAGTTCCATAGTTTCATTTACAGTTTATGAATATAGATTTAATACAAAGCATACACAAGAACTTTTGTTTATTCGTTTCTTTGATGTCATCTTGCAGAATGTTACAAGCTTCGACAGTATGACGGATAACGCAGAGAGTGCTGGTGAAGGTCAAGCGCACCGATTACGTAATTTACGGTCTGACAGTGGCTACAAGAGCTTCGAAAATCCTGCTCGTCCACCCAAACTTAGTGAAAAACAACTGCACTTGGCAGAGAGTCGAGATATGGAAGATGTTCCTGCTGATAAACAAGGGGCTGCTGAGGGATCAAATGTCAAAGAAGAAGATGATGATGAAGACGAGGGTATTGGAGGCGCCAGAGCATTGTCACCCACAATGGAAGCTTCCGACTCCATTCAAGCTAACTCCTCATCGTGGGACGATCAGCCTGACAACAAGCAGCCATCAGCTTGCAAAAAGAGACGTGAGTTTGGACGTGAAAATGGCTCTAGCGGTTCAAAAAACTTCATTGGGGCTGAAAATGATTTCAGATCATCGGGAGGCTCGCGACAAGTAGAATCTAGTATAATGCATACTCTGGGACCTTCTTCAGCTGCTGAAACAATCGTCACCACATGTCCTGGAGGAAATTCTATTAAAACGGTTCTCCTCTCGAAACCATCTCACCGACCTTCTCAAATTACGACGACTTCTCATTCAAAATCCATCCTCGTTCCAATCTCCAAGCCGCCAATCCCTGTATTAAATCCTGATAATGAACAATATAAAAATATTCCACAAGGTTTTCTCCCAACTTTTACTACTACTGATCAAGGTGGAGTTGAAGTTCAAGCAGTAGTACCTGCAGTATTGTATGCTGCAGCACATCCTCATCTACCTATACCTCCAGTTATCTCCTCTATCCCTGACGAGGAAAGAGATTTTAGTATTGATTTTACTTCAGATTATCTATTTCGTGAATTTAGTAGTTGTTGTGGTGGAGTTGCTTGTAATAATCCAACTCACGTACGATCTAGATATCGTCGTTTTCATCAACGTCTCCACCGTAATCTTGGTGAATTAGAAGTAAGTATTCACTATCGTAAAAATAAAATATCACAAGAATGTATTGATGAAGAACGTCCTCAGCAAATTATAACACAAATTCCTCAAATTCGTATTGCTGATGATGTTTCTTCTAGCCAACATTAGATATAATATGTTTCCCTTTAACTATAATTATATTAAATGTGTTGTTGTTATTATGGAAATATTTCCATAGTGACTTAAATGTTTCCCTCCATGTCTATATATATATACATATATATATATATATATATATATATATATATATATATATATATATATATATATATATATATATATATATATATATATATAATACATATATGATTATTACCTTGTAATTTACTGTCAATTTCATATTACAAGGTATATCTGTGTGATAGTAGAAATAACCAAGTATATTATGTAACGAAAATATAATTGTGTATTAAAAAATATATATATTATCTATATAATATTAAATTTTAGTTTTAACATAAATTATAATGACAATATTTTGCAAAGATTTTGTTACATAATTTTATTCTTCCTGAACTTGTTTATTTCTCGTCATTAATATTTTCTTATATATAAAACAAAAAGAAAAATCTAATGAAGCAAATTTTAGGACTGAATATCGTAATGCGATGAATAGAAGTGAAGAAAGGTTCATCTAGTTAGGGTGAATACCTGTGATAATTATATTTATTACAGTGTTTGTGGTATCAATTTTAATATATAATTATGACGTTATTAAAAATATAGGTTTCTAAAATTATAGTAAGATAATAATTTTAGTTCATAAACATGTAACGACGTTTTTGAATTTTAAATTATAATTGCTCATCTCGGATTAAAAAAAAAAAAAAAAAAAACGTACCAAAAAATTTGAAAATTACGTGGACCAAATAATATTTTTAAACTTATATTGAAAAGTCTATTGTAAAATTATAAAAAATAGCATTGTATTAATAATATTAAATAGTATAGCTTTATTTAAGGTTAGGCCTATTTTTCTTGTCTAATTTGGGGGTCTGTTCCGTAAGTCTTCCTGAGAAACTCGGTACCGAGAAAGGGGCCGTAACTCACTTGTTTATTATAGAGAACTCGTGAGCCGATACCGAGTTTCTCGTGAGGACTTACGAGAAACGAGAACGTATAGTTGCTAAAATAAAATATTAAAATATTGAATAAGTACGTTATGATTAAATTGGTTATTTAATACTAAATTGGCAAGCTTTCTTATATATAATGATGATAGAAAACTATGAAACAAACGAAGAGTAATTTAATATTTCTAGTTAATTTAATATTACACATATAATAATGTATAACAAACAAAGAAATTTCAAGGAGAAAAAAAAAGTATAAAACAACAACATAATTTTGATACTTAAAATGATAATATAATAAGAATTAAATTTGCTAATTACATCGCTCATTACTCTATAAAATTAAATCAAAGATAAAATTCATTATAGCTAATATATTGCTTACAAAAAAATCAATAGTAACTATATGCAAGCCTCTTAAAATTTGGAAAATATTATAATAAAGATACTGTGCTTATAATATACGGACAAATTCAAAGAAAAAAAATTATTAATTAAACAACAACAAAAGAATATACACATATACTTAATCTATTCATTAAAAAAAAGCTTGAAATAAATATGATAATATGCATATAAAAATATCGCTGAATACAAAAATTAAAAAATATTATATGAATCAACAATTGTATGCCAACAAATATTCCAAAATTGATTCCTTATTAAATTAAAACAAAATGATTACTTTCATTTTTATCGGTCGGAAATAAAAATTAAAAAAAAAAAAAAAAAAAAAAAAAAAAAAACTAAGAATGTAAAAATTGCAAGGTGCATGGAACGAGTTGGTAAAATTATAAAAACTACTTTCTATTATTTTAAATTTATGTTTTCAATGTGTTGTTCAGGAACTTTTTGCATTATAACAATTATTTTCTTATTAATTTCTTTGTTGCAATTACATATATTGTGAAATATATTTTTAAATATCATGCTACTGCTAATGCATTTCTATAATATCAGTTTATTGTTGTGTTGTGTCTAGCATGATTATTGTGGTCTTCTCATATATATATATGTGTACTATGCTATATGTAAACACAAAATCTTCTAACTATTCTATTCTGTACACCACTTACTCAATTATGTGAAAATTAGTTAGAAAAGAACATTCTATACTTAGCTTATATTTATGCATGATGCTCATTCAGTATTAATGATGTATAACCCTCCCCAAATAAATGTATAAAAAGCTAATAAGATTAAAGAAAAAAAAACTGTGGGGTTTATATTATATATTTATGAATTAAGATACTTTAAAGTCAAAAAGAATTTTGAACTATGATAAAATTTATAATAAATGGGATTGCCACTGATTAAAGTTTTGTTGCGATATCTTAGTTCTAATAATTACAGTATAATATGAATCCCTATATACAATATATGCATGCATTGTCATTTTAAATGTAAAATATGTGTAAAACGCTTTTGGTGTACTCATTCGCATGAACTGTTATTGTTTTTTGTTTTTGTTTTTAAGTTCAAATCATTTCTATTGACACTGCTTTTTGTATGATTCAGTAAACTGTCTTATCTGCCTTTTTTTACATGTTTAATTAAATTTGAATTATAACATAAAGGATATTATTTCAATTTATTTATCTGTTACTTTATTATTATTATTATTTTTTACCATTAAAAATAAATAGCTGAATCTTATTTGTATGAAAAATTCTCAATGACGATATGTCAAGACGTACAAATTTTTAATTTCCATCCATACATTGTAGATTTTTGTAAATCGATTCAGCACAAAAAAAAAAAAAAAAAAAAAAAAAAAAAAAAAAAAACGCTAATATAAGTCTACAATTTATTATTTTTTTTTTTTCAATTTCCATTCTATTCTAAATTATTATTATTTTTATTATTATTATATATATAATTCTTTTTTATGATTTTGTAAATAGTTACCAAAAATGAACATATCTAACTATATCATGAAGAATTTATACACGGAAAAAAATATATGACTATTATTTATTATATTTTCTCCCCATTTTTATTTATTTTAAAAACAAATTTCAAACCTTTACCCTTTTTATGTTAACATTGATAATAACAAATGTCTCAAAGAAAAAAAAATACAAAATATAAAAGAAAAAAATGTAAACATATACTCTACAATATATATAATACAAAATATAACATAATATATATATATACAAATATATTATATAACCAAAGCAAACTAATAAGTGTGTTAAAATATATATTATAGCTATAGCTCATTACTATGTTTCACACCCTGAACTACTTACTCAATTACACAATTGGGTTTAAACTTTAAACCAAGGTTTAAACCATTGTTCTAACTCTAGTTTATCTTTTATTTTATAATCTCTCATCCAATATAAAAACAAATGAGAACTTTTTTATTTTTTTAATTTGTCTTAAAAGCATAAATTTCTACCAGTGAAACAAATTTCTAAGAATTTTAAATTATGTATTTATTATTTAATACTATGTCTTCTACTTTTTTTTATGATATAAATTATGTTCATTAATAATTATTTGTAATTTAAATTTGTGTTCATGTAATAGATATTTAACTTTAATTTGTATAATATGGTATAACAATGATGTATTTTGAGTTGTAACAATATAACATAACTCTCAAAAAATATATGTAATCAATAAAATGAATATGTATACATATAATAATGTGGACATCTATCATTTTATTTCATTTACAAACCTATCAATTCAAAACTGATCTTAGAAAACAGAATTAGCAATATAGAAATAAAAAATCTATTTCCCTCTCTCTTCCTCTCTCTCTCTACATATATATATATATATATATATTATATATATATATATATTCAAATATAACTAATTGCTTAATAAATGCTAGATTAATGTCACATAGTAAATAAGTTGCTCTTATGCAACTGTATTAATAACTATACTGTATACAACATATTTGTTATTGTGTGCAAAAGTATTAATTATTCAATATTAACGAAATTATTGTCATGAACAAATGTTGCTGAATTCAGGCCATCATAATTACTGTGCATATTTTTTTCCATATTCTGCTTGAAGTAATAAGCAATTAAATATATTATAATAAAAATATAAATGAATCTTCGTTAAAATTTATATCGATAGAATAGCCTACAGTAAAAAAGATACAATTTAAATTTACCAGCAAAACGTCCGTACATATATATATATATATATATATATATATATATATATATATATATATATATATATATATATATATATATATATATATATATATAAGAATTTTGGTTCTAGACAAAATATTGAAAATATTTATAATAATGACGATACTAAAATCTTTACGGTTCACTTCTTTCTATTCTCTGGTTTTGATATAAAATTTTAATTTTAATCCAATTCCAAACGTTCCAGCTTTTTAATAAGCATCACATATCGATTTCTTTTACGTTCTTTGCCTTAGCAACAACATTCAATTTATTCAAACTTTTGATTGTTTGCAGCAACACTCGCACTTCGCAGTTGACAACATTTTCGAATCATATTCTCTTTCCAGTCAAGTGAATATTTTGCCTCATCTTCATCTCATTATAATTAATTAATCCTACAAATTTCAAGTACAAATTCACAACTGGAAACAATTTCATGATAAGGGTTGATATCGTTGTAATCATGATCTATTAAGTAGATATGCAAATAATCAAAATAATAATAGTTTTTAAATATGCGAACAAAAATGCTACTATTAAGTCAGTATAATATATATATATATATATATATATATATATATATATATATATATATATATATTTTTTTTTTGGTAGGATTCTATAACAATTAGAACTTTAATAAAATTACGAGTAAAATAACTTATAAAAGGAAAAGATATAAAATACAGGATGTCCATAAAGCTTTTGAGAAAAGTAAACGTGAATAAAGCATAGAATATTATACTCAAAAGTAACTTTTTAGATACCAAATGAAAGTCTAGAATCTATCATTTATGAAAATAAAAACATAATAAAAATCAGCCACGTGCTCTGCTCACAAACATTTAAACAAAACAAAAAAGTCATTTTTTCGGTGACTGCCATAATGATTTTTCGCTTTTTTTTTTTTTTTTTTTTTTTTTTTTTTTTTTTTTTTTTTTTTTTTTTTTTTTTTAGTTTTCTTAAGTTTTCCTTTTTATCCTGCAACTTTTACAGACACTTTTTGGCCAGTTTAGGCTCAAAATTCTCATTTAATCTAAGATGCACATATTTTATAGCACCTTTTCTCGTATGGCAGCTCGAAATGGTAGTCAAAGTTTGCATCATTTCATAAGAATGAAAAAAAAAAAAAAAAAAAAAGTAAATTTTGTCTTGTGCTTAAGTGGTGTCATTAGAGAGAGAGAGAGAGAGAGAGAGAGAGAGAGAGAGAGAGAGAGAGACGAAGAAAAAAGCTCTTAGAATTGTTGCTTTCTTTTTCTTTCTTTCTTTCTTTCTTTCTTTCTTTCTTTCTTTCTTTCTTTCTTTCTTTCTTTCTTTCTTTCTTTCTTTCTTTCTTTCTTTCTTTCTTTCTTTCTTTCTTTCTTTTTTTTTTTAATCTTTTAAATGCAAAAACAAAATTTAAAGGGCTGAAAACATTGACAATAACAAGCAACACCGTGAATCTGCAAATGCTTTTACTATAAAGCCTTTATTTTTATTGCCGATGTTTCCACCTTATTGTTGGTTATTGAATTAATCTGCATTAAAAGATTTTAAAAAAAAACTCAAGAGTTTTTCTGTCTATTCTCTCTCTATCTCTCTTTAATGACACTCATTAAGTACAAAAAAAAAAATCTATGAAATGATGCAAACTTTGACTAGACACCATTTCAAACAGACATACACGAAACGGTACTATGTGCATCTTAGATACTGAACTACATAATGACAACTTAAGAAAAATTCTTATGGCAGTAACAGAAAAATTTCTTTTTGTTTTTTAATAATTGTGAGCAAACTATGTGACCGATTTTAATTCTGTTTTCAGTTTTATAAATGATAGATTTTAGGCTTTTATTTGGTTTCTAAAAAGTTACTTTTGAGTTTAATCTTCTATATCTATATGTTTTATTCACGTTTACTTTTCTCAAAGACTTTATAGACACCCTCTGTAAATATATCCTTGTTTGTTTTTTTTGTTTTTTGTTTTTTTTTCACTTTTATTGTTTAGTAATTAGTAATTGTCACCACCCAGCTCTGTGGCAATTTAGCTTGAGGGCTATTTTAATGTAATTTGAGAAAAACACAAACTTGCTGGAATACCTTTCCTGGGCGCTATTCCGCGCTATTGGAGCTGGATGTCCACAAAAACCAAGGCACTGAAAGTTGGAGTGGCTCTTGACCTTCCAAATCTATGCCTCGGCCGCCCCGCGTCCGTAACGCGAGCTAGGCTAAATGCTAAAAGGGACTCCTAGGTCTAAAGCCCACCCCCACACAAAGATCTCCTCCTGGGCGAGGACGGACGCAGCCCCGGGCCCTGGAAACAAGCGCTACTGCTCGACTCGAGGCTTAATGCCCTTGTATTATTCTTATTATCTATTTAGTTTAGTGAGTAATGCTCAAAGATAAAGTTAAGCCAGCAATATTTCACAGCAAAAGATCAATTTAAATATAAACCAAAATGTTTTATGTTTACCACATGACCTGGGGCTTATTAATTATATAATAGAAGCCTCGCAAACTCGCAACAAACTTAACGATACAAACAAATTAAAATTTACTATACAGTGTGGAACGAGAAAAAAAAGTCAAAGTATTTTAGAAACTGCATTTTTAGTCCATTTTAAATGTGAATTTTTTTTTTTAAGTTTTTTTTTTAGCTTTTTTTTTTTAGTTTTTTTTTTTTTTTTTTTTTTTTTTTTTTTTTTTTTTTAAGTTCCAGTACTTTTAGCAATTTTCGTATTAATGCTAGGTTTTCAAACCTTTACAAATTGGTATTCCTTGACAATTCTAGATTTTTCAGGTCGTTATAGAGCCTACCAACGCTAAACTTCAAAATACGTATATAAGGAAAATAAGAAAACAATTATTTGTCATTTCTAGAAATAGTGTTAGCATGATGTAAGAGTAAAAAGTGATGTAATTTTAAGAATATAAATTACGCATAAATATTTTAGTAATGACTATAACGGTATACGTATGTATATAGTCAAATTTCTGAAAGATGATTTTTGAACAGAAATTTTAACGATTCAGTTAAATCAATCTTAATTATTATTATTATTATCTTGATTATAAATCTTTATCTTATTCAGTTAGTTCAATCTTTGGCAATTTTTTTCCTTGCTCTTGGGTTAAAATAATATTGTCAAAAGCCATGATTATATTAGATTTCTCATTTCTTGTCATTTTGTAAACTCAAAATAGTTTAATTTCCAATCTCTTACACCTACAATCAAAAGCAGCTGTACTGTTGTGTGTGTGTGTGTGTGTGTGTGTGTGTGTGTGTGTGTGTGTGTGTGTGTGTGTGTGTGTGTGTGTGTGTGTGTGTGTGTGTGTGTGTGAATAAAAATATGTTATTTCAAAAAACAATAATTATTTACATTGACATTAATCTTTTTAAGGTTAAATTTTAATTATATAAAAAAAAATCTGTTACTATGCGTATTGCCATGAATTAATTAAACATTATGAATAATTGAAACCAAAGTTCGTGTTAAATAGGTTGTAAATCCAAATTGTTTTATTGCAAATTTTGTACTTCAGATGAGTACCAAGTTCAAATCTGTCAAAGAAAAAAATCGCAAAATTTTATTTTGTTCTAGTTTGCCCGGTTTATATTTGGATTATTAAATGCTATGTGCTGCAATAAATATGCAGCATAAGCTTCCCTAGCACGCAAGGGCTAAATTCAAAGCTTATTACTACAAAAATGACCCATCACTTATTTCAATTCTAAAGAAAAAAAAATGATTTGCCACAAATAATGAGACCTCCTCATGATCTTCAGCAATATTTTTACTCCTTACTAGTGTCTTGTTTTGAAAACTATATGTGCCGTGACCGCATAAATACCGGGTGGCACAGGTCTAAAATGAAGAAAATCTAAGTTTGCCCTAGTGACATCATCAGCAGGCAAACCTAAGTACCCGAAATAAATTTTTGCGATTTTTATTTTTTAATAGATTTAAATTTGGTATATATGTACTCATCAAAAGTACAAAATATGAAATAAAACGATTTGGGGTTACAACCCCTGTAAGGAATATTAGTGAGTATTTTATTTATAACATACAACACGACAGCCGTTTGCACATTTTTCGATTTAAACAAGCAAAAATTGTCTTTTTTTTTTTTTTTTTTTTCTTTCTTTCATTTCATTTCTTTTCTTTTCTCTATATAATATACCAAACCGATACAGCGATCGACTCAAATTCGATTTCAACTTAAAGCTGGGTTTTTTCCACTGCTCTAGTTTGAGTCATTTTTGGTATAATTAATATTAAGAGTCTATTGTTTATTTGTTACAAAAATAGAAACATATTTTAAACAAAGACTTTGCAAGCACTAAAAATGTCATTAAATGTCATACGTCAGAGATAAAGTGTAACGCGCAATTCATAATTGACTCACCGAGTACTTGCATTACTTCAAATACTGAGCTCTCTTGGTACTGTCTTACAGTTGCAAGCCAGAAGATTTTAAAACTACAGAAGAAAAACATCAGAAACTATGATCAAACAAATTTTTATCATTACTCTGCTGATAAGTAAGTATCTCATTTTATTATTATGAATCCAATATTATCTTTTAAGTTTTAAATTCGTTATAATGAACCACTTGCAATGAACGAACTTTTTAAAATAATTTGAAATATTCTGAATGCATTATTTCTTATGGAAATATCATTTTCACTTACACGTTGCAACAATTAAAAACATTATTTTATTGCAATAAAATTTTATTTTACTAAATTATTTTTTTAAATTTTATTTTAATTTAATTTATATAAGATGGATTTTTTAAAATTGTTATACAGTAGTTACAATACTGTATTATGTAGAAATATTAGTATCATTTGCTTATTAAAACAATCGTTTTCAATACTTTAATATAGGCACCTTAAAGATTCATACTGATGGGGCATCTAAAAAGACTCCAGCTTCTGACATCGGTGATGAATTTGATTTAGGGCAGAAAATGGAGGTAAACATATTGATTGAAATTAAATACATGATTTCATATATATATTATATAGGTGAAAATCAAAATCATAGCCTAATGTGCATCATTATTATTATTTTTGTTGACGTAGCTGCAGTTTGGCAGGACTAATTGTGCTGACTTGACACCAGGACAACAACAAAACACGGTCTTCATTAGGATAATTCCGGCTAATAAAGAACCCCTCACATGGAGCTTCGTATTTCTTAACAAATTTAGTACTATTATTACTAAGTATGTTAACAAAACCCAATGTAAAGTAAGTACAAGTTGTATTACGTAATATAAAAATGCTTCAAGGTCATTTGAAAATCGGTTATTTACAGTCCGTGCCACCTAAGGATGTTTGCGATTAATCGAAATCGAGCCACGAGCCAATATAGGTTCAAGCGCTCAAGGACACTAGGAGGTGGGGTACGGTTAACTAAATGGAGAGTTTTTAGGCGCTCTCTCATTGGTCGCATCCTTAGGTGGCGCGAACTGTATACAATACAAACTGGTATGCCATTTTGGGCGATTGTTTAAAAAGTCGACCTATCACCCACATTGTTAGAATCTCGGGACTTTTTAGTAGTAATAATAACAATAATTTAAAAAAAATAATAATAATAATAATAACTTCTATCCAAATTGAACACTAAATTTTATAAAATTAATTTAAAACATATGGAATGAAAAAAAAAATTTAATAACAATAATTAAAAAAAAATCTTCCATCCAATTTGAACACTAAATTTTATAAAACTAATTTAAAACACGTATGCATGGAATGAAAAAATTATATCATATATGAATGATTTTTAACTATATATCGTTTGCTAATTATTATGCATAAGAATAATACTATATATGTTAATTTTCAATAACATTTATATTTTTGACAATAATAGTCACAACCGTCACGTGGTATGTAAGAGGTACAGTAACAGTACCCAGTACCTATTTTGTTTCTACTGTAACCTTCAACTTCCATGAGCGATTTAAGTTGATCATGTTGTTGCTGTTTTAAAAAGTATAGAAAGCCGGAAATTTTTCTGAAAAATCATGTCCGACACGCTTCAAAGACTACAGATTTGTTTAAGTGTTATATATTATATATATACAAAAAATAAATAAATAAAATGTTTTTTTTTTTTTATGATTGCAGAACATGCAAAATCGCAATGATTTTTTTACAACACCTTCGAATCTGTTTTACGTAAACCCTACGCCAACAATAGAAAACGGTAGTATTTTCACTCTGTTCTTCATAAATGAAATAAATGTGAAGACTAAAGCCACGTCACTTATTCCTCAAACACTAATAATCGACTGCATTGAAGAAGCAAAAGAAAAAATAGCACAAGAAGTTAGTAATGGCTCACTTTTATTTTTAATTTTATTTGTTTATCAAAACAATTAGTAGTTTATAAATTTATTAATAAAAAAATCAGCCAGTAATAAAATTAATTGAGACATATACAAAAAAATATATATATACGTATATAGGCCTATACAAAAAAAAACTTATTTTAAAGTTTTTGTAATTTTTAGTAATTATTTCAAATTTTAATACTGTTTTTGTTTTTTTATCCAGCTTGGGAATGTTTCCATTAAGGAACTTTTGGATACATTTCCGTACCTGTTTGATGTATATTGCTCGGAAAATTTACTGGTCAAAAAAAGAACAGTACAACTAACAACAATGCTTGGCATTGTTATTCCTTTGGTATTCCTCGTATTACTGTTACTGCCTCTAACATATTGTACCATCAGAGTTATTAATTTTTTCCGAAGGCGCTCACTAAAGAAAAAGCAGCAGGATAAGGTACACATAAATTATTTCCATTCTCATAAATTTCAGCATAAATTTTTGTTTGCCATCAATTTAATTTTCATATAACAATAGAATTATATATATATATATATATATATATATATATATATATATATATATATATATATAATATTATATGATATAATTTAGCATTTATTTTGGGGGCGAAGGAGAGAATCCAAGTTTATTATTTTCATCTTTATCAAATAAATTTATTATTCCTTTTCATATTAGTAAATTTGATGTCCTATAAAAATGACGTCATATGTTTACAGGAAACAGACAAAGGTACCCTAAACCTGGCATTCGATGCAATGGAGATGAAGTGATGGTTACTCTTGACCCAGCCCTCCCCCTTGGATCATTAAAAAGGGCTATATATTCCAATTCATATACCAAGGGAAGTCAAGAACACTCACTTTAACATTAACTCATGTAATGAATACTGCTATGTATCCCCCTTATCTCAATGAGTTCAAGGATAGTTTAAGGGAGTAGGGTACCGACGTCAGCCATTATTCAAAATTTTATTGTCAAAAAAATCTGAAATTTTGCACACTGATACTTCAGCTTCAGACAATTTCAAATATATAAAAATTTGGGGGGGGGGGGGGGTCACTATGCAAATTAATTTTATATGATCTTTTGAAATTTTAAGCCCATAAGGCACACTGTTAATTTCAATAATTTTTTTTCTTTTTTTCGGGACAGTCAAACATCTTGAAATTTTTATCACAGCTAGGTGTGACCCTTAGCTACACACCAAATTTAGACCCAAAACACATTCTAGTTTTTAGATATAATTTCGGTACCCTACTCCCTTATCTTGTTTTACAAATTTGTTGACAAATTTTAAAATACTTCTTTTTTTCTTCTTCTATGCTTTTTTATTCATCTTTATTTTTTATAAATATAAAATATGTTTGTTAGCCTTGCTAAATACTCCAATGGTAGATTTTATATATAATTTTTTGAGAAACTGCCTCACTTCAACAGTAATGCAATAAACAATATAGGACCTACAGTATAGTAAAATTTAAATTTGAAAAAAAAAAAATAATAAATAAATAAATAAAAATAAATAACAATAAAAAAAATAAATAAATATATAAATAAAAGAGTAAGCCAGCAAGAGCATTACCACAGTGAGGTGAGCTATATAGCCCAGTGCATAGGTAGCACAGAGATAATAAACATATAATATTAATGTATTATATTATAGGCCTATATATAATATAAATAATATTTATGGCACAGCCGTATTGCGTTGTCTAAATCACCAAAGTTAAGAAACATTGAACATGGTCAATACTCGGATAGGTAAAACCATACAAAGACTGGTGGTGTGGCTGTGCTGACAGTTTGACCACTGCTTGCTAATGCAAGTGCTGCCTTCTTGGATTTTCCAAGAGTCAGTGGTCTGATTCACACAGATCTGGTAGTGGAACCCAGAATAGTGTGATCACAGAATGAGCCGGAGGTCTGCTAAGCCTCAGATCATACATTGAAAACCCTAATGAAAAGTTTTAATCCTGGCATCTATATTGGCGTCATGATGCTTAATATTATTTGAGAGCTTTTGGCTCTAAACACCAAGAGAAACAGAGAAACAGCAAGAAACTATGAATGATCATTCATATAATATAGTTTCTGTGCATTTCTCTTGGAGTTTAGAGCCCAAAGCAATATGTTCATTATCTGTGCCATCAATATTTAATATTTTCACCAAGCCCTTTACTATGGTAAGACCCTTGCTGGTTTCATTTATCCTCTATCCTTTTTTTTTTAGTTAATCACATATAATTAAGATAAATTTGAAAGAGAAGAATAGGAGAAACCAGCAAGGGCCTATCATAGTGAAGAGAGTCCCATAGTTTGGTGAAAATCTTGCTAGCACTGCAGATATAAAAAACTAACACATTGGAAATATTTTGGGAATAAACTCTAAGAGAGATGGAATGTGAGTGTGTTATGCCTTCATCAGTAGTCCTTACAGACTCAGAGAGAAACTATGAATGATCATTCATAGGACTGTTTGTAAGGACTGATGAAGGCATTACACTCTCCATCTCTCTTGGAGTTTATTGCCAAAATATTTCCAAAGTGTTTGTTTTGTTTTTTAAATCTGTGCTATAGCAAGATTTTCACCAAACTATAGGGTTCTTCACTATGGTAAAGCCCTTGCTGGGTTTTCCTATCCTTTTCTTTCAAATTTATCATACCTAACCTCTATGGTTTATTTTCCTTAATCTCATATAAATAAATAATTTATTAAAAAAAGATGCTAGAGTACTGTATTTATATGGGTTGTAAGCTGCAACTTCTAATTAAACCTTAGATATCTTTTTTAGATTGTTGCAACAATCAAAATAACAATTTAACTAGTTTGACTAGTTAGTTTTGTATATTGCAGCTTAGATAGATTTGAAAAATGTTGCAGAATGGGAAATTGAGCTTTTAATTGACATGGACATCCTGCATGGGATCAAAAACATTCTAACCTGATTCGTTGTAATAATTTAATGTGTAGGAGAGAAAGCATTCTAGCCTGGTTAGAATATTCTCTCTCTCGCTCTCTTTTTTTCTCTTTCTCTCTCTCTCATGCAAGACGTACCTGTGAATTAACAGCTCAATATCCCATTCCCCATTTTTTTCCAAATCTATGTGTTACTCTAATACCTTTTTCATTAATCAATTATTACAAAGTCTATTTCTTTTCTTAATTATCATGTATAATACATAAATATTTGTTTAAAAACTGCAAAATAACATTATTGCTGGATACGTACAGATTGGGATAAAAGTTTCAGAACAGGGTAACAGGTTGCCTATAACACAGTGTTCTGAAACTATTAACCATAGATGTACTTATAATTAATTATTATTTTATTTTTGCCCTATAGACAACTTCACATACTCAGGACGCGGCACTGGCAAGGGTCATCATTAGTTATATAAATATATGTTAATTTTGGCCTGGTATAGGGCTTATTACCATATTTTAAATTTTACTATATTATGTTAAATTGAGGGTTTTAATTTTTGACTTTTTTTGCTTCTGAGTTAAAACATGTTAAATTGCATGTCATCATACAGTAAAAAGCACAACTCATAAAGTAAAAAATTAAAAATGTGAAAAATGTGCTCAAAGTTGACTTCTAATAAGGGTCTGGGTATTCCACAAGAAATTTCAGTTTCTCATTGTCGGCCTTTCAAATATGGCGATAAAATTTCAATTTCATCCATACTTTAAAAATTTAGCTTTGAGAAACTGAAATTTTTTGAGGAACCGAGATCCACAGTTGGAGTCAACTTTGAGCACATTTTTCACCTCGTTCCTTTCACTGGGGCTCGTTCTTGTCCTAAATACTTTTATATATATATTGTGCTTTTTACTTTATGATGATGTACAATTTAATATTTAGGTTATAATAATTCTGAAGCAAGGAATTCAAAAATTAAAACCCTCAATTAAAAAAAGTTAAGCCCTATACCCTATACCAGGTTAAAATGAATGATGACCCTTAATTACCAGTGATCAAGCTGATGACCCTAGACAATGACAAGTACTGATTATGTGAAGTTTCCTACAGCAGCTATGTAAACTATCATGTGTAATATGTACACAAGGCTAACTGCTATTTAATTTTTTACTGGTGGATGGTTAACTTTTATTTAATGTTATTTTTATTTATGTTATTTTAATATGTGGGTGTCATATATATTACCCATATATAATATATCTTTAAGGCTTGGGTTTGTATATTTTAACAAATAAAATTCAATGAAATATTGATCTGGTATCATTATTATATTATAAATGTTTAGTTTTATAATATGAAAAAAGTGAATCACAAACTTGGAATGCCATATACAACACACACTTAACCACCACATTCAACTTTTCTTTTAATTTTTTGTGCAGGCATATCTTTAATTATTTTTAGTCTAGCAGTAGATATGTGAAAAAATAATCCCTTAACACTTATTATTATTTGAGATTTGTCACTTACTGTGTGATTTTAGGTATAGATAAAAAAAAACTTGCATTGCTTTAACATTTACATAATTTTCCAGTACCAACATTAGGAATTAAAGATGTAAGCTTTTACATTAATACAACAAGTACACATTCTATCATAAAAATAATAATAATAATAATTCTATAGGCATATGAAAATAACATTATTTGAATAGAGTTTTGCGTCAACTGAAACTCCATCTGATCTAATTGTATGGCTATAAGCCAATAGAGCTAAATTTTTTTATGAAAAAGACTAAACAATACATATATGTTTGTTTGTTTTGTTTTTGTTTTTTTCTTTTTTGCCACTTTGATTACAAGATTAAACTTTTTTGGCCTTAATGATATATAACACAGACACATAATCCTTATTGTAAATTTTGTCCACATAATTTTTAGATAAAAAAATATATCACATGAAATTTATTGTGTTTATATACATTACTGAAACTTGCGTTAAGTTATAAAGAAAAAACAAAACTTTATAGAGAAGCAGGCAGAAATACAAAAAATAATTGTAGAAAGGGAAATGAGCCAAGAGAGAGAGAGAGAATATATATAGCCCTAACCAAAATTGAACACTTTATAGAGCATACTTATTATATATAACAAAAGCATGTAATCAAGTTCAGCAGCTTGTGTCACACAGGCTCCTCCTAAATCCTCCCTTCCAAAACATGCATCTTTGCAGCCTGCCTGGTCACGCAAAGCAGGGTGGTTTGTAAGATGCACCCTCATTTCCTGTCTTTAAGTTAGAGTAACCATGCCGTAATGAGGGTGGATGTGGTGGTAGTTTTTGGGATGGGGGTTAGAAAAATCGTGGGAGGAGCCTGTGCAACACAAGTTGCTGAACTTGACTGCAGCTATCATTATCATAGATGCTCACTCATTTAACACTGTACAAGGTATAAGACCTTACCTGAGCTTATACATACATGGAAGTTGGCAAGTGGTGCAGTAAGCAGAATATGTGGGTAGCCAGCCACTCATATTACATACCCATGTTATATGGGTTGTACTCTATATATATGTGCTTTATTTTTGACTGGATTAGAAAAGAAAAATCTCACTGAAGGCATGCCTGTTAGCTAATGCATCTCTCTTTCCTCATTTTTTTAAACCTAAAAACTATGTATTGTTTTGATTTATTGAAAGATGTTAGATTTTTCCTTTCATATACAACAAAAAATGGTAACCACCCTCCTCAAATATTCATAGCTATGTATATTTATTTGCATACTAAAATGAGTGCAAAAATTAGCGGAGTCAACATATATATGCAGCATAAATTATAGACCTATTAATTTCCCTCATTCTCTCCTTATTTTTTTATTTTATTATTTGTTTGTTTTTTTTCGTTTTCTTTTTATATTTTTTATTTCAAGTAATTTTGATACTTATAATTATGGTTTATTGTGTGTCCTACCAACTTAATATTCTGTGCAATAGTTCCTTGTCCCTGCAATACAGGCATAAAGCTGGGCACATATGATGAGAAAAAAGCCTAATTTACAGGAGCTGGATGACTTTCACAGGTCACATCGTTGGTATTGTAATGTATACAGTAAGGTTAGTATTATACTTTTTAAATTCAACATATTTTAATATTACAGCCCTTGTCAACATACTTTGTTATCATTTAGAATACTAGATTGATAATTACCATACCTTAATATCCATGAATCCCAACATGTTGATTTTGTATTTATTTTCTTTTTGACTGTTATATCACGTATCTGACGTCACAATGTACCGATGGGGTCGTGATAGGGGTAAAGAACTTAAGGGAGGGGTTTAAATTTATCACGTGACCAGAGCGGTGACTGTGATTGGCGGCAGTACATTGTGACGTCAGATACGTGATATAACAGTCAAAAAGAAAAGAAATATAAAATCAGCGTGTTGGTGAATTCATAGATAATAAGGTATGGTAATTATCAATCTAGTATTCTAGATGATAAAAAAGTAAGTTGACACGGGCTTTAACTGCGTTTTTCATGTTCTAGGATTCAGCTTTTTTACAACTCAATTATGTGTGCGTAATTACAAGCGCAGTAATAAATAATAAATTTATTGTACAAAAAGAATGCCTTGTACTCGCTATAATGCATACTATTGAAAATTTATTTAAAAGATTTGATAGATTTTGTTGTTGTGTTTTTCTATTTAATCTTTTAATTATTAATGATCGCATAGACAATATTTCCTAATATTTACTGTTGAATATAAAAAAATATACAGGGCTTTATATTATATAAGAAAAATTTCTAACCCAGGCTGAAAGTTATGCTCAAATTATGCCTTCCAATGGGCTAAATTATATAATATTGTTCCACAAATTGTCATTCAAAAAAATCATACTATGTTTTATTTATTAAGTACTTACTTACACAAATAGTGGATATAAATTTGTGTGTGTGTGCCTATATATGTCATAAAATAATCCGATCATTATTATAATAATTTTTTTTTTTTTTTTTTTTTTTGTATTACAAAAGTTTTGCTAATCTATATTCATTAGTAATTAAATTGTCTATAATATAGATTTTCTAAAAATGAAACTCTAGTTATTTATTGTATTTATGATAATAATAATAAAAATATTATTGAGCAAATAAATTGCAATTACATAAGCATTGCAGTCAAATAAAACAGCCTAAAACAGGAGATCTAAAATGGCCAATTCTAAACACAATTGGTAATACAAATAAGGGGTAGAAGTTAGGCGAGACTGACGGGCCGGGACTAAGTTGCGGCAAAAGAAATCCTGCCGGGACTAGGTCCCGGCAGGTTTCGGTAAACGTTCTAAACTAAATTGGATTAAGTTTATATCCACAGCACGGTTCAATAAAATATTTATAATTATATATGCTTGTGCAGAATGGTGTGTATATAGTGCACCCATGATGTTTTATAAACCTGCTATCACTCTTCTATTTTGTGCATCATATATCCATGATTGCTCCCCCTCATCATTAACCTAGGAAACAAAGTTAGTATTTTTAGTATTGGTATATATATGGAATCATATGTCGACTTTTCTGTTATGTCTTCAATTTTAAATTTAAAACTTGAGTTCGTTTTTTTTTAATAATGTACATTATTAAAAAAAAACGAACGTTACATGCATATATTAGTTTTGTTACGTAATTATTTTTAATAAAGATATTATTAAATCTCAAACTTACTAGATCTATGTAGATTCCATACAATCTCTGCTGGGTATAACAAGTCTTTGACACATGTATTCAAGCTTAACGAGATGTGAAATGATCACTCCCCCATATATCATGACATATGACGATCCGACACCACCCCTTCACGGTACCACATTGATGTTTTGCTTGTAATAACCACACACCACACACGTACCAGTCACGTTCACGTATGTCAGACAACTTTGGTTTCATCACCTGCAAACATAAAGAACAGTAACTTTACAAAGAATATTACGTACTGCACTTACAATTATACGCTTTTAATAAGTTTATAAAAGCAATAAAAAGTGGACACATAAATGTAAAAAAAAAAAAAAAAAAAAATACATACAAATTTTCATCCAGTTCATATGATTATTCTAATACAAAATACAAATTATTTAAAATTGACAATTACTTGGAGAAATCTCTAAACGCAGCAGAGTTGTCTTATATGATAGAGGTGCAACTAAAATGTCCACATTTCGAAAGATTCATATTTATAACTATATTTCACATGCTTACGTGTAACGTATACGTTTGAGCTATACATACCAGTCTCGCAGGAGGATTAAGAAACTTTATTTGCATGGCACTAAATTTAACATAGTATTTGTGTGCACCATACTTAAGTGTTTTAGCTATAACTCAGTCTTCAGTATAACATTAATTATTAAAAATATCCATGTAAACTGCATATAAAATTGTAAACATAACACAACACTCACTTTGCACTTTGTAAACTTTTCAACTGAAGGAGGTTTGGCGGGATGCAGAATGGAAAGTTTTGTTTTTATTCCTTTTTGACAGCTTACGCCATCTATTGTTACAAATTTCTACTCTTTCAAAATTGTAAGAACAATCAGATTTCAAATCCATGCATTTTTTTTAACTAGGCTGATATTGACTGATATTCCATTCCAAATACCTAAATAATAAATAAATAATAAATGTAAATCAACTCATAGTTTTAAACTTGCGCTTCAACCACCAAGGAAAAATAAATTTCGCTATGAAAATCGCCAAAAACGAATGTTTCCTATTATAAAGTGCTCGCACGGCGCTATAGTGGGCAATTTCATGCATAACCTAGAATATATAGGTATATTGTATAAATTATAATTATATAATATACAGAGTATATATACACCGAAAAGGTATTATGGCGTCTTGATGCTAATTACATTACATTTTAGATTGGCATTACCTATATATAAAAAGCAATATAGATGAAGAAAAAAAACTTAATTGAAAAATCATACCTTTTTTCCACATCGAAGAGCTGCGGTGAAGATCTCTCACAAATAATCATGTGAGATGTATTTAAAACTATACTTATAATTGAGGGTTTTGAAAATAATTGTCACTTTAAGACAAAACAATTTAAAAACCTCCCATTAAAAGCCAATGTAATTACATAGACTCTCAAAGCTACACCATATATAGTACTATGGCTACACATATTCAATCAAAGCAACCCAAAAAATGAAGTTAACACTGTTCCATATAAAAAGCAGGCCAAATTGTGTTCAAGTTACCCCATATATGCCATTCAGATACACAAATGCTTTGTTCTTTTTTTTTTTTGGGGGGGGGGGGGGTAGGGAGGCAATACCTTACCTGCATATAGCCATTAGGGATTCATGTCAAATGTCTATAGTGTGTCACACAGACAATGCTGTATCTGTAACGTATCAGTTATCATTAAGAGGAGCGGCTAGTTTATTCTGTCATATAAAATATCTTTGATGTAAATAAAATTTGATCAACTTGATATTATAATTTAAAAGTGTTTTCTATTTACTTTTTCAATAAAAATATATTGTGTTGACCATTATAAGTTGTATGAAACATGCAGCGACTGTATGTATTAGCAATAGCTCAATAAATTACCATGTCAACTTCAATTTAAAAAATAAAAACACACGAAAGAAAATTGTAGAAAGATAAGTGCATGTTGAATATAAATATTACAGTACATATCTAACATATTCTAAACTAGAAATTTGATCCTTTACCCAATCAATCTATTGGAGAATTTTAGCATTTAATCAATTTCAATTCAAAATGTTCTAATCAATCGTTCTACCATTTTCTTTCATGGTTTTATTTTTTTATATATTTATATTCCAACTGCAATAGTTTTACCTCAAAATTGTATTTCAATAAATTATATTTATCAATTACTGAGAAATTGACTCTTTAATATATAAAATTTGACTCAACAAAAAGGGAAAACAAAAATCAGTCAGAATATATATTGATGCAAAAATGTAAAACAATTTGCCATAATGCTGCATTTAAAACCCGATTATCTCAACATTTTAACTGAAATTTTTCCCCTCCCAAACAAGATTAAAAAAAAAAATCATTTCAAGTAACATTGTCTGTTTTGATCATTCAAATCTGCAGATAAAAGTTTTACAGTACATGGAATATCAGTGCCACTGTTATATAATTAAGCAGCACTTGGAAATGTAGTAAAAAAATGGTAATATATGTGCATTTAATATCATTATTGTCTTAAGTCTATGATTCATATTAAATTGAATACATTTGGTACAATAACGATATTAAGGAAGTACACCATCGTGGTTAGGTATGATAAATTTGAAAGAAAAGGATAGGAGAAACCAGCAAGGGCCTTACCATAGTGAAGAGAGTCCCTTGAGTTCGGTGAAAATCTTGCTAGCAGACATAAAAAACGAACACATTAGAAATATTTTCACAATAGGTACATTCATTCATAGTTTCTTTCAGAGTCTGTAAGGACTGAAGGCATAACACACTCCATCTCTCTAAGAGTTTATTGCCAAAATATTTCCAATGCGTTACTTTTTTTTATATCTGTGCTAGCAAGATTTTCACCAAACTATGGGACTCTCTTCACCATGGTAAGGTCAGCACTGGGTTCTCCTATCCTTTTCTTTCATATTTGGAACAATAATTTTTAATTTCTTTTTTCTTTCACAAATACACTTTAATATCATTCTGTATCATTTTATTATTATTTACAAATACAATCATGGCACTCTTGACATTTGAGCAATGAGAACAATTAACTGAACTGATTTGACTGCGTTTTATAATATCATGATTGACACAAAATTAGGTTCAGTGTCAAACACTATTTCGAGTATAAACATATATATTAAAAAAAGTCCCTGGTATTTTTATATATTTTAAAGAAGTAGTTACAAACTTGGGTTGGAAATAAGTTGGTTCAATGACTAAATTTTTACACAAATACTTTTTTTTTTTTTTTTTTTTTTTTTCTGTACAAATATGTCTACCATTTTTAAAAACCGCTTCTTCCATTTTCAACAAAGATGATATCAAACCGGGTATTGATAAGAAACTCACTTTTATTAAAAATGGAAGAAGCGGTTTTGAAACTAGAAGACTTAAATGATTGTGATAATATGTTCAACCATTCAAAAACTTGCTCCAAATTTGCAATATTATTCTTATGAGAGAAAAAAGGCACTGTATTTGAGTAGTAAAATACAGTACATTATAATATTCATGTGTACATTATATGGCCAGTAAATTGATTAATTTAACCTTTTAAGAGGCCGTTTTACTCTCTGAAAAATATAAATGTAAACAAACTGTCTAAAAGATCAAAATCTAAGATAAGGCAGGAAACTTAAATGACTGAAATCGAGTGGTCATACGTCATCAGAGTGACTAATAGTCACAGGAAACGAATACAATAGATTGGTATGTAAGGCAGTGATAACAGGTTTCAAATCAAGCTAGATTCTTACAATGAAGGAAGAAAATATTTTTCATGATATTAAATCTAAGAAAAGTTAGTGAAATTTCTTATATAATAGCGAAAAGGGAAAGAAATCGCATAAAAATATTCAATATGCACGGACAAAAATAACTATACGTAATAATTATGCTATAGCTTAATTTCAGCACAATTTGTTCGATACGGCATAATTTATGATATACTGCATAATTACCATGTTAAAATAGCATAAATATAATGTTGTACAACACAATAATTTGTGTTGTTCTAATTTACTATTATATATGCTATAATGACATAAATAGACCATCAATTTCGTAATTTATTATTTTCGTGTGCTTTTCTTCAAAAATGATAATGTGTAATATTACAATAAAAAAATTATCAAAAATGCTTTTATAGTTATTTACGTGCAACTGTAAATAATAGAATAACAATAATAATAATTAATAAATAATACCATATAAATTAAAAAAAAAAAATAATAATCATAAATTGGCGTTGATCTCCGAAATGTAACCGACGCACTTTATTTCATAACAAAAGCAATATTAAAAAAATAAAAAAGTGATATTGCATTCAAATAATTTATATACCTATCCCTTTTCTTTTATAATAAGTGTGTCGATCGCCCTTTGGAGATTAGTGTCAAATTATTTCCTTTTAAGTTTTTATTTTAGTTTATATCATATTATTTTTTATAATTTTAATTTCATTTGTGGCACATAAATATAAAAATATCGTGAAAATACTTTTTAATCTGCGTTTTTTAATGAAATGACTAATTTTATATTATATAATGATAGCACAATATTAATTAATAAACAATTAATTAACAAAATGCTGGATCCTTTCAATCAATTCCATTTTTAGTTTAGTTTATTTAGTTTATTTTTTTGCAAAACATTTTTTTATTATTTTATTATAATTATTTTTTAAATTTATAATAAATTTCAAATAAATATTCGTAAAGATAAAAGCATTGCTTCACCATAACTCATAATTACTAATCATAATATATGTATAATAATTATTTAAGGTCCCAACATTATGGATTATTGAATAAGCTTCTTTGCCTAGCCAGCAACTCTAAGCTACTTTTTCTCATTCACCTTTATAATATACTCTAATATCATACGCGATTATATTTTATATAACATCCGCTGTGTTTACTGAGCTGACCTTCATACACTTCTTGACAATAATAGAAGTATAGAAAATACTGAGAAATTACTCAATTCTAAGTTATTCTTCAAGTGACCAGCAGAGGCGCATCAATACGCATATCAAAAAAATCAAATTATAAAATAAAATATAACAATCGACTTCCGCTGTAATGAATTAATTAAACATCGGATTGAAACAATTCTTACACCAATGGAAAGCTTATAAAAAAACGAAGGTTTCTGTGGTAGAACTTTTTTCTAAACTTAATAGCAAAAAATTAATTACGTAAAAACAGAACGGGAAAAAAATATCAAAAGTTCTATGATGGGCACCTAGATAATATTGTTGTTATGATATGTTGAAAATTTGACACCTCTATGTTAAGTAGTTGCGGAGTAATATTGGAAGTAGGATTACATTGAGTTATATGGGCAGCGAGCAGACGGCGTATAGAGAGTAAAACGGCCTCTTAAAAATTGTGCATTAACTTTTAAAACTTAATTTGTTTTGAAAAGCTTTTTACTACTAAATATTACTTATACAAAAGATTCTAAATTGATTTAATATTGGTAGTAAAAATTGATTGATTGATTGATTTTTTTTTTTTTTTTTTTTTTTTTTTTAAATGTTTAAATGCAAGTTTTAAAGCTTAATTACTGGTACTTAATTATGAGTTATGACACTATCTTTGCACAGGCTTTTGTCACAGCAAAAGGTTCCAAGGAGCATATTTCATTTTTGCTTGGTGATGGTTTTATATTTTTTTTAGCCATTTGGTTTTTGAGATACAGCCACCAACATAGCTCTTAAATCACAAATATGAAGTGTGTTCTTGAAAGAGCATACAGATTAATGTTTCAGTTAAAGGTGCCACAAACATGTCTAAATAGGATATAGCACACCTCAAACCTTACAAATCTGAGATTACATAGATTCACAACATACCAACAAAGTGTAAGTTATCTAGTAGTCATTTTACTTAAATATGAATTTCTATTCATTTGTCACGTGTCATTCTATGTCACACTATAAGACATGGCAAACATAGTGCTGTGAAAACTGAAAACGCAGTCAAATCCTATTCATAAAACTAAATACTATCAAGGCGCATACAAAATATTGGCAAATAAAGATGTACAGATCTATAATAATCTACTTTGACAATTTTGAGGTAATCAATGTATTAGAGGGAAAAAAAAATCACTGGATTTATAATCATGTTATACATTAGGTAGGATAATTTTTGCAAATTAATCTTAATTTTGCTTACAGGTTCCAGCTTCAAAGACACATAACTAACATAACTTGCTTCTTTATGCACATTAATCAATGTACATATAATTAAACATACCAATGCCTTGTTTAAATATATCAGACAAATGTGTCTTTTGTTAAGAATTTAATTCATACAACCAATTCATAAGAATTATACAGTGATGTATAAATCAACAAATTAATTCTAGTTACCATCAGTGGCATTACAGCATGATCACGTCAATATTCTTATAAACTATTTTACATATTACACGAATATAACTTATAAAGTTACGGTAATAATTATATAAACATGTAATGATAATGAAACATTAAGCTATAACACTTTGTCAATTACTTATTTTAATTATTTTAATAATGCAGTAGTACGTACAGTTAAAGTTCATCATATGTAGCATTTTTATATTTATCAATACTACAATATTTTATTATTATTTTAATTTTTATTGAAGAAAATTAACTGTTTGGACTACTTGTATATTTAACACAGCAATTTTGTCTGAAGTTAACTTACTTTGCATTTCAATTAATGATTAACAATGCGCAGCATCATTTTCTTTGTTTACGTTAACTGCAGAGTATATAAATAAAAATAAATATAATCTTTTCTAAAAAAAAAAAAGCATTTCAATGAATATGATATATGATGCAGACTAGAAAAATGTGAGTGTTAATACAAGTTCAGTACACAAAATTTTTGCATACAATTTTCAGTCAATATATTATGTTTAATTGGTTTTGACCACGGATATTAGCAAGTATACCTACAAATACAGGGAACAGTGGAGGGAAGAGGAGCCTTTTGACACTCTTGTAAATCAAGAATCGTTTTATATAGTAGGTATAATCTCATCTAAATATTACAAATCGTATTGGTTGAGGTCATAAGGCACAAGTCTACTTTTTTTTTCTTTTTCTTTTTTTCTTTTTTTCTTTCTTTCTTTTTTTTTTTTTTTTTTTTTTTGCATTACATTCAAAAGTGACTTGGTATGGTATATTAAAAAAAAAAATAGGCCTATATATAAATGATGACCTTAAGAAGTATGTGTGTAATATGGTAACATTAAACTTGCCCTTAATTATTAGTGTTATTCATTATTATTTTCATACATTTACTTAAGGCACTGGACTGTAGTGACACCCTTCATTTTTAAAACTAGTTATGATGGAAAATTGTTTGGGATGATTGATAATAGTATAAACATCTGTTACCAATGTTTAGTATCTTTTAGACACTATACAATTGGATGGGGGCAAAACTATAAAGAAGAACATTTACAATGTACTAAATGGGTATTGAGGAAAAATGGATTTTTACTAGTTTCTTATAACTGTCATTAATTGTTATAACAATATCCTATAAAATAATTCACTATTATTAATTAATAGATCATCACAAAATAACCTTCAATTTACCACGTATTCTGTAAATTGTTTCTGGTTTGCTTATTTAAGCACATTTTTTTTCTTTGTTTGTTTTTTTACAAAATTATATTCGATGACAACTTAAAAGTGCTATTTAGAGTACCCTTCGACTGTAGCATAAAAGAGCACATTCATCTAACTTTACAATCAATTTTTACAAAGAATTTCACATCAATAGTATAAATCATGTAAATATTACAAAAAAAAAAAAAAAAAAAAAAAAAATACAGACACTGCATTTATTTATTTATTTTTTTCAGTTCTTTTCATTATTATTATTTATTTATTTTTCTATTACTAATATTCTTATTTATTAATTAATTTTAGGGATTTTTGTTACTATATTCATCATATTGGGCTTTTTTTGTGTGTGTTTTGACCCTTCAGAATACAAAAGGCTTACTTAAAAATTATAAGCCATGGCCTGGAAAAAGATTAAGTGCTCTTATTGCTACCATCACAAAATTCAAGTCTATAATTTTTTTTCTCACTCAAATTACATCATATTCTTAGCATATAGCAACATAGAACAGTAGTTTCTATATTTAATCAGTGTACACATAATCAACATTGCTCCGATCTATTGACCGATGTCCAATTGACCTTGAAAAAAATAAATTTTGTCACATCGACTCCAAATTTTGAATTTTTGCTTTTCAAGCCATTTGCAGCAAAAAAAAAAAAAAAAAAAGTTCAAGTGGACATGGCCAATATAGTGGAACAACAGCAATATGTTGAGGGTGCTCAGTCCATTTGACCTTGAAAAAATAATCGTCAGGTTAACACCCACAAGTGGAGTTTTCCTTTCAGATCATATGCAGTGAAAAATATATTTTCAAGCTTAAATGGACTTCAAACACAGTTGAGGAGCACCACATTGTAAAAAATAAAAAAATAGTTGTTTAGCTTAGAAAGTGATGTAACTGGTTAATTAGAAAGAAAGTTATGAAGAAAATAAAGCAGGCAGATGCCATGAACTGGAGCTACTGTCATCGGAAGCATCTGCGCTACTGTCATCACTGTCAGACATATTCTGCTCTAGGTCAAGAGCTGCCTGGGCTTCTTTCACACCTTGTCCTGCTGCATCTTGGAACAGCTGACGAGCCTTACTGTAGTCAATTGGTAAGCCACCTCGACCTTGAGCATAGTACACTCCCAAGTTGTATTTAGCAGTGGCATGTCCCAGATTTATAGCCTTCTCATAATACTCCACCGCCTATAAGCATAGAACAATCATTTGTATTATTATTTACTTTCTCAGGGTAAGCCTGATGGCTTAGTTATAGGATAGCCTATATATATATATATATATATATAAATAATTATATGCTATATAATATATGTATATAATGATGGCTGCACAAAAATGTACCAGATTTCAAAAAATGATAAATTTGAATGAAAAGGACAGGCATTCATAGTTTCTCTCCAGATCTGTAATGACAATGATTGATGAAGGCAAAACACTCCATCTCTTGGAGTTTATTACCAAAATATATTCAATGTTTTAGTTTTTTATATCTGTGCTAACACAATTTTCATCAAGCTTTGGGACTCTCTTCACTATGGTAAAGCCCTTGCTGGTTTCTCCTATCCTTTTCTTTTAAATTTATCATACCTAACCACGATGATTTATTTTACTTAACATCATAAATTTTAAAAAGGAACTTTATGGACAGTTTTTATATATAAAAACTCAGTTATTTCTTATGTTTTACTATTTAAATTCATATATAATGATAAATAGGGAAGAAATAGTGCGCTGCGAATTGAAAATTAATACAAAGCAAAATTCTCTAATTTTTATAGTTGAAGGGAATGGGATTCAATTAAATTGCCAGGACGTATTTTGTGAAAATAATTTAAAAGGCCGGGTTTCTGCAAATACAAACCACTCATACCAATATCAGCACAACCCAACTCTCTGACTGTAAGTGTTTCATCCATATCCATTTAGAATATTGTAAATTAATGAATTAAAATACAATAAACATCATGGGTGTCAGGATCTCATAAGCAGCCCTACGGCAATACAGTATGTCCACCAGCACCAGGCATCAAAGTCTGATGTGTCTCATACTTCATACTATGCTATACTGAGAGAAAGGAGTGTGACTTGGTAGCGAGCAAGACCCAAGCTTGGCCCCTTACATTCCCCAATGTAAGGAGTCAAGCAGAAGCACTCGCCTGCACGTCGTCACCTGTCCGTGGTGCATGTATGGCGAGTTTTTGCACAGTGGGGAGGAAATTAAAGTAAAAGATGACTGAGGTTAGAAATATTGTAATTAATTAGGAAAGGTTAAAACCAATTCGGTTTGAATATAAATATAACCAAATGTTATATTTTGTATATTTTATACACTTACATAGCTTACACTTTGGCATATAACTTGAATAGAATATGAACAAAATATTATTTACGAAGGGAAAAAATCAACAAAGTTATAATATTAATGCTTCTGAGTCACAAGAGAACATCTACACCTACACTTTCCAGTTTTGTGACGAACTGAGCATCTTCTGTAATGTTAAGTGATTGGCCGATAGTCCAGTTAAAGCGCTGCGCGGAAAGTGTAGATACTCGGCTCATCGTAAAACTGGAAAGAGTAGATGCTCACTTTTGATGAGGAAGCATCAATATATAATACAAGATACTATAATAATAGGATAGAAATAGTGTGAAAATTTTGCTATGTATTAATTTTCGGCTCATCGGCTACTCGGCTCATCGTAAAACTGGAAAGAGTAGATGCTCACTTTTGATGAGGAAGCATCAATATATAATACAAGATACTAGAATAATAGGATAGAAATAGTGTGAAAATTTTGCTATGTATTAATTTTCAATTCAGTGTGCTAATTCCCCCTTACTATCTAGTGCCATCAGGCGTGATGGCTTTTTCACATAATATATTATATTAAAGGTGTGGAAAATCCGGTTTATTGGAAACCAGTTAATAATTTACACGATTAATTGATTTCTGCAAATTTGAAAAACGGGAATACAAAAATAAAATTTTGAATTCAAAATTTACTATTAAAAAAAAATAATAATAAATAATAATAGCCTAATTATAATAAAATATTTTTTTATAATTCTTAAACAAACTTAACTACTATTATATATACATTTCAATTTTTGGTTTTTATCACAAGAAAAAATAGCATAAATTGTTTTAACTGTGAAATATACTGTAGTTAATAAATTAGTTGAACAAAACAAATTTCAAAAAAAGAGATCAGTTTATAATCAATATATTTAACCAAAAATAATGAAAGCAATTTATTTATTATAATATCAAATTTTAAAAGTTTCAATGTGATTAATAAAGTTCATTATTTTTGTCTGATCCCTATTTCTCATATTGGCATTATTATTAATATTATTTACCGATTCCATTTGATTTTCCTAAAGGAAAGTTTTAAGATGTAAAGATATTGCATTTAATTTATATTTTAGCATAAAAAACCAAACTTGACTAAAACTAGGTATTTTTGCTCTTTTCGGCTTTTGGTTTATCGCTTTTGATCAAAACCCAAAATGCCCGTTTATTTTGGCTTCGGTCACGAAAATTTTGGCCAAAACTAGTTTTGATCAAAATAGAAAAAAATACATACATACATACATACATACATATCATGACGCTATAAATCCCTTTTGGGGTAAGCCAACAACACAGATGTTTTATCCTGACCCAGTGATAGACCTCCACAACTTCCTATCCTGACATACTTCACTTGCTTCTGCCAGTCTCATACCTTGTTTCATACATTTCCTTTTGCATTTCATACTGCGTACATTCTTATTTTTCAAATATCTTCCAACCACCTCAGACCATGATGTTTTAGGCCTGCCTCTATCTCTCCTTCCATCCACTCTATGAAATACCTGCTTTGCTATTCTTTCATCACCCATTCTCTCAACATGACCAAACCACCGTAATACACTGTTCTCATACTTCTCAGTCACAGTTTCTTTTACTCCACATTTCTCCAACACCCAAGTATTCCTTACCCTATCTAATCTTGTTTTACCACACATACTTCTGAGAAAACTCATACCAACAGCATTCACCCTACTCATATGCCTACTCTGACATACCCATGATTCAGAACCATATAAGATAGTTGGGAGTAAGACAGAATTGTACACTGTAAGTTTTGCTTTGTTTGATAAAGCATCACTCTTGGCCAATCCTGCCATGCTGCCAACTACTTTCCTACCTGCCGCCACTCTCCTCTCAATCTCCCCATCTATACTTCCATTCTCTTGATATAATTTTCCCAAATATACAAACTCTTTCACTCTTTCCAGCTTTTCTCCATTCAGTGTGAATTCATTTCCATCATCATTTTCTCCACCAAATACCATTACTTTAGTTTTCCCAACATTTATTCTCAGATCCATTTGTTCTGTACTTTCTTCCAACCTATCAATCATCTCTTGCAGTTCTTCCTCACTCTCAGCCACCATCAACGCATCATCAGCGTACAACAACATCCACACCATTAACAAACCTACGTTTACTCCACTTCCATACTTTTCAGCCAACTTTATACATTTATCCATGAAAATATTGAATAACCACGGCGACATCACACATCCTTAAAAAGCCAAAAACAAACATTTCTCAACTCAGAACTTTATGTAACGATTTAAGACTATATTATGCATAATGATTAGATATTATAATTAAGGCATTCAACCAATATATATTTTACTATTTTACTTGAAATGCAAAATATATGGTATGAGCAAGGGAAATTTGATTAGAATGCGTTGAACATAAATGTTAAATCTTATGGCTCGATTATGGAATATAAATAGAGACAACATAAAACATAAACTTACTGTCTGACCTAGCTGTTTGGAAATAAATTATCTGCATTTTTAAGGGGTTACTCACGATTAATTGTAATTTAAGAGCCATGTATGTATAAAACCACGAATCATATTCACTTATAATTTGTGCACTAACAATATACGTGAGCTGTAAACTATTCAACTTCAAACACTTGTTCTGTTTCTAACAAATATTATGAAATTTTGAACCATGTTTTCTGCACAGAGACAAACATTCAACTGTACGCATAAGAAATATTTTAAAATAAATCATTATCACTGGATACAGTAAGGTGGACTTGAACTTTGAACCATATAACTATGAATAGTCATAATATATCACTTATTGTAAATTAAAATAAATATTTAACACTTTTTGTTTACAGAAGCCATGTTCTCTCTCTCTCTCTCTCTCTCTCTCTCTCCCTCACCTCTTCTTAATAAGAATTCTAATGGCAAATATTTGAGTTGAGAAGTGTTATTTTCGGCTTTTCATTTTTCATTTTGATCAAAATTCAAAGACCCAAACTAGAGTACTAGAAAGGGGGAGTATACGCGCATCCTTTGTTGGGGGTTTTTTGATCACAAAAAATCGCGTAAGTAATGGGAAAAATCGCGATTTTGAAACGTCATAACTATTAAACGAAGAAAGTTACAGCATTGATATTTTCATAGAATAAACTTCATTTTATGGCCATTTTATGTCTAAAATTTCAAAACCCTCAGTTTGCTAAAAATCAAATTTTGCTAAGCTTTAAAAATACCAGGGACTGGATCCGGATCCGGATGCGGATCCGGATCCTCGATAGATCCGCTAAAAAATAAGAGGATCCGGATCCAGGATCCCGGATCCTCTTAAAAATAAAAGGATCCGGATCCGGGATCCCAGATCCGCGATAAAATAAGAGGATCCGGGATCCAGGATCCCCGAAAAAAATAAAAGGATCCAGATTACAGTTTTATTTAAATTTTGAAATAAATCTTCGAACATTTCCTCATTTAGTTTTTTCGTTTAGTATTCATCTGTAATGTTTATTTCCTATAGTTATATAATTAAAAAACTTATAAATTATAAAACTTTTCAAAAATTATTAAGAATATTTTCTTAAGCTATATCAAAAATATAAAAATTAAGATAATTAATTCTTTAGCTTACTACGTCTGAGAGTGTGTTGGTAGTTGGTACAAAGCAATGTTATTCAGAACCAGTGAAAAAGTTGCCGTGATCGTAGTAAGCTAAAGAATTAATTATTTTAATAATTAATTTTCAACATTTATTAACAAATTCACGTCTAGTAAATATTGGTTCTCATTATAAAAATTAAGGTTTAGATACACTATAGACAAGATAGGAGAAGACTCATTCTTATTATATTATTAACGTAAACACGTATGCAATGCAAGTTGAAAACAAATCTTTCTATAATAAAATGAGTAATTTGTTTTTATGACTTCATGCTCCTCCCTGTATTCTATATCTATATATTAAATTATATTAAAAATATTCACTATAAATAATATGAAATAATTTTGTAATACTTTGTAGTAGTATTTTTAGATGAAAATAAAAACAAACGGATCCAAGATCCGCGAAAAAAATAAAAGGATCTGGATCCGGATCCGGGATCTGCGATAAAATAAGAGGATCCGGATCCGGGATCCAGGATCCGTGAAAAAAATAAAAGGATCCGGATCCCGGATCCTCAATAGAATAAAAGGATCCGGATCCGGGATCCCAGATCCGTGAAAAAAATAAGAGGATCCAGTCCCTGAAAAATACCATATTTTGAAAATCAATACTCAACGCTCATTGGCTAATGCGTTCCAACAATGAAAAACAAAATGTAAACAAACTCAAAAATCTTGTGCTTGCTTAAAAACTACAGTGTTCACGAAAAAGAGAACAAAAAAAACAAAAACAACAACAGTAAATAACAGTATTTGCAAATTATTACGACTTTTGAATTTATGTTGTTGTTGTTTTGTTTTTTTTGCCAAATAATAAAGTTTCATCTGTGAAAGTTTCATAGTGTGACAACGTTTTGGCAAAATTTTATGAGTGTTCCAAATCTCATTTTTCCCATTATTTACGGTCATTTTCAGAACCAAAAAACCCTAATTTAAATAACATTGACTGACAACAATGAAATTTTTGGGCATATCAGCCAATCAGATTTGAATATTTTGATTTCAACAACCAATGAAAGGGCTTTAAAAATTCTGCTGGATCGTGTATACTCCCCCCTTCTAGAGTACTCTAACCCAAACTAGATTTAAATGATTACACCACGTTTTGATTTTTGCAAAATGCTCAAAACTAGTATTGATCAAAATTTCGTGACCTAAAGCCAAAATAAACAGGAATTTTGGTTTTTGATCAAAAGCGATGAACCAAAAGTCGAAAATAGCAAAAATACCTAGTAATGGTCAATTTTGGGTTTTGAAGCTAACATGTATAATTTATAGCGAAAATTAAATATCGATCATTACAGATAGTAGACGGCTTCCAGGATTTTTGTATTTTTCAACTTTACATCGTAATATCACCACAGTACAAAGTTAAAAAAAAAATATATTAGACCAACATTCTCGTAATGTATAAATATCGGACAGTAAATGTGTCAAGTTTAAAAATTTTCCTGCTCATGGTAGCCTCGCTAATGATTAATTAGTCATCAGAAACACCGATTTGGCACTTCATTTTTTTAAATCATGGACTTAACCTGTGAGTTGTCTCTATAACCAATAGTGATAAAAATTCCATACTTGATGTACAAAGTAAACAAATGTTATTTATGAATGTAACGTAGTTAAAATATTTCGCAAACCACCCCCTTTGCAAATAAATGGCAAAAAGTGTAAATTTAGATCTGCTTAAGTTACAAAGATAAATATTAGTTTCTGGGTAGGAAGTAGCTTAAGTAATAGAACTCAGATAAAAAATTCATAAGAATTTTTTTTTTTTTTTTTTTTTTTTTTTTTTTTTGCGATGTTGCAATTTTTTTTTTTTTTTTCACCTGGGAGAGATGAATGCTCAGAATTTTCAGCCTGATGAAGGCAACCTTCAGCACACCAAATTGATAAAAAAATCAAATCTTCCTAAAAAATAAAAAAAAATCACACATTTTTTTATGCGAGTTCTTTTACTTTAGCTACTTCCTACCCAGTGGCGGTCCTACAGGGGGGATTGAGGGGCGGATATCCCCGGGCCCACTAGGTTTGGGGGGCCCGGGACGAGGCCTACATACAAAAAATTCAAATAAGCTAAAAAAAAAAAAAGAAAAAAAAAAGGAACTTAAGGGACGGGAAGAAGAGAGAGAGAGAGAGAAGTTTAAGAACCAATTTAATGATTTTCATTAGTAAAATTATTCCTAGCAAACAAATTATCCAAACAAATTTATAATGTAAAAAGAAAAAAAAAAAAAAAAAGAAAAAAAAAAAAAAACTAAAGCATAATATAAATCTACAGATAAAATACAATATCTCTTTAATTTACTATAATACTTCAGTATTTTCTTATATTTTTAAACAAGGGCCTCCCTGGTTTAAAAAGGTAAAATAAACTATACTTACTATATAGAACTAGAATTATAATAAAGACTTAAAAAATTTCAGGGTGTTATTTTATTGCATTTTCATTCTAAAAGAGGGCAATGTCCTAAGTCGATAGATATGGACATTTCTAAGCTTTGAGCTCATTGAGTATTAATTCTTTTTAAAATTCTTAAACTGACGTTACGGTAACTTGTCCTATGCCCGCATACATAGAGGTATTGCGTGTGTTGACATTTTTTGATTTTTTGAATTTTTTTTTTAATAGAAATGCTTATTGAACTTAAAATTTACAATTCTGCAAATAAATCGATTCAGGACAATGTCTTCTTTTAGAATTTGGAATAAAATTTTACCACCTGAAAACTTTTTTAGTCTTCCTCATAATTGGCCTGGCGTAGGTAAAAAATTATTCAATGATAAATAAACACTATAGCTCGATCTACCTAAATTTTAACATTTGTATTCGTCAAATTGACCTTGTCCTCTGCTCCTTAAATGATGATGACGATCAACTTTGGCTATTCAATTAGAATATTTGCATTTTTTTTCTTTTTGTTTTTTGTTTTTTTTGGCAAGAGACCAGGGCGACCAGGGTTTACGAACATCACTTATTTTGTTTCGGAAATTTAAAAATAATTCTAACAGAAAAAAAACAAACTAAAATTTAGCTTTTTGAGAATATGAAGGAAACATTTTTTGCATGCGCTTAATCTCGCCTAAATCTGCAAAGTAATTAAAAATAATTTAATTTGCATTATGAATTTTTGTACACTTTTTTTTTTTTAAATATTTCATTCTAAATTAAAGTTTAATTGTTTAAAAAAAAAAGTAAAAAACAAACAAAATAAAAAGATTTTTTTTTCTTTTTTCTTTTTTTTTTTTTTTTTTTTTTTCTTAAAGCTATCTGCACTGACAAGTATACTGAATTTATGAATTTATGCACGGAATTGCCTGTAAATAGTCACGTGGTAAAAAAAATCGCGCCTGCGGCGGGCTATTGGCGCTTCGCGCATCTATAAGGGGGCCCTGTCAGATTTCTGTCCCCGGGCCCAAAATTCGTAGGACCGCCACTGTTCCTACCCACAAAGTAATTTTCATCTTTGTAACTTAAGCGGGTCTAAATTTACCCTTTTTCCATTTATTTGCAAAGGGGGTGGTTTGCAAAATATTTTAACTACGTTACATTCATAAATCATAACATTTGTTTACTCTGTCCATCAAGTATGAAATTTTTATCACTATCGGTTATAGAGACAACTCACAGCACAGGTTAAGTCCATGATTTAAAAAAATGAAGTGCCAAATCAGTGTTTTTGATGACTAATTAATCATTAGCAAGTCTACCATGAGAAGGAAAAATTTGAAACTTGACACATTTACTGTCCGATATTTATACATAACGAGAATGTTGGTCTAAATTTTTTTTAAACTTTGTACTGTGGTGGTATTACGATGTAAAGTTGAAAAATACAAAAATCCTGGTGGCCGTTTACTATCCGTAATGATCGATATATTATATCATATGTGAAATTAATTAAAATAAAAATATAAACAAAATATATTTTTAAAAATTAGCCAATTTCTAATTAGTAAAAATAAAATGCCGTTTTTACAATTTTTTAACATAAAAACCAAAATTAAAATCGTATTAAAAAAAAGTTCAATGTAAGGTACTACTTTAGGATCAACGAAGCTGAAGATAACGTAAGGCATCGACTGCGCATTTCGTGCGTCTGCTGCAAGATTTAAATCTTTATTTCCGGTATTTTTCACGTTTTGATGGTGGGAAAATATTATCGTGTGTAATTTTTTTTGAAAAGTTAAAATTTTACCGGAAATAGATCTTGTCGATCGGGCAAATTCGGAAAAGATGAACGAAATTCGCAGTCGATGCCTTACGTTATCTTCAGCTTCGTTGTTTAGGATAAGAGTGCATTTATTATTATTATGATGATGATGATGATTTTGAATTAAGTTCAGGCTGCTGTATCCAAAAATGAAAAAAAAAATTGTATCTCAAAAACTCTTGTCACAACAGTGTCAAAGTATTGCAAAATGCCATGCCCCCTATGCTAATGAAACTATATTTGAACCCCAATTTTGACCCACTTTGAATTTTTTTTCAGCGGTTAAAAAAAATATACTAGCTTGTTCGTCTTGACTTTTAATGAAACATGAAATTTCCAGATTTTTCTAGGACGAATTTGCCAAGAAAAAAGTTATATCAAATTGGCCCATGTTGATTTGAATATTGATGTTGTTGCGAACAATATGTGTATCTCGTTTTTTGTCACAATAAGCAAAATGTCTATCTTGTTAAATGTCACGCATAGCAAAATATGTATCTCGTTTTTTGTCAAGCGAAGCAAAATGTGTAAGTCGAGCGCCATCTTAACATTCAGAAATGAGATAAGACATTTTGCTTTGAGTGACAAAAAACGAGATACAAACATTGTTTGCAACAACATCTATATGCGATTTTCAATAATTTTTTCTTCGTAAAAGTCTCGTAAAAATCATGTAAAAAGTCAAATTCATTAAAACTTGATCTATAGAACACACTAGTGCTTTTTGTTTAGAAGTTGATCAAGAAAAATTACAGAAAATTACAGAAGATTTTACTGTAGCCGAAACTGTTATAATGAGTTTAGCCGAAACGAGTATAGAGAATTGTTACTTGGTTCATTATAAAACTAAAATAATTAAAAATCCTCAAAATCCTCAAAAGCTACAAAAGCATGAATCAATTAATAGGACAATGCCCTTTTTATTTAATGGGGGGGGGGGGGGGTCATCATTCTTGCTATTTTCACTTTTTATCGTGATTTTTACTGAATGATTGTTTCGTCAATATTTTAAAAGTTCTTTGTTTAATCAGGCAGTTCACCAAAGCGCAATTAAAATAGTACAGTACATAAATAAATAAAAACATGGTAAGTTTGTTTGTTTGTCTGTTTTTTCCCCCCTAAATATTGTTTAAAAGTAAATTAAGGAAAGCAACCCATCAAAGTTGAATATGATAGATTATTAATGTTGTTTTGATAGTTGAATGTATTGACATACTCTAGTGGGATCTGCTGAGGTTCCAAGTCCAAGTTCATAGCAAAGAGCCAAGTTAAAGCATGCTTTAACTTCTCCCATCAACAGGCCATGCTGAAAATAGCTCATAGCTTCAGCATGTCGCCCACGCTCCACAAGCATCACGCCCAACTTATTATCAATGTATCCCACAGTGGCCTGCAGTTGGCGACCAGCCGCTTCAAAGGCCTAAAACAGTACACACATTTTCTTCAATATTTCAAAAATAATCATCCATGCATTTTATTTTGAAATTATTCTCAATCAAAAATGAAATGTGTAAATATATATAGGTATTAATATGGATGTTAGTTCAATTTAGTTCCTTCCTCACAACTTTATTAATGACTGGTTGTGAATCTCATTATGAAGAGTAACAGATCTGACAATCATTCTTTATAAGAGAGGTACTCATTTTCTGAGGTGTAGAAGTGATTAATCATTTATTTATTTAGTTATAAAATTCCAATCAAGTTGCACTCAACTTGAATCAAATCATATCCAAAGAGTGTTCTACTGTCATGACCTGCAGTCATATATTTCAATTATCAAGGCACATTATGGTAAGTAACCAATGAAGATGTTTTAAAGCTGTCACCTTCACTGAACAGCAATTTCATAATGAGATTACACTTCAAATCCATCACTTTTTTCAATTATTATAAATATCCTCAATTGTAGAGAGAAACAGAGAATTCAACTGCCAATTTTAGAGCTTGCATGTTTTTTAAACTTATTTTTAATTGACAAGACAAATGCTTGTTATAATTAATTGTAACTATGAACTGCCAGGGTCAATAAAATGCTATATATTATAGTGTTAAATGTTTATATTCTGTGCAATGCTAAATCATAATGATTTTAATTTAACTTTCCCAATAATGTGTATTATATATATATATATATATATATATATATATATATATATGTTTTAACCTTTTAGTTTTAACAAGGCAATTTGTCTCATACAGATATTAAAATGTACCTTTACAATTGTTTATGAGATTTTACTAAGTAAAGATAATAACCCAAATTGATTTACTGTATATACTTCTAGACAATAAACTAACATTTGAGGTTTCTCAGCACATGGCTCAAGTTTATTATTTTCTCAGTGCTCAGAAACTTATTATTAATATGTAAGCCAATTCTAGTAGTTGCATGTTTAATGAGTTTATTATTATTATTAAATTTGTTAGGATAGGCTGGGAGAAGAGATTTTTTTTTCTGTATTAGTAATTAATTATATTTACCAATGATAGTTTTGTTTTTTTTTTTTTGTTTTTTTTTTTTTAAATTAAGAAAAAAGAAAAAAAAAACAATAATTACATCCTCTGGAGAGAGAGGTGAGGTGTGTTTGGACTCCTCCTTTGAAGTCTCATGGATGTCCTCAACAGTCACAAAAGGGTGAGGGGCCTCATTGTTAGGATTCAGTGGCTGTGCACTTGCAGTGCCAGCAATCAGGTGTACTAATCCTTTGTAACGACATGGTTGACGAGTATTTGCAGTATTGTCATTGTTATTACATGTTATGCTGTGAATATGCTTGCGCCAACATAAAGGGTGGCTTGAAAATGCACCAAACCAAATTACAGTACTCTGTAAAAGATAATAATGAAAATTTTAATATGTATGAGGTGAAAAAAAAAAATACATAACAGTGAAATATATGATACTAAAATAATAATAATAATAATAGGCATCAGTACTTAGAGAGTAAAGCACATTAAACTATGAAAATTAATGAAACATTAAAAATTTTATTATTTACATCTGACTTCATGTTCTCGCATGCTCAAAAACTATACATTTTTATCTTCTCTGCTCCAATATTGTACACTAATATGTTAATCAATATATTAAAGCATCAGATGCAAAAGCAGACATTCAACATATCGCTGTTGTTCCGCTCTATTGGCCGATGTCCACTTGACCTTGAAAAAATAAAAATCGTCTGATCAACACCAGATTTTGGATTTTTGCATTTCAGGTCATTTACAGCAAAAAATATTTTTCAAGGTCAAGTGGACATCAGCCAATATAGCGGAACAACAGTGATATGCTGCAAGCGTCATTTTCTCTTACTAACCAGGTGAGAAATGAGGCTTGCAGCAAATGACAAATGTCTGCTTTTGCATCTGACACTTTCATATATTTAGCGGCTGTGAATACCTGACGTCATCTACAGCTATGCCAACAAAGAGTAAGTGCACCCACCACAGTTACATGTCATGAGTGGCAGTGCTTGTTTCTCAGAGCTGCTGGTGATTCCAGATAAACATCGCTGTTTAATAACTGTTTGATTAACTTATTAGTGTACAATAATGGAACAGACGAGATAAATATGGTTAGTTTTTGAGTATGAGGGAACATGAAGTCAGGTATGTATATCTTTTCATATTTGACATTTATGTTATGTACCTCTCTACATAAGGTACAGTGTACAGCGCTTCCCTCGTGCTGCATAGGTGAACATTGCAAGAATGATTGTATCAGCCAATCAAAGCCTGGTAAAGTGACGTCACTGGTTGTGGATGTAAACAAAGCAAGGTTTAAACATCTGTTTGTTTACATTCACAACTAGTGACCTCACAAAAGATGGAGGAGAGCAGGACTCTGATTGGTTGTTCCCATGAGCAAACTGGACGTATTTGAATCCTAAGCGCTGTACCTTATGTAGTAACATTAATTTGAGAATTTGACATAAACCCCATCCTTTTTATTTCTCTATATCATTCATAAAAATATATATATATAAAAATAATAATAAAGTTAAGCATTACTTACACTAAAAAAATAATAATAAAATTTGATCCCATGCCCCACTATGTAAAATAGGGAATTTTAGCGAATTTTCAATTTAACGTACTCTAATCTCTCTGTGGTTGAGACACAGTTGTTGGCAGATGTGTTAACAAAAACTTTGAAAAATTATTTTCTTCTGAACCAATAAAGCTAGACTTGAAACTTGAAATCTTGGATACCCAGAGTATGGATTGGACTTAATGACATAAAAAATGCTCTCAATTGACCACTTGCAATGAACGAACTTTTTAAAATAATTTGAATAATTCTTAATGCATTTCTTATGTAAAAATCATTTTCACTTACTTGCTGCAACAATTAAAAACATTTTATTGCAAGTGGTCCATTCAATATTTATCAAAGTTACAATAATCAAGAATCAGCCTTTTCAATTTAAACCTAAAATGTTATTAAAATGCCAACAATTCGGTCTCTACATACCATGCATAATAATTGTCTATAATTTTTTTAACATCATTTAAATATTAAACGTGGTTACATATTTGAATTCAAAAATAAGCACTTCCAGCTTTAGTCTTTATCATATGTATATATACAGCCATACTAAAACAGCTAATGTTCTAAAATATTTATCGTGTATGGTACGTACCAGCCCAACCGCCTCAAGAATTGTGTGCAATTTAATTGCACATCTCTTGCCATTATGCTTATTTTCTTCCTGATTTCCCCCTGGATTGTTGTTTTTATTTTCTTGGTCTTGGCTTTTATTCCCTCCAACAGACAAATTGCCCTGGCAGTTTTCAACAGCAGCTGTTATTGCTCTTTCTCCGTTTCTCTCCACAGTATCTCGGATTCCTAAAATGAAAACATAAATTATGAACTCGATTACAAATTTTATTGAAAACTAATGTAGTTTATACACAACACCTGTGTACATACATACCTCGACAAATAAACTTCCACATTCTAGCTTCGTATAGAAAAATAAGTGTTAAAATGCAAATCTTATTTTGTATGTAAATGAAGACTTTATGTATAATAGTAGTTGTTCTCGTGGTTTGGATTCAGTTCAGTGTACCTCTTGAGCGTTCTTCTCAGGCTCATTTTTTTCAGCGTCAGATTTCTCAGCAGAAATTTCAGCCATGCCACCAAACCAGAAGGGACGATGGATATATTCAAACCACTCTGGTTCAAGTACGAATCCCTTCACCAAGTATGTAAATAATACGTCTAAAAGCAAAAGTAAAATATTATGGCAACTTGGAAAAGAATTAGAGCGATATCTAAAATAATAAGTAGCGCATATACTTACATGTATTATCCAATATAATGGCGCTATTTTGCTTTCCAATCAACACAATAACAAAAAACAAACTCTCGTAATTGTAATAATCAGAAAAGCATGTAGCAATGCAAGATGGCTACCGAGTTCGGCTAAGTTCGCTTCTGGTTCGTTTCGTATCGTTGTGTGTTTTTGTTCGGTACGGTAGTTCTATTCGGTGAATTCCGTTTTTGTGGCATTGGCATTCATTCCAGTTCATTCTTTTCTGATTCTTTTTTCTTATGATCCGAGTCCGAGACCAGTCCGAGACCCGAGACCGAGAATCTGACTCCGAGGTCAGAGGTTGGCTAGCGAGCAGGGCTAGAGGGTCGCTCGTATTTATAGTTTTGGATTTTATCTTAAAAAAAGGTTCTTTAATTTTATCCGGTGACTAGCGGTCCCATAGTGGTGATACTGGTGGTAGTGGTGGGTGGTAGACCACTGCGCCACCGCGCCACGCCGACTAAAATCGGCACGCCGATCACCCCGCCGCCGAAAGGTCTCGCAACGGCGTGACCATTCCCCTCCCTTAATTCCCTTGATACCCCTAAAGCACGAGCCCATTGTAACCCCTCAAACACCGTACTCTAGCTCCCGGCCAAAACGTGACCTCTGCGGACCCTCGAAATCGCCTTAAGTGACCTTCCGCAGGACCATGCACCCTTAGTCAATTTTTCGGAACGCTAATTTCGCCGCCGCCGCCACCAGATTTTATCACGCTGTTCACGCCACCGCCGGGACCCTTTTTATTACCATATATCTTATTACTGAACCTACGCCGCCGCCGATAGAGGATAGAGGCATCGGCGCAGGGGAGGGGGGGCCCACAGGGGTCTACAGAGTGGCGTTATACGGCGAGCGTTACTCCTTTTGACCAAGTTTTTTAACTGGGTTTGGTCGGCTTCCTCAATCTTGCCAACATCGTTCTGATCCATTCTATAATCTGTTGACAGCTCGGAACGCAATTTTGGAAATTTTTAAGGCAAAATTGATGTGATTTAAATAAATTTTGACAAAAATCAACAGTAAATAATTATTGCTATATGGATATGGATAATAATATACTTGAAATTCAATTTTAAAGTGCATGGCGCAAATCCAGCTGGTCAGGGTTCCTTACTATATAAGCAGCTTAAATACGACAGAAACTTTATATTTTCTTCCGAGATGGATGAGGCAAAGACAGGGAGTCTGTGAAACTTCCGGTGTGCAGATCGAGTCACTGATAGAAATATCAATGAGCTAATACCTGTTATACTTTTAGTGAGGTATTCCACTCTGTGTAAACACTTTGGATATGAAAATGAATGATAATTCATTTTTTTATGTTTTTTGGGCATCAATATATGCGCATAAAAACTTAAGATATAAAGAGGCATAGTTATTATAGTTAAAAAAAATATGAATAAAAATAATGAATTCTCACAAAAACTTATTATTATTATGAGTTCTCTTCATTTTTACTTCTGTAACGGAATCCTACTTGATTCAAGGTGAAGGTGAGAATAATCCGCAGTACATACTTATATTATCTGATAGAAACTGCAGGTGAAAAAAAGAGGGATCACATAAACTAAGAACTTTATTGCGCACTATTATTATTATCAAAGCAAGGAAAAATGAGGAATATGCCTTTGCAGCTCTTGTGTTTTGCAACCATGGCATTCATTATGTTAAAACTAAATTTTTGTGCCTGCACTTTAGTTCGGTGGTCACTTAATAGTAGTAAAAAGAAAAGGAAGCTGGTGTGACCAAATTTGGTCGGCCTCAAAACAGTTTTGTTCCTTCATTAGCATATAATTTAAATTCCATTGATCAAGTCAACAATCAAAATAAAAATAAAATTAAATCTTGATATAATTTGATTCTATCTTAAATTGTTGCAATTTTTAGTTGTTTTTAAAGCATTCAACAATATCACTACAACTTTTTTATTACATTTAAATTTTGAATAAATAAGCCATCCGACTTATAAGTTTTGACATAAAAAGCATAAACAAATGAATTGTATCATGTTTTTTAAAAAAATTACAAAGAAAGAGAACTAATTAAGACATTGTATTTTTATTGCTTTATTGAAGTTCATAACAAACATGCACAGAATATAGGATTAAATGTTTGAACTATCCTTTCACCTGATAAAGAGCTTCATTAATATATATTATAATATTATATATATATATATTTTTTTTTTTTTCAAAATTGTATACTGCTTCTTTAAAATATATAAGTTCCTATATGCATTAAAATGCTCGTCACAAAAAAAAAATATATAAAATACTATGATGCTCAAAAAATGCTTTTTAAGAAGAAATAAATTCAATTTTAGAAAACATAGAGGCACTTCTAAAAACGTGCATATAAATATATATTGCATTATACATAGGCCTATAATTAGCTTTTGTATGCTATCATCATCCTTATTTTATTTCCTTCGAGCATAAAATATGTGGAATGGTTACATTTTAGTGTGAAATTATACTGTAACTATTAAAAATATTAAAATACACACAATAACATTTTAAAATGGCATTGTAAAAATAACAGAGAAAAATGGTGGCTAAATCTGGCACGAGTCTGTATACCTTAATAAATTTGGCGTATTTTTCACATGCATAAAAAACATATCTGTTTTATCCTGTATAGTTCCTTACAATAAAGGCACCATCGCACATTAAGTTGTGCAATTGATTGTTTCAAGCATTATATACCTTCAACCCGCTATACAAGGTAACCATGTATGTGTATTTCTTTATTTATAAATATTTGGGATATAGGGATTATATTCCGACAGTAACATAACACTTCAACCGGCTTGGCATAAAAAAGTGGCACACCCTATGCTCTACTAATTTTATAAATTTTAATTAATTAAAAAAACAAAGTTGTGTTCATGCAAAAAGCACACTTAATTACCAAAGCCACATACGTGTGTACCACATTAATTGTGGTCTTTTTTTTTCACTGCTGATAGTGAGAATATTACAACAATTTTGTAACGTAATGCAAAGTGTATTTTTTTTAAATACAAATCTGACAACATATTGTATCTACCAATAGAATCTATAATTTAACAAAATATATATGGCTACACATGTAGCAACAAGTATATATTAGAATACTCAAAGCATTTACTGTATTTATCTCTATTGAACACCGAAGAGGTGCTTATATATGGGAATAAATCATGTTTTTATCACTTATATAAATATTGCCTCTAAACTCATCTAAAACTGTGTTTACTATATAATCTACACCCAATAAAGTTTTGCAGCTACCAACACCCATTATGAAACTGTGAACACTTATGTAAGTTAACTGCATTTTCTATAAACAAGAGACATTCATTATACGTATGAGCTATAACAACAATTAGCACTATTTTCTATAGAATTATCATCAGGGTTGGTTTGCTTGCCATTTCACATAATGCCTTAGGCCTAAGTGTACATACTATGAAAGTATTTTCAAATATTTAAACATAAAATAGGCCCAATATTATATAGGGTTTTATAGTGTTATACACTTATATAAATTTGCACAATTGTACCCAAAATCACAAAATATATTTAATTTGGTAATTTAATTACAAAGACCAGAACAAGTTTATAGCAACAAGTATATGAGAGAAAACAAAATAGTACGTAACGTATGCTTCTTTTCTTCTTTTTTTGGAATGCAAACATATCATATTATAATACTGTATGAAAGAGCATAATCATTGTTTTCTGAACAGGGGAAAAAAATGAAAACACAGAAGTAGCAAAGAGATATAATCCCTGTAAAGTATGTATAGTATTCTACTGCACATTGAGCATGGATTGACATGGATGCTATGCTCATGAAAAGAAATTTAAGTAGTATTTGTGCATACTTTGCAGAGATGACACTTTTTTTTTTTTTTTTTTTTTAATGCTTTAACATTACAGTTAGTGCAAGTGTAATTATTTTTTAGAATTCAGTTTTAGGACGTTTTTCTATCCATTTTGCAATATTAGGGATTGCAAAAACACGAGCTTGAAGTTCCTTTAACTGAGGATAGTGGTTCAAAGAATCCTTTCCAAAGAAAGTTTCAAAACTTTCTAGTGACACAGAGAAGTGGATGTCTGCCCACGTTAGCTGAAAAATATTTCATTTACTTATGATTACTATTGTTTGGTGAAAATTAAAGAGTGGGAGCAGGCTTTATTGTATGATAATAGTATAATAACTCTCTTATACAGTTAAACAAAAAAGGTGCAATTTTTACTTAGTCTAGACAAGCAAGGCTATATTATAATGTATATTAAGAAAAAATCACCAGGGCAATTTTAATCAAAGGAACGAAAAAAGTTTAACAATTAAAGGGGTTACATGAAATAATTATACTACACAAAATTATTAATTTATAGAATAATGCTATAAGAGATATTAAGGAAAATAAACCATTGTGGTTAAGTATGACGAATTTGGAAGAACAGGACAGGAGAAACCGCAAGGACCTTAGCAGTGAGAAGGTCCCATAGTTTGGTATACATATCTTAAATCAATTAAGCTTTTCAATTAATTGTAGGACTCTCTTCACTATGGTAATTCCCTTGCTGGTTTCTCCTGTCTTTTTCTTTCAAATTTATTATGCCTAACCGAGATGGTTATTTCCCTAAATATTGCTTTTTCTTGAAAAAGTTTAAAATTTGTCAGGCAGCAGAGATAATTGAAATAGGGACTATTATGCTACTTACAGCTCCTCCTACAAGGTAGCCATTGTTCTCCTTAACAACTTGCTCAAATCTGTTCATGTAGAATGGAATGCTCTCGTTCAGGAGTGTCTGCTTCTTTTCTTCTTTCTTGATAGGGTCAACTTCGTTCCTGAATCCCATCAGTACTACAAGAAAAAATAATGATAATAACATGTTTTGTGCAATTGTACAATGTGTATTTAATTTAAGATGCTTATATATTAGGAGTCTCTACACATAGTTGTAACCCACCACTACAATTATTTTCAGAAATATATGCCTGATATACATTTATATTTTAATATTTCATTTATTATTACATCCGATGTCCACTTGGTTCAAGGTTTACTAATGTCCTATGCCTACTTTTAACCATTTTTCAGGAGACAAAAAAACAACTAATTATCTCCTTTAATATTTGCATCAATAATGACACGTTTTTAGTTATTACTATCATACATATTGCTAACCTAGGCATACATTTTTCATTATAAATAAGTTATATTTTTATTAAAAACAGCTTAATTGTACTCTTTTGGTTGAGTAAAAAAGTCAGCGGACTCAAACTTGAAAAAATCATAACTCATGTATTCAAAAATTAAAAGCATATTCTGAATTGTCGGTATATTGCCTATAAATATGATGCTTTAGTTTTTGTATTGCACGTTATAGTTTATTATCAACAGAGTGATATATGACGCAAGTCACCAAAAATATGCAACAAAAGTAGTATTAGTATAGCATTACTTGCTCCGAAGTTGTCTTAAAGAAATCTAAAAATTTCCACAAGTGTGTATATCAATAGTTTAATCAATACAATAAAAAAAAATGGATGATCGGCAATTGCCATTATAGAAGATTGAATATTGCAAATTCAAAATTCCCTTCATTTGAAGTTGACGTTGTAATAAAAAAAAAAATGTGTACAAATTAATATATCTGAAAATATATTGGACTAGTTTAAAAAAATTTAACAACAAACAATTAGGTTACAGTTAATATCTTAAGAACTATACTCAATTTTTGAACCAGGTTAGTACAAAAACTTGAAATTGTTTCGTTTCTACGACAATAAATTTTCAAATTAAAATTTAGAGTCAAGAAATTCACAATTCATGTACTGTTGAAACTTTCCAACAAACAAAATTTGCAAAAATTTAAAAAAAAAAAAAAAAAAAAAAAAAAAAAAAACTGATCTAGCAATCTGTTTTGAAGCTGAAAATTAACAAGGGCTCAACTTTGTATTTTTAAAGAATCTATACAAAATTTGTAAATACATAAAATTATTTTTAATTTAAGAACAAATTATAGCCTAAATTTAATAACTGACGAGTACTGTATTTACTCAAGCTGCGCACATATGGATAAGTAAAATATTCTGGGAATAATAATTTAATATGAAGTTTTTATTTTTAATGTAGTTGCATAGAAAAAAACTAGTTTTTTTTTTTTTTTTTTTTTTTTTTTTAGGTAAAATTATTTGTGAAGAAGTGTTTGTATTTTCTGATTGTTTCAGTTGGTATGAACAAAACTAATATTTTCCATGCAATAAATACGTTAAAAAAAATTGGTATGTAATGTATTTATGCCTTATAGTTATAAGTGAACCATAATAAAAGAACCTATATTATCAGAACTCGTCTATTCTGTTTTGAGTTTAAAGTACAAGCCCACCTTATTCCTCCTGTTTTACATAACCCAATGCAGTCACTGCGGCTAATTGATTTTATTTTGGTGTGTGCACTACATCCTTTTCTTTATTCAATGAAAATTTCAGTGGTTCATAATTTAATAAATGGATATAATATACTGTAATGGTGTCACATGCAAAATAATTAGAAGTACTGGAAATATTCCCCCCCCCCCCCCCCCCCCCCCCGTCTTTATAATAATACTGTGAGAATGCTCTGAATACATTATAGAAAATTTCAAGTTGCTAAATGCGTTGTGATTTCATTAAACTGGTTACTGAACCTCGAACGATTAGTGTTTGCCAAGAAAAAAGTGGAATGATGACGTCAGAGTCTTTTTAGGTCGATTTTCAAAAATTAATTAAAAATACTTCGCATGCTCCAATCGTTCTAAGAAAAAATAGCGCCTCAAAATTTTTTAAAGCTCTTTCCAAAAATATCATAAACTCAACAAAAAAATTTCAATTCACCTTCCTCATTGCCATATATATACTTACAAGCCTTGAAGTCTCCAAGTGCATCAACTAGTGAATCAATTTGAAGAGCTTCCCAATCATTCTTGCCTGCAAGATTAAATTGCTTGCCCAGGTAACGAGCAATAGCATTGGACTGCCCCACCAGTTTACCATCCACTTCAAGTGCAGGCACCTTACCAAATGGCATTTCTGAAATAACAAAACTCAGAAAATTAGCTGAAATGTATTTTCTCTCTCTCTCTCTCTCTCTCTCTCTCTCTCTCTCTCGTAAAATTATTACTATTCTTTGAAATCATTAATAATACCATGTCTGATAACTTTAGTATTATTGGGATGGCAAATGCTATTGTAAGAGCATATAGTACGTCTATGTATAGTATTATCATGGTAGTAGTTTTATCGTTTTACTCTACAGCATTATTATTTATTATTGTTGTAGTATTATGATCTACAGCATATCACTCTAATTTTGTATAGCATTACACAATGCAGGATCCACCAGTTAACTACCTATACAACTACTAAAGTTGGTAAATACTTAAAAAAGAGAAACTTTTTTTTTTTTTTTTTTTTTTTTAAGGAATATAGTTGTTTTGTTTTTTAATTATTATTATTATTAATGACTTATAATTGCTAATATAGGTACTCCAAGTTTACAGAATATATTTGTGTGTCATTACGTTTTTTCATCTCAGGCCACTTTTCTTTCTCAAAACGACAGTCTTCATATTCCACTTCAGCATAAGCAAACAACATACGGGACGTCTCAGCAAGTCCTCGACCATTGAAGTACGTCAGCTTGTAAACTGGAGCCATGCTTGTTTTTTCTGTAAAAAAAAAAATTTAATAATAAAAAAAAGAATAATAAAACTATTATATATAATATGTCAAATTCGATGAAGTTTTTATTCTCTTTTGTATACCCTATATAAATCAAAAATTGTGCTACCTATTTAATAGTATATTATACTGTAGTCTAACTGTGTAGTATAGTTGGCTCTATCAAATTATTCTTGCGTCCACACAATATACATATTAGGAAATGTTTATGCGTGCAATAAATTTTATTTCATGTGATAATGTGCAATGGTTTTATATAATATACATGAATACATGTATGTATTATATATTATATAACACTAATTGTATATGGTCATCATAAAATATACAATTGCATACATGAAAATATTGTTTTGTGTGAAAATGAAATACATATAAGGATAAGCATGAATTAATACGAGCCCAGTAAGAGAAACTCTCCAAACCAAATGATGAGGTACATATTTGCTTAAAAAATTGCAAGTCATGAAAGCATGATAAGTCGCTTTATTCTACACATACCAGTAACAAAATAAAGCTACAGATTTGATGCATATAGTGTTTAGATCTTTGCTATCTCAGGATTGCATCACATTTTTTTTTTTTTTTTTTTTTTTATTGCAGCAATTTTGATTAAAGTGCTTGCTCACTTATGGAAAAACTAATTTGATATATCACTATTATACTACGTTTGCAGCAAATGAAAAAAAAAATTTAAAATAATAATAATTTATAAATAAAAATAGGTAAATACTCTGCTCATATATTGCAATAATTACAACTTTTGCATTTTTGTCCTTATATGTATTATGACATAATTCGAGACTTTGAATTGCATTATATTATTATTTATATCATACATACATACATATTTGTTCATTTGCATTCTGATACCAAGCAAAGATCTAACTCATCAAATCTGTGGCTTTATTTTCTTACTGGTATGTGTATGTATGTAGAATAAAAAGTCATGCTTTCATGACTTGCATTTTTTTAAGCAAATATACGTCATCTTTTGGTTCGGAGAGTTTCTCCTTCCCATCATCATGTGATATACATATATGTATATTTATATGCTATATAATATACATATTATAATTTATACACTTTACATAACATATTTTGCAATTGAATTAAACATATAATTATATGTATACCGACGGATGTATTTTAATTTTCTCGATTTACCAAATAACAATTATAAATCCTTGTTTTCATAAATGAAACTTTACATACTTATTAACACAAACACACACACGAGTCTTGCCCATAACTCATGATCGAAGATGAATTTACACTTACGAAAACAATGAAGAAAAGTTATCGATGTACTGAGAAACTCACCTATTTAAACTCTGCTCTGTTTTATTTTCACGTTCACGGCTAACTCTTTACTCTTCCGTTCTACAAACTTCCACAAGGCTCAAAGATTGTAAGCGATGAAAGTATAAGGTACGTGCCGTGATTTGAAGATTCAAAACAAAGATAATGGCGATAAAGTTAGCGAAGGTGCAGAGAAGTCCACGGTCCCACGGTGAATCGGTGACAGATCTATCTGATGTTCTGATTTCTGATGTTGGTTTGTTGGTTTATAGATAGGCAGACGCAAGCGCTCTGTTGCCAAATTTCTTCGAGTGACGCCCCTTTTTTTATTTATTTATTTTTGAAGTACGTAACTTTGCAAATTGTAGTGATAAAAGTATATAATTGACATTTTTAAAAATCTCTAATTAATTATTTTTGTTAGCAGATACGGAAAAAATGGAAAACGAGACGGTCACGGATAAAATAGACAAAATAGTTCGGAAGCCCCTTAAAGTATGCAACTTTTTGAGCAGCAATGTAATGCAGTAATGTATAAGTATGAGAAAATAAGGGGCGTTTCCTATTTTTTTATTTGTTTATTAATTATATTTATTTATTTATTTTGTTTAATAACTTTACACATAACTATCTAACTAAATTTACTATGAGGATTCTCCATAAAAATGAAAAGATTGATAAAGCAGGTTAAATATGAGGTATAATTATACAAAAAACATTTTCTTTTTAATATATTATATCATTGAACAACTGTTTATTCAAATATTATTTTTCTTACAAAAACAAACAAAAACTCATACTACTATACGTAAATATAAGAAGAAAAAGGAGTCAGTTTATATATATATGATTATATATATAATTACGACTAGTGCTGAATTTTCCATACATTAAAGAAATTGAAGTTTTGAATTTACTGTTATTATTATATTGTTCCATTATTTTGTTTGTGAAAACTATATAGTAAAACTATAAATAATATAATGAAATTTCAATAAATACTTGGAAATTTCAGCAAAGTCTATTGATCAACAAAATCATTTTAAATTTAGCCTTTTGTGTATATATGAGGCTAAAATATTGTTTGATGTTCAAAATAATTAACAAAAACAAAATGCTGTTTTACAGTAATATCATATTATATTACAGCATTTACTTTATTTCGCTATTACATAATCATAGCACAAAGTTGAAAAAGCAGAGAATGTTTAAGCATAAAGGAAATGCGCGATACTACATATTATAAAGTTTTACACTGCAAAAATACACTTTTGATAAAGCAAAAGGACAGTGTAGTTTTTTATTTTGTTTTTCTTTCTTTCTTCCTTTCTTTTATTCTTTCTTTTCTTTTAATGCAGTATGATGTACTCTTCCTTCCATGAAAGACATACATAAGAAATGAAAAAAAGTAAGAATTATAATTAATAAATATAAATATATTATTAAAAAATAATAATATAATAATAATAATAACCACATTCATATATTGGACAATGAAATATATACATTTTTTTTTTTTTACATTAGGAATAAATACTATTTTACATATAGGTATTATATTAATATTATATAATGATTTCTTTCCACAAAAAACTCCCTGTTTTGGCTAAAGGATATGATATTAGCACATTTTATAGTTTATGCTATACATGAATTATCTTTTTTAAAAAGCATATTTACTCAAATTTTATTTTAGTTTCCTTAAAGTTCCTCTTTATTACATTTGTACACAATGAGGAAGACTAATGATTTTTGGGACAGCATTTGAGCACATTTTTAGAAAGAGCATAATTAGTAGATTCTATTGACATCAATATTTACCTTTATTACTTAAATTTCAGCGATTAATTAATGATTTAAAAGTGGCAGCCACGCCCCCAAGAAGCCTGTGCAGTTAGTCATTTGTTTGAATTTGCAGCGGAGTCTGATGTTCTTCTGCAAATTTGGATACGAGATTTTAAAAATTCGCGTAAAATTTAAAATCTCGTATCCAAATTTGCAGAAGAACATCAGACTCCGCTGCAAATTCAAACAAATGACTAACGGCACAGGCTTCTTGGGGGCGTGGCTGCCACTTTTAAATCATTAATTAATCGCTGAAATTTAAGTAATAAAGGTAAATATTGATGTCAATAGAATCTACTAATTATGCTCTTTCTAAAAATGTGCTCAAATACTGTCCCAAAAATCATTAGTCTTCCTCATTCCCACAATCAAAATTTAAAACAGTGAAAAAATCAACCTGATATGTATTTACAAAAATTCATTCGCAAGGAGTGGATAATTAAAATAAAAAAATTGAGTAAATATGACTTTGCAGTCAAATTTGATATTTAGGAAAAAATTCCATTTGATATTGAAATATTATGAGAGGTCCCTAAGTTGTGTGTCTTTATTTTATATTTTTATATAATTGTTTATTTTATAAATATTTATTTCTTTTTTGCTATAATTTAATAAAATGTAGAGGTAGGAACATAGATCAAGGCTTGTATATAATGGAAAAAAAGAAGACAAGAAGAAAAATAATTAAAATATATACAATTTGTATATAAACAAAATACATGGCCCCATATATAAATGGAATATTTTATACTGAAAAGTGATTCACTTTATAATACATTTTTGTAATTTTGCTAACGAAAGTTGCCTTGAGACCAGGTATACTTCAAATATTGAAAATTACAAAGAAAATGGTTTTTTGTATTGTCACATACACATCTTATAAATTATATAGCATTTTAAAATCTTTATTACAACTGAAGGATTTACTAAATGAGCTCGTGCTCATTTTTTTTTTTACTTAATTGTTATTCCCATGAACAAAAAATAGGGGATGTGATCAATAATGAAATTGATTGTATCCTTATTTGACTGCTACCAAATGTTTATTTTAATTTGATTTCATACTAACACAAATAAAAACAAATTTTGCTTTTGATTGCATTTTAAATATATATATCTCAACTACATATTTATAGTCAGTATTTTATTATTATATTTTTATAAGTAATACCTCAAAAATTTAGTGATATAATGAAAGAAATTTTTAATATTTTATGTTTGACATTGTTTAGGACATTTTAAATTTTTAATTCTACTTTTTTTTTTTTTTTTTTTTGCCTGAAATTCTAAAATTTAATAAGATATTTTAATTTTTTCAACCTTTGTTTCATTCATAAGATATTTTTTAAATATTTGCGCAAAAGAATAATGCTTTTTACACAATCGTTGCAAGAGTTAATTTTTTTACACTTCAAGTTTTTCAATAATTTACAAAGCTGTTTCTAAGGACAATTTTGAGGGACTTGGGGGTTGCGTGACAACAGGATTAGGCTTCCTATTCTCTGTTTTACTCATCAGTGATGCCATCCTTGGAGAGGGACGAGTTGACGGAGAGGGAGGAGAAGATGCAGAAGAGGATGCATATTTTGATAGATGTTGATATTGGTCATGATTTCTGATTGGTGATATGTTAGGGTAATTAAGACTCTGTGTCATTTCAGATTTTAAAGCATAGTTACGATCTAAATCATTTCTCAAATACTTGTTATGATCATTAGATCTAGCAGCAAAATCAGATGCTTGAGCGGGAGTTAAATTATACCTGGAAGTATTGGGTGACAATGGAGTTTTGGGTGTATAGTATTTACCATGTCTTGGAGAAATATTATTTTGTTGTATGGAGTTATAACTGTGAGTGGGAGATTCAGATGCATCTTCTGCATCTTCTACGATAGTTGACGATAGAACATCACTACGAGGTGAATTAAATCTCCATGAAGCTGGTGATCTTAATCCTGATGGCATTGTTGGTAGCATTACTTTCTGCTCTTTTGGTTTTGTTACAGACGATTTACTCGCCATAAGTTGTTCTACTGCTGAAATTCTACCTTTACCCTCTGTTCTGGAACCTTTTTCTAGTAACAACCTCTTAAAAACATTTCTGGACGTTGGTTGAACTGGTCCTAGACGATCTCCTGCCCAACTTTGACGTTGTTGACCTCTGATTGGACTTCCATGTTCCTTGCTTTTAATAAACTCAGGAATAAGATCATTACTGCTTGGAGACCAACTATGTCTATTACCTGCTGCTCCAAGAGATGACTCTGAACTACCAGGTGACAAACTAGCTGAGGAAGTGGTAGGTGATGTGCTGCGACTAAAATCATCATTTGTTTTTATGTTCATCCTGCGTTTAGATCTATGAATAGCAGCAAATAATTCCTCTGCAGACATCGTTGATCGAGGTGGTGATAATATCGGCTTACTTGGGGATCCCATGCGAGATGGGGATAAAGTAGGTGAAGGAGAACTTGTTTGTCGATCTGGAATTTTTTTAGGGCTACTAATAGGACTGTACGAGCAATATGGCAACTGTGGTGAATGATTTTTATTAGGTGTTGAAAACATCTGATTTTTCAAAACATTATGATTTGTATCCAAATTTCTCATTGGAGAACATGGTGGCGAAGATATTTTATTATGACCAGCCACAGTGTGATACCAACTTGGTTGAGGCACAGGTTGATGGGTCTCTACTTGGGGCACGGAAGCAGTAGTGGTTCTCCGAGAAGGCAACGTCCAATAATAAGGGGCGGGAGGAGGAGGAGAAGAAATAGAACCATATTGTTGATGTTGAGGTGATAAAGTTCTATACTGCGATACTTCCGACATGGCACCTGGATACTGCGTTGACGAGGATGCAGCGCCACCATGGAGAGGAGAGTTCGTTGCTGAAAATTGATACATAGCACCTCTTTGTGCCATGTAGTAATGATGCGGTGAACTTGGACCTGCCATGGCAGCTGATGGAAGCATATCTGTAAAATTGAACAAATAATATATTAATTACGATATCTACGTATAAAACATAAAATTTCAGTAAGTTAATTTTTTTTAAATGTTATATTTAAATATAAGTGCTATAAAAATACTAAAAGCACTTGATAAGCAATAAATGTTGTTGTTTTATAATATAAGCTTGCAAACTTAACAATTGTAAAATAAATTGCAAAATAATCATAACAATTATGAACAGTATTTGTATATAATTTATTACTTCCCCAACATCAGTTATTAATCTATTAAAATTAAATATTTTAAATATTCAATTATTTTAAGTTATAAATATTAAAAGGAAAAGAATGATTATTACCCCAGTTTTATAACATATTACAAGCATGTAAATTAGCATTACATAATTATTATTAGGTAAGCTACATAATTGTTAAAGTTTTTAAAAATTTAGTGCAAAACATTATAATTAATTTCAAAGATAATATTATTAAAATGGTCATCAAAACTACACAAACACAACACAGAAAAATAAAAAAATAAAAAAAACATGCACAAGAAAAGATTGTGTTAAAAAATAACTACACCACAAAAACACCCAGTTCAAAGTTGATTTTTTTTTTCTTCCAAACAAATCTTGATTCAGATCTTGCATTCAGCATGCCGAAGGAAAATGATTTTCTTCACAATTCTACGATTAAATTTATTAAATACTTACTGTAAATTTTTCAGCTTCTTCCCATTGATACTCTTTTAATTGTCTGGGTTATAAGAACACTGAAGGAGGTGCATCTAACTAAAAATCTCTTAGTAATAAAATAAAAGCAAATTATTTTTTTAAAGAAAATATTTAAATTATTTCGAAAAAATTAATGTACAAAATAATTATGCAAAAAACAGGGTAGTGTTTTACAAAAGTGTGACATATTATGAGTGATGAAAAAATAGAAAGATAGAATGAAGGATTTTGTAATTTTTCATGCTTTTTACACATATTATTATTATAATTCTATTGTGCCATCTATAATTATTAATTCACAGGCAATTAAGGTGATTTTCGTGAAAGCTTATTATTTTATTATTATTGCAATAAATATATATCCACGGAACCAATAACTTTTTACTATTATTATTATTGCGTAATAATATTTTATAATTTACGAAATGTAAAATGTATTCCAAATCTAAAAGATGAAAATAAAATTAACACCCTTGCAAAAAGTTAATGAATAAATTTAAGTTAAAAGTTTATCGTAATTCAAATTAACTTATATCATTAACAAAAGTTGAGGTAATAATATTTTGATAAACTTACAAGTAAAATCAACCTTAAATGGACACGAAACTACAAAAAGCACTTGAATAATTCTATATAATTAAAACTCACAAAAAGTCAATTAAAAATACAAAAACTAATGCACTAACAAAATATATAATACACTTGAGAAGTAATTTAAGAATGAAATGAACATTTTTAATATGGCAAAATGATTTGTTAAGTACTTTTTTTATTCTTTATTTTTAATAATGAAATTGCAAACTTTATAGCACAATATTAAGTTTTATTATATGATTTTGACTAGCTAAGTATAGAGAGAACAAAAAATATCAGGTAAAATTTATTTGTAAAATATGGCACAAAAATACTATATTATTATTTATTAAAAAAAAAAAAAACTAATAATAACAAGAGAAAATATGTTGTATTATCTTAGATGAAAAAGCACAAAAAATATATGCTTGAAACGTGATTCTTAATTTTCAAATTATTATTAAGTCGTTTACTATTATTATTTTATTATTATATATTTTTTAATCGATTGTTAGGCTGACGATTATATTAGTGTTGTTCGTAAACTCTGTTTAGGTGCACCAAAAAATGCGCAGAATAACCATAGTTGATTGTCATTTTAGGAGCAGAAAACAAAGTTTACGAACAGCATTTTTATAAATCAGACTCTTTAAAATTATAATTATTAATTATTTCAAAATAAATAATAGGGTAAATACAAAATATTTTCAGATGAAATTATTTAAGATTACTAAAAAGCGATCATTTTATAGTTATCTATTCGTTTTGTTATAGGATGTTAATGAAGAACTAGGCCATAATATATAGGTAAAAAATGAAATATATAATATACAATAAAAATATTAGCATCGTGTATATAAGAAAGTATAAAAATTGTTAGAAAATGAACCACAAGTTGAACTTAAAAACTTACAGTTTAACAAAGATAATATACCTGCAGAGCGCTTTTTGATTAAAATATATACAGGAAAGCGCGTATATATAGTATATATAGTAATTAGTTGTACAATAAGAAATTCACTGAACGTACGTGCAATTAAAATATTTCTATAAATTTGTTTGTATACGAAAGAGGTATTTATTTTAAAATTATTGAACACATTGTATATACGTGGGGTGTATAGAATAAAAATGTCGTAAAAAAACTGTATAAAAAATTAAAAAAGGTGAAAAATGTGCTACTTAATTAATATAAATACAAATTTGGCAACATACGGTGAAAATGATGTCTTAAAAATGCATTTTCAGTTGTGCAATAAGTTGCAGTCATGCAAAAAAAAAAGTAATAATAAAATATTGGCAGTGCATAAAAAAATATTATTTACCAAATTTCGGTATCGTTACCTGAATTAAGAACTCGCGCTTTTTCCGTATCTGAAGGAATTGTAACTCGAGACTTAGGTGAAGTTGCTGCAATTTGGCTTGCTAGCAGATGCTGCTGCAATTCATGATGCTGCAATCTTGAAGTTACATTAGAATTGGAAGATATTATTTTACTTGGATCAACCATTATTTGAGCACCATAAAACCTGCGCCCTAAAAGATTTGGATTAATGATTTGATGAGATTTTTCTTCAGCTATTCTTGGAGGTTGTTTAACTTGCTGTTTCTTTGTTTCACCATTCTGTTGAAGTTGTTTTGCTTGCAGCACAGACGAAAAATTTGCAGCTAAACGATAGCTTTCGTTTCTTTTGATTTTATTCAATTCTTGACAAGGATCGATAACGTTTATGTTATCTGGTGTCGGCTGTTTTTCTTGCGTTTGCGCGGCTGTAAGCGGCGCCAAGTTTAAGTTATTCTCCTTCTTACCTTGCACAACTTTCTTCTCGGATGCTTGCATGTCAACATAGGCGCCGGGGTGATTCGATTTTGGTGAAATCGGACCGCTGGAAGCACGTACTGTAGCTCGCGGGATGGAGTCGGTTGCTTTGTTGCCCGATGCACGTATAATAACACGATTAGAGCTGGGTGACATCGGAGGGGAGGTGACGGGAGAATCATTATTGGTCTGCTGATTTCGGGTAACGGGGCGTACTGCTGTTGATCGCACTGGTAGGGGACTAGGAGACGGATCAGCTTTTACATAAGGACCCGGCTCAAAAGTAGTATTTGATGTTTTGGGTTGCCGTTTTAGGCTGTCTGATGAATAAACTACTTTTCCTTCCGAGTCCAAAGTAACTCGCGCACCCTGTCGCCGACGTCTTTCTAATGAGTTTTGTGGAGATTTAGTAGAACTGCTGCTTCCGCTACCTGAATCAGCTGGCGATATAGGACGATTTTGTTGATTATTTTGCGAGTTGCAGGGTAGCTCATTTAGCGATACATATTCAGTGTCTCTAACAATATTTGGGTGTTTTTGCACCTCAGAAATCGTAACATAATCTCCATCCAAATTGCTGTTTTTATTTGTATTGTTATTATTTTGCGCCACCGTATTAATTGCACTAGTCATACTTGTAATTTGACTTATTGATTTGCGATTGCTTAAAACTTCTTTCATTTTACCTACAATATTAAACGGCAATAATGATGCTTTTAATGGAGGTGATGAGTTAACTTTTTCAGACTTTTTAGGTGAATCACAAACATCTTTCTTAATTTTTGTTTCTGGAGTTTTTGAAACATCATTAGTCGTTTTAAGTGCATTAATATCTTCTCTTGGGGATGGTGGACTATTGATTTTTTTAATATTCTCCTCAGTTAATGATACAACTACATTTTGAGTTGTTACACTGATATTATTAATTACATGTAGAGTATTGACTGAGTTTCCAGGAGCCATTGCAACTTTAGTCGATTTTTCATTAGTTCTAGGTAACGTATGAAAAGATAATTGAGAAGATGGTCGCATACTTTCGTCATCACTAGGCGGAGGAGTAATGACACACATAGACGGAATTCTGCTAGAACTTAAGGCTGTTTTCACTCTTAATCTCCTTTCAATCGTATCATTATCTGAATTACTATCAGATTTATTAGATACTTGTTCAAGAGAACTTTTTCTAGGTGGAGGAGATGGTTTTCCGGGTGCTAATAAAGTAGTGCATACGGTACCAGCTGAACTAGTTGTAGTACTAGTACTACCTTTACCAAATAATTCATATTCATTTTCTGCAGTTAATGCTTTAGTTACTATTTGGGCACATACGGTGGTATTACTACTACTATTAGTATTATTAGCAGTATTTGAAGATGATTCTAACGGTTCTTCACGTAAAGTTTTTAAACCACTATCCATATGAAATGATGTATAATATCCTTCCGTATCACAAGAATAAACAGAACTTGTTTCACCATCATTACAACTACTACTTATGGAATCAGCAAATGGAATATCATGAGGAAGTAATAATTCTGGAGTTAAAGTTCCAGATTCGCTTGTTCGTGATATGGAAGACGAAACTGATAGTGCTTTAGGACGTCGTATAGATACAGCTGAATCTCGGCCTAGTGAATTGCTACTTGATGAAGAAACTGGAATGCTGGTGGCGTGAGAAGAGGTGGAGGGTGGACACGAGCTATTGCGATGTTGATCAGATTCAACACTGGTACGAGCACTAGAACTCGCGCTCCAGTTGCCTGATGACGAATGAACCGCAGCATCTTCTTTTTTGCGTCCAGTATTAGTACGTAAACGGACAGAAACATTATGTGGACTTGTACTTTGTGATCTTCTCCGTCCACGCACACTTTCGTAAATGTTATTTTCTTCTTTATTACGTGTAACAGAACGTGATAAACGCTGACGTCCCCATTGTCTTAGACTATTGAAATGAGATAGAACGCGATCACCCATTGCTCCTCTCTCCTTATCTGAGGATGTAATCTTTCTTTTACTAGATAAACTCTGAATTGAAGATTCAATTTCCGGTGAATCAGGATCTCCACTTCCTGGCTGACTTTCACTGTTAACAAAAAAGAAAAAAAAAACTATTTAATAAGAAAATAGATTATTACAAACACTAGATATTATATTCATATTCGAGTAACACAACATAATAGAATATTGGGATTATATATATATATATATATATCGCTGTGGCTGCGGCCAAAGGGCGTATGTGCATTTCAAGGTCGCCTCACAAAGGGCGTATGTGCATTTTTGGCCAGTTAAACAAAGGGCGTATGTGCAAATTTGGCCAGTTGAACAAAGGGCGTATGTGCATTTCTGGCCAAAACGAAATTATTTCATTTTATTAAAAAGGGTATTATTTTACATGTTCTCTGTAATTTTTATGTGTTTTTGACTATTATTTTTAAATATACATACGAAATATATTGCACTACTTTAGCGGAAAACGATTTGGCCAACTAGAGATTGTAAAGGCGTATGTGCAACAGCAGGGCTACCACTTGTATAATGTTGCTACTAAATAATGAACTACGTTATATTTAATGAATTTCGGTATTAATTTGCATTTTTTAACCAAAATATAAAAAAGGGTGAAATTAAATAAATATAACTCCTATCAATTATGTTGAATCCCAATATATTTTCATAATATTATGAAAATTTGTTTGAGTAGTATTTGTTAGATTTTCTTTCTGTTGTTGGCTATTATTAACATGATGACGTCAGAAAACGATGTATATTATATATTTTTTTAATAAATGACGGGAAAAAGATCATAATTTGATGGAAATATGTAGAATTATTTATTTTGATGTTTTTAAATTTATCCTGTGCATGGAAATTGCAAAGTAAATTCAAATGGATTATCATATTGGATTTCTGATATAGTTAAATTTAAAATTATTTTTTTAATTTAATTATCTTTTTAGATATAATAATTTTACATTTTATCTTTATTTCTTCCTTTTTTCTTTTTTAGTTTTTTGTGATATTAAAAAATTTACTCTGTAGCAAACTCAAAGTATTTTACGTAATTTTCAGATCGAGAAATAATGGCAGATATATATAGGCAGATATAGATATAGGCAAAACTGGTGTTGATTCTAATTATTTTCACCAAAAAATAAGATTGGTGGTATGGTATCATCGCACTAGTTTAATTAGAGAAAATTAATGATTCAACTGTGACTACGTGATCGCGATATACAGCGATATCTTGAGATTTCGGCGTGATTTCGCCTTCACCCACACTTCAATTTCTTAGTTTTTAAGTATAATAATGCACAAAAGAATACAATAAATATGTAAAATAATAATAACTTGGATAATCAATTTTTTGAGAAAACAAAATTCATTCAAAACAGAAACAATTTTCTTCTGTATTTCAAAAAATTAATCCGCATAGTATTTGTTGAAAAAAAAATCTACCATATTTGGCTAATTATATTTGTTAAAACTAAAAGTACATAAAATTCTTTATTATAAACATTTTAATTGCCAAAAAATGAACTTGACTTAAACATTTAATTTCCTTCTTCTTATTGTTTTAATGTTTTAAACAGTTTTTTGTCTCTCCTGTAAAATTATGAAAAATGCACATACGCCCTCTGCTGCAAACTGGCCAAATGCACATACGCCTTTTGCTGAAAACTAGCCAAACGCACATACGCCTTTTGCTGCAAACTGGCCAATTGCACATACGCCCTTTGGCCGCAGCTCCATCGATATATATATATATATATATATATATATATATATATATATATATATATATATATATATATATATATATATATATATATATATATATATATATTAATTTGTAATTTTAAAAAAATATATATTAATAAATAAAAAACTTTTTATAAACAAGAAAAGTTTTTCAATCATTTTGAACAATAATATTACAAGCTATTCAGGTTGAAAATTGTTTTTTAATGTTGCAATAGCGTTTTTTTTTTTTTTTTGTTTTTTTTTTCCTAATCAAAATTAAATAATTGCGACGCTGAAACAGCTATAATGATAAAATATTTTGTGGTTTGTAAATAATAAATCAAAGAAATTTTTATTTTAAATTTTAACAGTGAATTAATGATCAATATTAATAATTATAAGCAAGAGAGAGATGATTTATTTCACTTACCCATCTGCAGCTTGGCGTATAAGCTCAGCCTCACTTGTGCCGCAGATAGTGTTGCGACGGCGCGACCTGCGCTTGCGATGACGTTCTGCCCGACTAGTATCAACCTGTGATAATGACCGACGATTTCTTTGCTGTCTGTCAAAGCTGCGACCCGATACATCGACAGCCACCACCTGACCAGGGAAACGACGAGCCACTGCGCTCCATTGTTCCTCAGGGGAAGGTAGCTGATGAACGGTGCTATCCAATGCTGAGGTGTCTACCAAAGGCGCAACACTTACATCGGGTGCAGCAGTCGTTTCTCCTAACACCTCACTCGATTTCCAAGGTCTTATATTAGTAAGGGAAGCAGGCTGCAAGTAAAAAAAACAAAACAAAAATAATAATAACTTATAAGTATGCAAATAAGTTTTAAAATAAGAAAATCGCTACATGCATAAATATATTCTTGAGACTTGTTAGTGTGGGCGATTCTAATGGTTACAAGGAAAACTTGAGTATATTCAGTAAACGTAAATTTTGTATTCGTTTACTCACACAATATTCCCATATTAGTAGCAGCGGTAGTAATAATAAATATCTAGCACTATCACATTTTATAATACAAAAACATGAGTATACAAAGAAATTTTGATAAAATAAATAATAAAAAGTAAATAAAGAAAAGAAAAAGGTAAATATATAATAATTCTAAAGTTTTTTTTTTCTCTCCAATTAATCTGATGGTGTATAAGGGTAGTGGGTGACATGTATGTTATTAAATTGACATTAATTTAGATCAAAGTCTGTATGTAACGACGTATTGTATATGAAGATTTATGATTTCAAATTATTTTTATTCTCCTTTGAATTTATGACAGGATAGTAATAAATGTCATGTGTTATAAAATAAATTTAGACACAATTATGTTTTAATATAATTTTATTTATATTTTAATTTAATATTAAGACAAGTTTTTGGGGAAGTAAATGAACTATGAAAGTTTTATTACTTTGTCTAATAATCTCAAAGTTGAGTAACGTTGTATCAATTTGAGTGACAAGTACAATTTTCATCGCTCAAGTGTAAAGAGAGCACTATAAAAATGTGTGGGAAGGTGGAAGTGGTTTAACTTGAAAGTAAGACCACCAGCGTCCCGCACCACTCATTTTGTTACCCACCTACAAAACAATTTTTTTTCCTTTTCTTTTGAGCCTTTTCAACATAAGGTCAAGAATTCCCATGTTGCCATATCACAACAACCTGATTCCTCCTCATCTAAGCTTTCCCATGGACCTCGTCTAGTAAAGATTTATAAAAAGTTTGATTTTTTTTTTTTTTTTTTTTTTTTTTTTTTTTTTTTTTTTTTTTTACTCTCCCAAGTATACTGAGCAGTGAGCATATCTGAATCTCTTCTAAATGTTTATTCCTTCATACAATGAAAACATTCTTATCCATATTTACACTTAGCTATGAAAAAATTATTCTCATTCGAATTTCTGCTTCTGTTTTTAAATGTCTTTATTATAATAATGATTTGTTATAAAAATATAAAGAAAATGTTAAAATTGATGTAAAGAATCGATATATTACGAAGTTTTTTTTATTTAAGTGTACGTATAATAAATAAATATTCTTTGATATCTGCTAAGATAATATCAATTACGATTATTCTTCATTTACTGGCGCTTTAAATTAGCTGCGTATGCGTTTATGTTTTTATATAATATATAATAATATTTATTACATTATGTAAAGGAACAAAGAGAACGGAAGTGCTCGCATTTCATACTACGCTGATTTATTGAAAAACCTACAGTACGAGTACGAGTCAAAATAGTATAATAGTTTTTCTTTTCATTCATGTTTCTTAGGGCATTGAAATATAATAATCCCTCAAAGGAAGCGCACCACACAGTTGAAGTTTTTGTGTTACATATAATATTATAATATGTGCAACATAATATGACATTTTATACACAAGCTGTTTTTCTTTTATTGTGCTTCTCTTTTTTAAATTTGGAAAAAAAAAAATTATTATATAACACATAATTCAAAAGCTTTACTTTGCAAACTTTTCTCCATGCTTATTCGATGAACACACACGGTATGGAATTAGCCGCCTTTTCCTAAAAGAGTGCATGCATTCATGATAAAGTCAACTTTAATTCGACGGTAGAATTAGTATCTTAAATATGTTAGAAAAATAATAAAAATTAAATCCCAAAGAAAATAGCTAAAAACGAATTCAGCCCTCTGCTGAGCTATTGGATCCAGTATGGCGTCGAAGCGCATTTAGTATGACGTCATGCGGATAAAGCCAACTTGTTCTTCTAATCATTATGTTATTTTGATCCAAAGAAAATTGTGACAGAATTATTACCATAATGAAAATTTATTCGATACTCTCAGATCACAAAATTTATGAATATAGAAAAAAAAATTTATGATTTCTTACCTTGCTTGTTTCGATATCATCTAGTTGCATTCGTCGCTTACGTCGAGGTCCAGTACCTCCCAACACGGGCGTGCACATGAAGATACGTGACGAACGACGTCCATCTCTTCTCAGACGGTCCAATTCTCGCATAGCAGGTACTGGTGTAGTACCTGCTGCCTCGTACATTCGTCGTAGAGCCGGGGTCCTTGTTGTGGCACTGAAGAGACATGTGGTGAACTCTGCCTTTTTTGCAAAGTGATCTGTACGACGGTAAAACGAATCCAAGTCGCTTTCCGCTGAAACAAATATGATAAAAATATTTATTATCAATTCTATATAAACAAGTCACAGTACATCAATTTTCAATAATTTAATTTAAAATAATTTATAAAGCAAACTGGTTGCATTTATAATCTTCTTTAAGGCGATGGAAAAAAAATACTGCGGTTATAATATCAAAATAAAAACCGCAGGTGCCATTGTTCGCACCAAATATCCATTTCTTATAATTGAAAACTTAAAGCTGTTATTATGTATTATATTTGAAACGGTTCAATTTCAAAAAAAAATAATAATAATAACCATCTTTAAAATATAAGTTTGTGTTTGTAAATCAACAAATGATATCTATGCTGCCTACGAATTTTACAAACGTTTTACAAATAATAAGAATGAGATATTACTTTAGATGTTTTACACGAGCCGGTATAAAATGTAATAAATAATAGCAAATTGTTATACTTTAGGACCATTGTTTAGTGTCATAACATAACAATAATAACAAAGCAACTACTGAACCTTACACCTGTTTAACAACTATAATATGATATTTGATTTGATATAAATCTATAATACATATGTAGAGAAAAAATATATATGAGTAACACTATTATTATTTCATTCATTCATTTTTTTTTTTGTTCTTTTTTGGGAAAAAAAATTATAATACGTTATAAAAATACATAATAATATATAAAAAAATTAACACAACTATATAATTATTTAAATAATTACTATTTATCTTTTATATATATCTTCATTGAATCATTATAACCCGTGCTATAAAATTTAAATATTTAATTGGTACTTGTTTTTTTTTTCTTTAATATTATATTAATCAAACAACATACTTAAATCAGATATGATTTTTTTTATTGTGGGCGTTGTCTAAAGTAGCATTCTTTTTTGATCGTTTTTATTGCTCTAGTGTGTATACATGAGTCACACCAAAACACATTATTGAGGGGGTTTTAAGGTGGATTAGTCGTTGGTCCGAAGTCGCACCACTTTGAGCCTGCCTATGCAGCTATTGGTGCCTATACCGTCGGTCATCTCTTATTCACCTAAGATAATAACTTCGACTGTATGACCGGCTGTGTGCAACCAAGACCTTGATTCACCTTCAAACTGGTTCCTTGATCTTTTCTCTTTATATAATATTTCTCCATAGCTTCACACACTTTATTTATATATATATATATATATCGAGGGTGCTCCGCTATAATGTCCTAAGTCCACTTGACCTTGAAAAATAAAAAATCGTCGGATCAACCCCAAATTTTGGATTTATCCATTTTAGGTCATTTGCAGCAAAAAATATTTTTCAAGGTCAAATGGACTTAGGACATTATAGCGGAGCACCCTCGATATATATATATATATATATATATATATATATATATATATATATATATATATATATATATATATATATATATATATATATATATATATATATATATATATATATATATATATATATAACAATTGTTGTATTGTCTACAAAGAAATTCTTTAGGCATTGTCGGCAGAAAGTATCATCATGTTCCATAGCCTAATACAGGCATACAGAATCCAGTACCAGAAACAACAAAATACAACATAAGTTTAAATAACCAGTCAAACTAAAAATGTCTATCAATTGTATATATAAATAAAAATAATACTTGTTAGTATGTAACATGTGTATTGGCGAGACAAGAAAATATTTTTAATGCCTTTGCTCAATATGTCGATCTCTCATCTATTGTTATACACTTGAACATGATAGTAAATACTAACTTTGAACTCGTACCGCTAAACAAAAATTCAACCAGAGTATATAATATTACTGATGGAAAAGAGAAAGAAAAAAAACTAGTTTTCAAAAATTTAATTTCTCTTTTTGTAATAGGGGGATTTTAATACTTTTTATATTGTGACAGTTTTTTATGTTAACGCTACATTAACTTTTTTTTCAATATTACTATATACTATTTTGTATGTGATTAATTGCTGAAACGGTCTTGTATGCATCAAATTTTTATATTATTAAGGCATTATAAAAAGTCATATAGTGATATAAGAAAATGTCAAATCTTTTTTTTTTTTTTTTTTTTTCTTTTTTTTCTGATCAGAAAAAAAAAGCTAAACTTAACTATAATATATAATCTTTATTATATTTTAATAAAACTTTATAAAAGGATAATTTAATAATGTTTAAATTTAAAATAATCTTCAAATTGTTCATTTATATTGCTCTTAGCGTTTTAAAAAGTTATTATGTTTTGTATCTAAGAGTCGGCATCTTCTAGCGCAACTCACGAGATTTAGAATGATGTGCTTGACTTGGACTATTCCCATAGCTTTCTGATAATGTAAGAGACTGAATTAAAAATTGACCCTTTCCTTCAAGCATCATGATGAAACGTTATCTTTCTAAATGGAGATAGGTAATTATAAAACACTAATATGCTTTTACATTTATGGTATAGAAAAATCATGCTCTTCATTTATTTTTTCTATATTATTTTTGTTAGCAACAAAACAGGGCTATCAAATAATAATAATAATAATAAACGACATTGTGTACTGTAAACTGTAACTTTTTTTGTGCTGTATCCTCAGTTTTTCAATTTTGATTTACTGCAAAAAAGTATTAGTAAAATATATGGGGTAAAAAAAAAAAAAAAAAAAAAAAAAAAAATTGAAAAAAAAATGATGAAAAATAAAATCTGCTACGTTAACATTTATAATACGTGTGATGTAATGATCAAATAAAGAGGACCATTAATTCCTTACATGGAAACTCATCTCATATTTTTTAAATAAAACCACATTTTTTTTTATATGAGGTGATAAAATTACGTGACATTTAAAATTCACTTGATGAATTAAATTTACATTTTTATCTATATATATTTGTCTGTCTGTTAACCTTTTTTTTTATTTATTTTTTTTTTTTTTTGCATCTAATAAATCAGGGCGTTCTTTTGTGGTCAATGAATAAAAGTACCGCGACTATTTCGGACAATGGCTAAGCGGAAACCGCAAAGAGGAGCTACTATAAAAAACCACCTGTTTTATTCAGTGACATCATCAGATGAAAATGGCAATTTACATATAAAAACACCCCACAGTTAAAATAAAAAACAACAACTTATCATTGTATTTTTAATGAAATGCAAACAATAATACAACACTTCTTTTTTCCACTTTATAATGAACACATACATAAAAAAAGTGGTGTTCAATTATTATAACAAAGTTTTAAAGTGATAATTTATCAGATCTAAGAAAAAAATAAAATAATAAACTCTTCATAATTTTTTCCCCTATACTCTGAATTATCGCGTGTCGTTTAGTCTCCATCCCATAGCAATTCATTTGCAAAAAAAAAAGGAGAGAGAGAGAGAGAGAGAGAGAGAGAGAGAGAGAGAGAGAAAATAATAAATAAAATAAAACAGTGATGCTTTTAAATGGAATAACATAACAAGGAAATATGGATGAAAATAAACAATTACTTATAATTATTTATTATATGAATAATAATAAAAGAATATTTTCATTACTTTATTCCAAGTCTATATACATCCTGTAATAATTATATAAAGAAATGAGTGCTTTTATTTTCATTCATCTATAATAATAATTGATACATGGAAATATAGAATGACGTAAGTTATTATTATTATTATTTACAACTCCCTTGAATTACTTCTTAAAATTTGCATGTGGTAAGAAGATATTACATTTATATATTTCCATATGGTTTACTTATTATTATTTTTTATTATTATATACATATGAGCTCATTTTTTGTTGAATTCAAACTTGGTATGTATAAGAGATTACAAGAATTATATTATGTCAGTTATATGCATTAAAATTCAATTCCAGTAAAAATATATTTATAATATATCAAATGACAACGGATAATTATTATTGTATGGGATGAATGATAATGCGGGTATGTTAGTTCGTTAATATTATTATTTCAAATTCACACCTGCCTGTGTATGCGAGCTACTATGCTGTGCTGCTGACTCACTGTATAATATACAGTCGAATTCAAAGCACAGAGAGAGAGAGGGCCCTTCGTTACGTCCGGTATTATAACAAATAATGTAAATAAAAAAAGTGCTTTTTTAGCTCAAGGCATGAAGCATGCCAAAGTAGTTTTATATCCCTGAAGGTTATTCCATCACGGTATATCTTTTTATCATTCTTTATTATTAATTTTTTTTAATATATAATTGTGCTGTCTCTCTTATATACCACATTCTTATAAGTGTCATTTAATTACAGTATTCTCTCATTTATAAATTATTATCCACTCGCACTACATTTTCATTGAGATTAAAAAGAAAGAAAGTTTAGTATATTTATTTTTTTTTATATATATGAAATAAATATATATCAAAATGTCACGTGTTATAGTTGTCTTTTTATATACAGACATTCATTCGCAAAGTAAAAAATAAAATAAATAAAGCAGGTTTGTTTTTTTTTTTTTTTTTTTTTTTTAATCAAGATGTGAGGTCTCTGTGTTAATTAACCTGGGCGGAAATTCTTGTGTCTCTTACTACTTTTTTTTTTCTCTGCTGCTTATTGCTTTTAGACATAGAAGATCAATTCAATTTATAATCGGTTACTAGGAACTTATAAAAATAAATAGCAACCTATAAAATAAATTCTGCTTATAAACAACATTTCTAAACACACACACACACACACACACACACACACAAAAGTTGATTCTAAAAAAATTATTCTATATACTAAAATTTTGTATGTAAGTCAAATTAAAAGTGAAGCACGAGTAAATTTGAATACAATGCAGTGATTACCAACGGAAGAGCCAAATGATTAAATAGAATTAATTTTATATGACAGGAAGAAAGTACTCAATTATACATTACATGAATATAGATAAAAATCGCGTCAACTTATTTATTGAATGAGGAAAAATACGCAAGGAATAAATTTATTATGAAATGGAAGTTACGAAGAAATTTTATTACACAATAAATTATTATACAATGTAGCAAAATATATTTTCTGAGAAATTTTCGTGACTTTAATTTTAAGCTTCAAAAGAATCGACAGTTTTTATCTTCTTCTTCTTCTTCGTCTTTACAACCTTTGCAATGGTATTGTTACTGTACAGTACTGTGACAAAAAATGTCATATTTTCTCTGATACTGCAAATATTATGTTATTATATTGCATATTTCTGAAAAATTTCTGCCTTATGGAAAACAGCTACATGGTTTTTTATATCAAATTGCATCAGTTTTGAATAAATATTTGATCAAATGTAAACAAGTGCATTAATATTAAGTGCGTGAAAGCTGAACAGACAAACATGAGGCCACACAGTCAATGGCCTGTACGAGAGCGAACGAACGAACAAACGCGGCATATGCGGTCGTGGGCAAAGCAATAGCACTTTGGTATCGCGGTATAATGTCCATAAGCCATAGAAGAAGAAGAAGAAAGCTTAACATCATCTTTATAATATATTTTTCCCATATATACAATTCCTCCTTCCATCCCTCCACCCTACTTAAAAAAGAAAAAAAAATGATATAAGTTTTCTAGAAATGGACCTGCCTCGCGGCCTTTTAGCACACAGACGTAACGGTGTGAATCATTTTATTGCACCAACTAATGCACTCGAGGGCATTTAGTGAAACTTTACTCCAGGAATAAAGTAACTTGATAAACAAAACCTTGTATGGATGTAAGTATACCATAACTAATCTCTTGCTCCACCTTTACATACTTAACAAATATATTTTTATTATTTTTTTTTCGTAATTAACTTTGCAATGATATGCATCGACACAAACGCAGTAAAAAAAAAAGCACATATTATATCAAGTTAACCAACACATAATAATTTCTTATTACGTCAACTACCTGACCTGCAAACTTTTTTTTTTTTTTTTTTTTTTTTTTTTTTTTTTTTTTTTTTAATACCTTCCCCGAGATTTAATTAACAAGATGATTTTTATGACTCAAATGTCGTCTCCTTTAAAGGAGTCAATACCTACATCACGAAAAATTATTAACAAATAAAAATAACTGATTTAAAAAATAATAATAAAAAAAAAAAGCTTTAAAAAGAAATGCAAATTTCAAAAAAAAAAAAAATCATTAATATTCATTAAGTTTTCGTTCATAAATATATGAAATGAAGAGAATTTACATTCAAAATGTTGTATAGTTCCAAAAATTGCTCCACATAAAATCATATGAAGTCACGCGATACTTATGTAAACACTTTGCATTTCAGTATACATTTATTTTAACTTAATGTCACTCAAACTGTAATTTATTGAACTCTACATTATAAGACGAGGCTGTGTATAATGTTGATTACTATTATATACTTTCTTTTATTACCTGATAATTTTCTTCTATTATATGATAATAATTTTAAGCTCGTGCTCTTATATAAAAAAAACATGTAATTTAATATAATACCAGGTTACAATCAAAGTATATAACATTAATAATATTTTAAAGTCGTTCAACTTTTTTAATCGAATTATTCATGATTACGCCATCTATATATAAAGTTTTATTTTTCTTAATAATTTTTAAAAGTATCATTTTGAAGCCGATTAAAGTTTATGTAACTCTCCTGCTATTATAATTAATGTAGATTAAAGTCATCAGTCATCACACATTTTATTATTATACTATATGTGACTGTAATTATATTGTATGCCCACGTAGGATAATAAATATTATAATATAAACTTCATCCCTATATAATTATAAAAGAAAATTATGCTTTATATAATATTAAAAAAAATTCTTTTCCAATTTCTACCATAATTTTTTATATAGATTTTTTTTTACAGAATTTTGTATATTATTTTGAAAGATCTTTATTTTTATAGATACATAATATGTTATTTTCAAATTAGATAAAAATAAATACTATATTTCTCTACTTTTTCACATGTATTTATGCTGTAAAAAAAGGAGGGGTGAGCGAGAGAACGTGAAAGAAGTTGACACTAAATATAATACTTTAAAAGTATATATACTTTTATTTTAAATTAAGTATACCTTAAAGTCACTCTGGTTCTCGTCTGCGTGGCTTGTGGCTGTTGCACCCTTACATGGAATGCACTTAACCAGCATCTTTACCACGCGCAGTAGTTAAATTTGGGAAAGTGATCTTCCTCCTATATAATAAAGCCCAGCCCCAACTAAAAAGTCACATCATCTTTCCCTGTGCAGTTTTCTATTTATAAAGTCATCTTTTTTTTTTTTTTTTTTTTTTTTTTTTTTTTTTTTTCTACGTCTTTCTTTTTGTATGCGTCCCTTCTGCTCATACAATCCACCACATTATATATCTTTACACTTACACACAAACGAGATAATTTTAAATTAAATGTTTTAAAATAGGTTTGCCTTTTTCTAAGATTTTTGTCTCACACACTTACTTTCATCTATTTTTTTTTCTTTAAGATTGATGTACCCTAATGGTTTCATTAGACAATAAAAATTAGAAGCGGCATGTTAAAAAGAATGCCTAAAGTATAGCAATCTCTGAATATGCTAATATGATATAAACGTTTTTTTAACTATATACAGTATATCAGTTTCAATCTCTTGCCTAAAAGTAATTCGATTTTGAATATCTTTTTGTTTAAAATTACTATAATGACCAAAGATGACATGCTATTAATTAAAACATTAATAATAAAGAGAGAGAGAGGGGGGAGGGTGTTCATCTTTTAGAGTTTTCAGTTAGGTCATTTTAAATATAATCTCTGACAAATTTGGAGAAAAAATAAATAAATAAATCGTTTTTATTGTTGTTACTAAACAAATAAGATTGAATTCTATATAAGGTGGAAAGGTGGTGATCGGAAATTGTTGTTGTGTATGGTTTATTTGATAGTCAAGAAATGATCATTCTGTCATAAAATTTGAATATTTTAAATGTTGTTGTTTGATTTTTTTTTTCTAATATACTTGTAAAATCGGGCAGGCTAGTTAAATTACAGCAAGTAGACAATTTTTTAACACTATGTTATGTCACTTCAATTTCTGTCTGCCGCCACGGGGAAAAATATAAAGAAAATTTTTTTTTTTTAAGCATAGATCAAATTCTTACACTGCAAAATATTTTCTATATAGTCAAGATTTTGGATTGTAATATCATTAAATCGTATTTATGAAACTTGATGATTTATTTTGTCTACTTTTTTCTTCTTCCTTAGAATCTAGCAGAATAAGGTTAAATGTCAAAATAAAATATAATTTATATATATTTTTATTATTATTATTTTTTTTTAAATTTAATCTGCACGATAATTTTATGGTTTAGTTTAATTTTTACGAAATAATTTCATATTTTTATCGTATAATACAGCTGTGAAAACATTATACGCCAGCATATTTTATATATTTTGATACACTTATATTATGCTGTAACATAGAAAAGAGTTTTAAAAAATAATATAAACATGTGAACGTCATTTCTTATGATATAATATTCAGAAATAAACATTCAAGTTTTTCATTACAAGCACGAAATGGCGTTAATCCGAGGAATATTTTATTTTATTTTTGCTTTTCTGCAAACATGCATGTTGATTCATTCTGGAGACAGACATATTAAACAATAATAATTTGAAATTTCCTTGTATAGTTTTTGCTGCAATAATAATAATAATGAAGTAGAAAACTATTCACATACTGTAACATGATTTTTTAATGTTATACTTTTTTATATTATAATATATTTTATAAAATTTTGTTTCGTATAAAAAAAAAAATACAGATCAGTAAAAAAACAAAATTATACAAAAATAGATAAAAAAAATATTTATATTATAAAATTGATTTGATAAAAGACACTAAACTGTTAACTTTTTTTTGTTTTTTTTTATTTAGGAAAATGATTATGCAACCAGAGATCTTCACACAAACACAACTTAAAACTATTAAGAAACCATATGGAAATGGTATTAGTTGTCAAAGTTTTTTAGTTTGAGATAAATATTATGGTTCATTGTCGTATTCTCTTATAGATAGAAATGAAAGAAACTATAATAAGAATGACGCAAACTGTACTAATATCTTCAACATCAAAAAAATATATTATATATATCGTGAGGCAATAGATCATTGCAGCCAGCGAGAAAGCAAAATGCTTTGATGCTTCACACAGGGTGAAAGAAATGTGGTTAAAGATGGTGTAAAAACTTCTGTCTGTAATTTGATCTCTAACTTAAAGAGATTTTGGTTCTAATTTTGAGCTCCAATAGAAACAAGAACTTTTTTTATTTTGTATTATGATTATTTTTTGTTATATATATGATATAAACAAAAAATACTAGAAAAAATAAAAATGAGAGCTGTATGAAATGAAATCCATTTGGCTGTCAAATATATTTAAGTGTCGTGGTAATTTCAATTAGCTTAGAAAAATGAAGATACAAAAAAAGAAGAAAGAAAAAAACGTTAAAAAGTGTATAGGATGAGAAAATCTTCACAATGAGTCACAAACTTTCTCTTCCATAAATTAAATAAACAGTGAGAGAGAATTAAATATTAAATGAGCATAGCCACAACACATTTAACTTCATACTTATTGGAATATACCTTTATACATCAATAAATGTCATTCTTATTAGTTACAATATGTTACTCTCAACTAAAAAGAAAACACTAATAAGTAACTTTTCCTATTATATGTAGTATAATATACAAAGTTGAAAAGCTTGTAAGTTATTATTATTGTAAATCGAAACAGAGACGTGGTAAGTATAATTATATAGTATATATATAGACGTATAAGTCTATATGATTGTGAACATCTTAAATCTTATTCATTATAGAGTTTTGCAAAAAGTACATTAGTATCATTATTGTTATTATTGTTTTAGATGTAACTCAACGTGCAATGTCTTTCCTAATGCGGAGAAAGAACGAAACTTTCAGTGCTATAAGTATAACTCGAAACACATTAAATTAGTATAGATACAAACGTGTAATTTATCGCCTGCTTAGGTTATTAATAAAAATATTTTTTCCTTCATAAAACTACAACATCAAAAGTTTTTTTATCTTATGTATTTATACATATTAAGTATTATTAATTTTCGGAATCTTTAATTTTAAAACATCAAAACAGTTTTTATTAAAAATTCAAAGAGCATCTTACATAAAAAAATATATATTATATAATACAGGAAATGCTTTTTTTTTTAATAAATCTTTTAATTAAAAATGTTGAAATTTAATGTTAATTAAATTGAAATAAACTATCTCTTTAAGTAATCAAAAACATAAAGTAATTATGTATAGTAAATAATAATTACTTATAACGAGTATATCTATCTATACAATGCTGGACTGTATATGCGTATAATTGTATGAAGTACATCCTGTCTTTTGCAAATAACGCATGTCTAACATAACACCTTTTGTCTTATTATAACAACACTCACTTGTTTCCCCCCCCCCCCTCAACACCCGCGCCAAGCAGCACCCACCGTTATGCTTAGATACACAAGCACGGGTGGGTGGGTAGGTGGGAGGTTATACCCTCCTCGCTGCACGCGACTTGAATACCGGTGACAACTTCACGATAAATGGCCAAGAATGACGTAATGTCGGTGCTTGTGTCATACCAAAAAATCTTAACATTCTTTATATAAAATATAATAATATGGTCTCTTAAAAATTATGTATACATAATAAAGTTTTTTTCTACGAGATAATTCGTGCGAAAAACACATTAAAATGATTGAAACACCTTTCATATTATAAAAATAAAATTATAAAATAAGTCAATGATTCATGTGAGAATTTTTAATTAAGTTACATTAAAATAAAATTTAAAAATATATATAATTTTATTATAATATATTTTATTTGTCAAGTTGCAGCAGTTGTTGAAGATGTATTGGTTTTAATAATTCCAGTGGAGATTAATAAGAAAGGAGTGTGTAGAGGCGTTAGCAAAGTCATTTGCCTTTTGAATTTCTTGGCACTGTTTTCTGGCTCCTGTGGCTTTACAAAGTTTCATTATTCAACGCTTATTTTATACACCTTGAATCTTAAATACTTTGCTCGTATTCTATCTTCTATATCATTTATTAAAAGTATATAGAAAGCATCACCAAGACACATCACTATCTAAACTCTCCTATATACATAACACTCAATCTTTTTTATTATTATTATTATTATTTTTTTATTATTATTCTTGGACCGACCAGAACAAAATGCAGACAAAAAATTACAATGACCTTCAATTTTATCATCAAGGTATACATTTTTTTTTTTTTTTTTTTTTTTTGAAGGACAAAATAAATCGGATCTATTGTAACATAATGTGAACTAAATTGCTGAATAAGAATGAATGCCATATAGATATCTGGTGCTGTGCTCACGTATTGTAACTTTGCAATATAATCATGATTTTCATTGAAAGTAACAACTTTTTACTTTCTGTAAGAAAAAAAAAATCCTTAGCATCCGCTCATCAAAGTTGGAGAAAAAGATAATAATTTTAATGTTATTTCATATATATAAAGATACAGTAATAAATCACATATAACGTTTTTTGGAAAGTTTGATTATTATTTTTGTTTATATATAATTCATTATTATGACATAATTGAAGCACTAAAATTTATTAGATAAATTTCGTACTTTAAAAAGTATTCTTATTGAATTGTAATTCATTGTTTGTAGTAATATGTCGCTAGTGATTGATTGATTTTACAAATAAATAAATAAAAATACTTTTGAAAATTGTTTCTACAAAACTTTGACTCAAGCCCATATACCTAAAAGCTTGTACAGTCTTTCTACTAAAAAAAAATATCTTTATTGGCTTATGGAAAAAACGTATTGAAATGGAGTTTTGCGTCAATTGAACTCTCCATCTAATTGTGTGGTCATAAGCCCATATAAATCTAATTTTTTAGTAAAAGACCTTGCAAGACATAAAATTTTATTATATTTTGGCTGATGGAAACACTATGGGTGCAATTTATTAAAGTACAGATTCCGTCGCATATAAAATGTTAATCTATTGCCTTCAAGTAAAGGCAAAGAATAAACTTTTCTATGACAGAATCTGTATGTTGGTAACCTAAGATGCTATAGGATTTTCTAAGAATAGAATGACCATTGAATAAAATGCTGTATCATAGTATCTGTATACATACAGTACACAAACTTGCATCATGTGAACAAATGGAATCCACTGCAGTATATAATGAATAATATATACAAAATATAACTTGATTAGTTGAAATATCGTGACAAAACATAAATGAAAATAAAAATTAATGCTGTACACAGCCTAAGAAAACATAAAAAGACTTAATACAAGTGTCTGCATGTAATTAAAGTTTATTTTATTACTCTTTACTTATAATTTTATTCAAAATACCACTGAAATTAAATTTCCTACAATTTCAATAATAATAATAAAATACTTTTTTTTTTCAGTCAGTAATTTTAATTATGTTTTACTGACAGAAAACAGTAATTGTAGAGTTTAATAAATTGAAATAAAATAATAATAATAATAATAATAATAATAAGGAGTCAGGCTGACAATATTACAGTGAGTAAAAGTAGACGAGACAGAAGAGTAGAAAAGCTGTTTTGAAAAGAAAAAAAAAAAAGTAAAGGGTTTTTTATATGTTGTAACTTGGATGACCAAGTGGGTAGACAAATCCTAAGAAAGAAACTGAGGGTCGGCTCGTATGGCAAAACTTGTTGTATGTATATGCTGTGGTGCACATATTGCATGCCTCCATCTCGACTTAAGCACTTGACTGATCTAACCACAGTTGCCATGTTTTTTTTTTTTTTTTTTTTTTTTTTTTTTTTTTTTTTTTTTTTTTTTCCCCTGACAATATTTTACGTGTTTTATATTTGCAAAATATGAAAAAGAAAAGTTAATAAAGTAACACGAGACACATTAATTAAATAGTTTAATCTAATTATAAATCTCATTTATGCAAAGTTTTTGTTTTTAATTACACACCTTTGAATGAAATACTTCATAATACTGTAGTGATGATTTATTTTAATATTAATCTTATCATAATTTAAATAAATTACTTTGAGTTAGTTTTATAAGGGTGAATATTATTTACCAAAATAAATCCATAAAAAAAAATCTAACATAACAAATGCAAAGTTTATAATAATTTGCATTTTTTTTTTTTTGTTTATATACGTAAAATACTGAGATGGTGAGTATTAGTTTTAAAATAATAATAATTTAAACGGTATTTTCTTGAACGAATCTCTTTTTATATAGTTTTTATAATATCTGCGACTCTTAGTCACGCTATAGTATAATAAATTAGTAATAAATACGCAAAGCGTGCCTAATAATATATTGCAGTGCTAATATAGGCACAGATTTATGACAACTATAATTATAAATATTAAGTTATTTTCAAAATTGAAATTTCAGTCAGGAATGAAATAATCGAATTTGACGTATGGTGGTGAAATTGAAATCAGAACATTGACACGAATCTTATTTTCCCCGAGTAATTTCTTATACTTTAACTATAAACTTGAATTATAAATTTGAATTATAAATTTTTCTTTAATGCGTTAACATTATAAAAATCATTCACATATCATCATAAAGTAACTTAGAAGTTTTATTATTATTATTTTAAATAAACTTTTACTCTGTAATATTTTGAATTTTTTTTTTTTTTTTTTTTTTTTTTTTAACTTCATAAATTACAACGAAATGACTGCGTCTATAACAAAAATAGAAAATAAACAGCTGTGTTTTGTGGAAAACACGCAATCGGGGCTCGAAGCGCAAGGGGAAAAATAGCAGGAAAAAAAAAAAGAAAAAAAAGTGTGTTTGTGATGGTTTTGAGTGACGTGTGGTGTCACTTACACTCGCACTTGCACTGGCTGGGTGCTCGTGCGGTTATGCGAGTGACTTGTATCTCAAGTTCGATGAGCAATCGAATCAATCAATCAAACTATGTTAAATTTACAAGGTAACGAACATGTCTATATGCAATGATCACATTCTTAGGTTTCATTTAGCATAGTGTAATAAACTTCTTTTGTTATGTAATAATATCAAAGTGAAATGAATAATTTATAGAGATAATGATCCAAATAGGAATGTGATGTGTTTATAAGAAGATGATCAAGGAATGAAAAGAAGAGAAAAGATATACGGAAGCACTTCTTCTCTCTCTCTCTCTCTCTCTCTCTCTCTCTCTCTCTCTCTCTCTCTCTCTCTCTCTCTCTCTCTCTCTTTACGGCTACAGTTTTATATATAGATTTATTAATTATGTTTTATATTTTCTTGCCAGAGGTAAGATTAAAATATGTATAAAAAATGTTTCCGGTGTAATTATATATCTTAATTTAAATTTTATTTGAATATTAAAGAAACATAATATATAATTGAGGATGAGTAAAATAATAATATATAGTAATATATTTATATATAAAAAAAAATAAAGAAAAATATGCGTATAGTTTTGTATTTGTTACATCATAACCTGCACTCGAAGCTCTTCTTCAAAATCTCCATTACATATATGCTAAACAAATATATATGGATTCTCTAAGTGTGTATTTGAGAGAGAGATAGAGGCAAATGAAAAATGATAGAGACTCACCCTTCAGAGGAAATTGAGATGGTCAAAAAACACAACCAAAGGAGGGTTGTTTACATGACTATATTTATTTATTTCCCAATACATTCAAGTAAAAATAAAATTAAGTAATTTATTCGGCATTGACTATATAATTCGTACATTGCCGCGCAAAAATGATGCTATGTAATAATATAGGTATAATTATGCTGGATATCTTTAGTATGCTATTATTGTGTATTTTTATTTTTTCCGTGTTGATACAAAATTTTGCGTTATATATAAAACATTATACAGTTCTTAATTTAAGTATTGACATATCTGAACAAACAATAATTAAAATAATGCGTCACTTCATTAAATTTATTTTAGGAACTTGCGTATATGAAAAGAATAATTACGTATTTGATAGTACAGTGATTACAAATTAATGACGCACTGTTCTAAACAATTTTATAAATAAAACCTCTCACGTTCCTATTCTCAAAATAATTTTCTCTCTAATTATTTTGCTACACAAATTTTGCTAATCATGTAACAAATTATATCAAAAATTGATTATAGCAAAGAAACGGGGAAAAAAGACTATTAAATATTTTGAATTATAATTAAATTATATAGAAAATTCATTGCTCTGTAAAAATTAAACGGTATATGGAGTGAAATTTTTTGTTAATTTTATATATAAAGGGTTGCTTGCATAAAACATAAATATAGCAGCATAGTCTTACATAAAAAATTAAAGCTATGGGATTAGCATAGTATAAATAAATACATTTTTATACTATGGAATTGAATTAAATTTGATCGCTTGTTTAATTTTAGTTTCCTTCGTATTTGCGCCTCTCTCTCTCTCTCTCTCTCTCTCTCTCACTCTGTTATATAACTTTGCTACTGTATATTATTTTTATGAATGACGTTCGATGATATGCAATTTTTCTGTTGATCAATTTACAGCCAATGTTAAATCGTTAAACATTAAATTCAAAAAAAAAAAAAAAAAAAAAAAAAAAAAAAAGTTCACTATACACTTTTCTTACATCACCCTTAATGTAACTTATGATAATTATAAATTTACATTTATATCAAGATAGTGTTTCAATCTATAGTTTTAAATTACCTAAAAAAAAAAAATCAACTTTATGAGAAAAAAAAATCTTATGTTTCATTTTATTTTACCGGTAAGTGAAAGACGCAAGAGACATTTTTTTAAGTACTTTTAAGTAAAGTAAAGAATCTAAAGAGAATAAGCATAGAGAATACACGTGATATTCTATATTCTATAAGTTGAGAAAGAGAGAGATAATGTAATTCAATCTGTATACTATATACTTTGACTTGTCTGGCTTAACGTTAATCGGGGCTAAAGAGCTTAGGTGCAAGACAAGACGTTTTTACTTTTTTTTTTTTTTTTTTTTTTCTCCTCTTTGCGTGAGAATTCATATGTGATTATGTGTGATATGTTGAAATAATCTGCATATATATATATATATATATATATATATATATATATATATATATATATAATACAGTACATAATAGTATAGAGAAAAACATCAGACTCAAGATACATTTAGTATCGAACTCACGTCAAACGATGAAGGAATATTGTGTGGTTTGGACAGGTGCATCGTATATAAACACGACTCTCGTATTAAAATAAAAATAATAAATAAATGAATAAAAAAAAATATGTAATATAAGCAGCAGTATAGAAGCACCTTGTCAGATGAATCTAATGTCTTTTATATAAGCATAAGAAATAGATACTTTTTAATAAAATATTATAATATAAAATGAGAGTAAAAAATGGCACGAAAGTGCAGTTATGGCTTTAGGAAATGGATTCAATTCATTATTATATACTTTTTTTTTCTCGCGCGTGATTTTTTTTTTTTTTTTTTTTTTTTTTTTTTATGGTACCAAAATTTTAGCAATGCGGTTGTGGTTTCATTATAATGCGCGTTTCGCTTAAACAGAATGTGTAATTATATTAAAAAAGTTATCAGATCTGATAATACTGAATACATTTTAACTTCTACATGAAAATATTGTGCAATAACACTTCTAATGTGTTGTTGTATGGAAATTAACTTCCCGAAAATTGTTTCTCCATAGGGGATTGACCCAGCATGCAAACTGATTTCTGCTATTATTGCCATATTAAGTCCCGTGAACGTTATTCTTTGCCAATATTACAAAAGTCAGGCGTATGCATATATAAATTGCGTAATAACTACCACCCACCTGGTATGTATATTACGTGTATTTTTTTTTTATCAAGTACAACTTAAAAACAAAAATATGAACGTGATGTAACGTGCGTTAATGTCACGCAACACTAACATTATAACAGCTGGCCATGCACCTTGCGCTAACAGAAAAACAACGGAATAAATGCATAACATAAATATCACTTCCTCTACCTTGTAATCAAGAATCCAATAAGCAAATATTTTTAACCTTTTCCTAGAAATTCAATAATTATCAAAGATTTTTAAAGCAAAATATATGTATATGCCTCAGTGTGACAAAGCCTATTTTCTTATATACAATTGAGTAATATATCACAATTTTGTATCCAATTATGGAGCTATTTTTGTTTAATAAAAAAAATATATATGATTTTTATAAAAATTTGAAAATAGCTATTTATGGGATAATTTGTATGTGTGTGGTTTTGATATCCATTGCCTAGAAAAATGTTCATCTATCTCAATCATCATTTATCTATAAACGAGTATATGTATAGAAAAATGTGATGGATGGAACAATAGCGTCTATTCCTCGAGCCAAGGCGGCTGGCCTTGGAGGTGCAGAGCCGTGGAGAAGAAGCTGTTTGCTTTACCTTGCTCGTTCTTATACTGGCTTGATGCAATATACCATGGTACAGAAAACTATAAGCCTGCTGAGTTCATGGTACAGATCACGGCATAAAAATACAACCTAAACTATTTCTATAATATTATATAAATCCCCTACTGAGCAATACAACTAAAACAGCAGGATATCTCAAGCATTCAACTCTCTTCTATACTCATATTTAAATTGGATACACATTTTTCTATAATATTACGATACCTCATTGATGTTTTTTTTTTTTTTTTTTTTTCCTTCTTCTTCTAGGATCTCCCCTTTTAACAAAATAGAACTATTTTTTATATAATATAATAAAAAATGATAAAAGATCTTTTTATTTATTAAAATTTATGACTTTATGATCATTTTGTTAAGACAACGTCTATTTGTACGTTATTTTATTGATAATTTATGTATTTTTATTATTATTATAATGCATTTAAATGGCCAGTGGGGAAAAAAATAGGAACACCTCTTTTTAAAAAAAGTAACTAAAAATAATAAGTATCTCAGTTATAAAAAAAAAATAACAATATAACAATATAGTAATATTATAATGATACAGTTATTATATCTCGATTTAGTAATGAACAATACTGGCAGCTACTAATGATTGTGTTTCAACATTAAATGGTGCTCACTTTTTTAAATAATTAAAAAAAAAAGTTTTATAATAGTATGCAATGAAACTTAAAAATTAAAGAATTCGTGCGACTTCTATATACCGCACGTAATATAGAATACTATATATAAAAATATATACTATTATACATGACGAGGGGCGGACTGACCTGGGCAGCAATCGCACTGCGGGCCTTTGATCTTGAGGGCCCTGAAGATACGAACTATAGAAAAAATTCAAATAGAAGAAAAAGAGAAAAGCAATAGTTGCGAATAGCAGAAAAATAATAATTTACTAAAACACCTTTATTATTTATCACGTTTTTTTTTTTTTTTTGTTTTTTTTTTTCCCTTCAGTTTTAATGTTATATTAAAATTGTATTTTTAGAGTAATTTAAACGTTGTATACTTGTATTCGCCATCTTTCTCCCAAATAGGTCGAAGTTATGATTATGCGTAATTGTATGCTAACTATATATTATAATAATAACAATTTTTTCTTTTAACTTATTAATGCTGTTCAATTTTAAAACTTTTTTGCAGACTGGCAATTTTATAACCATTATGACAAACTTTAAAAAATATGCATATACATATTCGTGTCATACTTAAATGTTTTGTGAATAAATATAAATACACTATGAACTAAATTTTCTTGCTCGCCTCATAACCATATATTTACATACGTACTATGCATTATTCAACCATACATACTCTGATCGCATATAATTTAGTCATTTTTTCCTAATTTGGCCTCATCTCCTTTATTTCAAACAATTTGTTTGCAAAGTACTATTTGTCTTATATACATGCAATATTTACCCAAATAAGTAACAAATTAATTTTAAAGTTCGCCACTTCATAAAACTGTTCTGGTACGCAAATAAAATTGAGCCCTTTCCTTTTTCATGCAATTAAAACCAGCACATACATTATTTTTAAGTTTTGTATACATAATAAAAATATAATATTTTTCAATGTATATATAAAGGAAATATTGTGGCCACGGTGTTTTTATTTTTTATTATTATTTGACACCGCACCCCGGGCGCTTTTCCCATAGCCCGCCCCTGTACATGACAAAGCGTAATAAGTTAAGCAATGCGAATGCTAATAACTTTCATTGCATGACAGAATTTGACAGTACTTTTTATTCATATATATAAGCTATTTCCATACAAAGAATTAAAACTTTTTTTTCTTAAAAAAAAAAAAAAAAAAAAAAAAAAAGCCATGAAACTTGTGATATTTTTGGTTCAACTTTTTTATGCTTGCTATATATCTTATTTTTTAAATTATATACTGTACAGAAACTTTCATATAGCTATGTTAAGTATTTATATATTTACACATAAAAGAATGTAATTAAGTTAGACATGTAATAAGCAAAATGAAGAAAGAATTCTAATGGTTCATTGTGTTCACGCGACAACGAAAATAGTTTTTTTTTCCTTCATTCAAAGTTTTTAAGTTTATATTTTATATAATTATGCTTCCGTATTCTTTAAAATTAATTCGTATTTACGATCGAAATTGATTTTAAAATGTAATATTAAATACATTTGTTCAATGAACTGCAAATGCTTGTATATAATGTAGAAATATATATACTTATATGCGTATGTGTACTATTATAAAACATATTGAGCATGTTAAATTATTATCTTATTAAATTTTTTAAAAACATCTTTAAATTGAGGTCTGTAACTCTGGTCATTGATGTTATCGTACTAAATCAACAGATTAAAAAATATATATTATTATATAATTTAGAAATTTTATCACTTTTTATTTGCTATACTTGAAAATGTAACCTAACCTAATCAGAGCTCTCTTAGATAATAAATGATGATAAAAATGTTTTTGAACCCAAAACTATATAACGGAAGAATCGTTATTATAATAGACTCACGTTATATTATATAGAACTTTTAATTCTTAGTAATATATATATTTTTTAACAATAGTGAAGAGTATAGAGAAATTCTATAACATTAAATACTTTACATATTTTAAAATAAAAGTTGAAAGACTCTTGATTTTATTATCCATCACTATTATAGTCTAGTTAATACAACAAAAAATTCCACGAACAACTCTTGTCAAACTTATATAAAATAAATAGAAAACGCAAGCCGCATTATTGCCTTTGCTTTAATTTCCCTCAGGCAATTTTTTTATTGCATTCCACTTCAAACTTTAAAATTTATATACTGTTTATTAGTTATGGGGTTTCAAGTCATATATTAAAAAAAAATCTTATTTTATTATTATATAATATATAAACGACAATATCAACGTTTCAATAAACATATTATATATAGAGAGACTAAATAAATATTTTATTGACTTAAATTGAATAAACACTTTGCAAAAGCGGATCTTTATATGATTGTCATAATCATATTGTAAAGCTATTATATAAAGTGCAATATAATAAAGTTCAACTTGTCTTCAAACACTACATATATATATACGCCTTCCACTGCACTATTACGTATTATATTAGATAATAATATATCCAGCCATATGGTATAAGGGCTGGATATATACGTCATATGTAGGGTATAATATAATGTAACCTACCCACCCACTTCAAAATATTATATAAGCCAAGGGGGTGTATTTTTTTTTCTCCAAGAGATTTCCCTCACATGCAAACATGCGTTCTTGTGATAACGTTTTGATAAAACCTTAAAAGCAAAGTTAAAACTACATGTGTTTACAAACAATAAAATAACAAAAAGTTGTCACACCTTTAAAAAAAACATTACATGTTAACTTCAACTAACCTGCATTACACGCATATCAAATATATTTTATTATTATTCTCACGCATTTTATATATAATAATATTAATTGTAATTTAAATTAAAAAGACCATTTTATTTTATATTATTGATATTATATTAAGCGGAAATTAACAAATCAGAACTAATTATAGAGTAGCATTAATTTAATTTATCCACTCCCTATATAGATCTATTTATATATAAAAAAAATGCTTGTTTTTATTTTATCTTCTATATGTATATAGGGGATACAAAAATTAGAAATAAAAATTTATTTTATTAGTCTATATATTATGTATGTATAAATTATTTCCTAATAAAATTCACTTAAAGTTGACCGCACAATGTTATCGATTATTAACTTCTAATTTTCTTTTAACTTGGCACATTTTTTTTTCTTTTAGTTCAACGGCACTTTTTTAATTGACCTAATCAGATAAACGTGAAGTATAATAATTGGTATATATTTTTTATGTTTAATCATTCGTGGAAAACATGCTGTTAAAATAAAATACAAAACAAAAAAAAAATTTTTTATTTTATTTTTTTTGTAACGAGCTTATGGAGCCAATGAGAGTGAGAAAAAAAAATGCTAAACAGTGAAGTTGTTGTTTCTTTAAAATCTATCAGATAGTAATAAAGCAAGTAATAATCGTTCAGCTTACATTAAAATTAGTGACACACCAAGTTTAGTACGCAGGGTTATAAAGCACTCACCGTTTTTATTTCTACATGCAATAATTTTTCATTTATCCTATTATATTCAGCAGTAACTATAAAATCTTTTTGCACTCATTAATATATAATTACCATGAAAACTTTTGAATTTATATATCTATATTTTTTTTATATGTATTATAAATTTTTAAATACTAATAAAATTTGAAGCCATCTGTACACCTATAAATGTAACATAAAAAAAAGGGGGAAATAAATAAATTGAGTATACTGTATTACAAAATATATACAGTTTTCTATGTATATACGTTATGATTAAAAGGAATAAAATATAATAAAGAATGATCGATATTTATAGCAAAAACTGTTGCATGTTCTTTGAAGAGAATATAACATTAGAGAAACGGAAACAAATGTTGCACGTACTATTTTATATGACATTTGGTTTAGTAGTAATATAAATAGGGTCTTTTTTTTTTTTTTTTTTTTTTTTTTTTTTTTTTTTTTTTTTACCATCTGGCCATTGCATTCAATATTATACATATATAAGAGCACTTGTTTCGAGTACATATTTTGCACCACTACGCGGTGGTATCAAAATAAAAGAATAATGAATGTATACAAAGAAAGAGTATAATATAAAAATATGTTGCAAATTAAATGAATGCACGTACTTTGTAACTTTCCTATATCCAAACGTATTCTATATGCTAAAAAAATTGCAGTTTGTGGTTAATAATTTCCTAGTTTTTATTTAACAACTTTCAAGTATAAAGTCATGTTAAATCAACTGAAAAGGTTTATAATTTTAATTATATTTAATTTTTTTATAACTTCATTTTAAAAGTCAAGTGTTTGAGATACATATATACGGTATACGATTATACTAATTGTTCCGCAATAAAAACTTGAATACAGTGTAATTAAAAATATATTATATTGAAAAATATGCCGAGTGTACACTATAGATCTCATATTTCGTCCTCAAGCTTCCGGTATGAGGGCGGTCTTACTTCCGGTTAGGGTTCATATGTGAGGCCTCTCTTCCCTCAATATCTTGTCTAGGGAAGAATAAAGGAAGAAGGGAGATTCACGTTGGCATGTCTCGTTTTCGTGCATATATTCGATAAGAAAAAGGTGACACAAATCTTCCTCAACTTTCAGATGTTTATCAATTGACACCCAGACTAAACCACACCCTGTCTATACAGTGTACATCATATAAATAACAAAAGTGCGATTAAAATCGATAATTATTTGTAATAAATATTATTTCAAGGTAAAAATCTCATTTCTTTTTGAATAATGTTTAATATGCATCATAAGTTAACGATTTTGAAATTTATGCATATGTATATTTAAACAATTGGATATACGTGGTTGTTTCAAAGAACCGACACCTCTCTATATACCTACACATAGGTATGAAATAAGCAGGAAATTCATTGTACCTGCAGTCATGTGTGTCATTGTAACATATTTAATTTAAAAACTTTTTGCAAAACCATTCAGCATGAAATACAATAACAAAAAGTTTAGCCGTATATTTTTTTGTCCTCTCTTTTGAATAATAGTTACAATTTTAAAACTTTCTCAATTTTTAAACAATTTTTAATGCCGAGATACACAAATATATAATATAACATGCCTATACTGTAAAGCGCATAGGTAAATGTAGGTACTTTTAAAATATGTTAAAATATATATTTTTAAATACTTCCTCATAATATTGAATAAAAACTCTCTTAACTTCCTTATTTTTACATTCTATACAACATGCTATTAAAATTCTTATTTTTTAATAAAAATTGTTATTAAATTAAGCCACAAGATGTTAAATATTGGGCTAAGAATTAGGCATAATTATGGTTTACGTTAGTGGTATAGTAAATACAAAACGTTGCACCTCCCCTAAATTTTTATTATTATAATCCAGCTGGTTTTGATCGCGAGCACCTCGATCAACCGTCGTCACACGCCTCCCTCTTTTTTTTTTATTATTTTTATTATTAATACATAAGCAAAAACGTTGCGGTGTGGCTAAGCGTCAACGGATTTCAGATTAAATATATTGATTTCAATCTCAATAAGCTTTTAATTCCAAAATAATTTACAAATAATGAGCTATACAGATTTTATGGTATAATTGATTTGCTGAAATAAAAAGTGATTTATTAGATTGTTATTAAATATGGCAATCGTTTATATTAATGTTTTACGTCAGTTACAATTGCATTGCCATGTTTGAATGAAATTGTTCAATTCTGCATGAATAATTAGCGTATCGAATAGTATAAGTCTCATTATACTCTCTCTCTCTCTCTCTCTCTCCTTCTGAGAAGAACGTCAGTTTCTGATGAATACGCCTTATACTGTATATTATATTGCAAAAGTTTCTACTTAGTCAATATATAGAGGTAAATCACCGAATCTGCATAAGTTATTAATATATAGATATAGCATCTGTTTTTGAATCAAGATGCTAATGAATGGAAATGTTCAGATAAAAAAAAAAGTAGATTGTAATAACATAAAAAAAAAACTTTAATACTGCATACATTGATTTCAATAAGAAACAAAATAAAAAATGGGATGAGTAATTTTTCTATTTTTGTACTATTATAGGGCAGTTCTCTTTTATCAGTATGAAGAGAAACGGCAGCTGTTACAGAATGAAGATAAAACTCGTTACACTACATACATAATACGCGTCCTTGCTACAAATTCTGTTTACTACGTGTGCCCATGCTTGATGCTCATCATTACTTTGTGCTTATTCATCACTGACTGGGGGTTGCCTTCTGTATATCAATCCCCAATACAACCCCATTGTCCGTTCACCTCGCGACGTATATATTAAAACCCACCCTCTACAACTTATTTTTTTTTCTTCCCCGTGTGATGCACATGTTTGGCTGCATAAACATCGATCATGCACGAGCATACATTATTACACTTTTTGCTATACACATGTAAAAACACTATCACGTCTTAAATTTCTTATCTTCACTTTTGCAGCAGCGGTAAAAATTATCTTTATATATGATATACTTTCAACCGGACTCTGATTTCAGCATATTAAATTTCAATTTACATATGAGTTTATTTTACTTTCAAAGCCGCTCTTTGTACTTTTTTTTCTCTCCACAGGAATAAAATTAATACACATTTAACAATATAATAGCACCACTGAAATATTCTTGTTCTATAGCTTCGCCAATATTCTAAGAAAACGAGAGAGAAGTAAAAAGACAATATTATTTCAGTGCCGCCCCAAGATTTTTTATTTTATTTATTTTTTACCGTTTATACAAAACTGTATTTTATAAAAAGTGTGGCACGCCAGTGACATAGAGCACTCATTTGATGTGACATTAAGGCCCACAGAAGAGCAGACAGAAGACGTTCTTATATTACTTGAGGGTGACCTCTCTCTATGCTCACTCGCGTGCGTGTGTTCCAGTCTTTGTGTCTGTGCAACGCACTGCATTTCGGCCAAGCGTGTCTCCATCACCACGCTACACTGTGTTGTCTATGAAGCCGTGATGCCAAACAAGAGTCAATGTCTTTTATTTTATTATTGTTACACAAAAGCAAAGCTTCAATCCCCGCATCAATAAAAAATATAAAATAAAAAAGAGCATGCAGCCAGGATTTCTTTTTAAATTTATAATAAGTCCTGGAGCATTTTTCTTTCATTATACAATAGTACAATAACAATGAATTAAGTTGTGAGGTTTTTAAAGAGCTTACGGCAAAAATGACAGATTGACAATACACATATGGAAAGATTTTTATTTAATAACTTGCGGTTAAAAATCAATTAAAAATTATATCATGTTATCTATAGGCTCTGATATTAAATTATTATTTTGATATAGTGTTTATAGAGTCTATAATGATAAGTTGGATTTTTTTGGTTTTATCTTTATAAAAGATGATTTCTTTATTCTCTCTCAAACAATAAAAACCATTATTGATGAGAAAATTAAGTTGGGCTAAAAGTAAATTATCTCCATTTTTAGAAACAAATTAAGTTGTCTTAAATAATCAGCGCTAACAGAAGATATAAAAATAAATAAATATAGTATTGACTTTATCCTTGGGTGGCGGCGAGGAGACACCGTGGGTTCGACACATCGCTTTCTGAGTGCTTGTAATAAATAAAGGTAAAACATGAGAGAGACAGCTGGGATAAAAATGGGTGGAGGTCTGGAATTTTTTTTTTTTCCTGTGGGACAAGCCAACTTGAATCCTATAACTAACAATGATAAGGGGTGAGGTGACAATAGTCTTACTTATTGGGGTACATACATACTATACTGGCTGCAGTGCGTATATGCATTGCACTTAAACTCTCTTTATGCGTATTATGCTAAATCCAACACACATACACTAACACGGCTCGTACTGTGTGTATAAAATAATACACCGCCCATTCTAGTTTCCTTCGAAACGTAACGCCTCTACATTTTTTTTTTTTTTTTTTTACTGACAGCTTTTTTAACCGACAGAGCAAGCCCTTCAAATACCTTGCGGTGTGCTTCAAAAGGGGATAATATTATGTATATTTTCATTTACTAAATTCAATATTTATTTATTAAATTTTTAAATATCTTTTAAATCCTAAACATTTTTCTATATACATAAAAAAAGAGAAGATATCACGTACGTACAAATGTGTACCATGTATTATTTAACAGTATCTATGAAATAAATCTTTATACTGATATACTTATCTAAATCTGTGATGTAATAATACTTATTGTCAAGTCAATTTTATAAACAAGGCGATTAAAGACTTCCGTGTACAATAATGCACTTAAATCCTTTTGTAATCACATAACGAAAGAAGCATAATAAAAAAAAAATTAAATCTTAATCATAACGTTTAAAACACGATATGCATGTTAATAATCTTTAAATAATATACATTTTTATAAACATTCATCTTTTTTTTCTTCCATATATATATAGAAAAATATTTACATTATATATTCTCTTATACATATTTAACACATAAATTAAATCACCTTACTGGTATGTTATAATATATAAAAGAGAGGAAAAGTTGATGCAGTGATATGGAAATTTATTGTATGGATCGATTGCTTAAGCCGGTTGCGTGTATGTACTATTATATTGTCAACCTTTATATTATAGTATAATATTAGATATCGTGGTGCTGGAGAATTTGACCACTTTTTGCCATTATTATTATAATATTCTGGAAGTTTGATGCAAGCAAAAAAAAAAAAAGCCCAGACTATATAATGGAGGTCATTGTGCAAGTGTATGATGTGTGCATACGCGGCTTACACACTGCATGTTGTTGGGTTTAGAAAGAGGTCAGCGGGTCATAGATCTCTCTCTCTATTTTCTCTCTCCCATAAGAGTGACCAGATCATTAAGAATCATACCAAAAATTATCCTACTATTACATGAAAAATACGTATGTATAATATATAGACTATACATTATGCATGCAGTAAAGCAGGATTTCTGCTTTCATGCACGCAAACCGAAACATCGATGCAGCATAATATAACTTGCATTATTTAAAACACTTGCATCTAAAAGGACTGCAATATAGCATTATAAATGAAAAATAAAAAGTAATATATTTTTATTGTTATTTTATATTATATATATTATATATTATTAAAAAAATAATATCAATGAACTTAACAATAACAAATGAAATAGTAATATACAAAATGATTATTATTAAATTTTATATATGTGACCATGCTACTAAAGTCCGTGTGAATTTTACATTAAGAAAACAAAGGTTTCAATTTAAATTTAGTAATGTAATGTATAATTTTGTGAATTATTACTTTTTTTTTCCCAACATTCCTAGTAAATTGTGTGTATATATATACGCGATATCTTTCAAAAGAAAACATGTATTATATAATGCTTCATACAACTTAAAAGTAAAAACATTTTAAAATTGGCCAACCATTTCCTTAAATTTATAAAAGCATCTTTATTAGAGAGTATGTGATCATTAAATTTTAAATGCTATTTGCGTGAGATAACGTAAATTATTAATTAAAATGTAATTGAAAATAATGGAAATCAGCTATGTTCATAATTTTTTTCCTTGAAATTAAAAAATCACGTAAATTGAAATATAATCCCAATGTATAATGGATGTCGCGTTTCGTTCACAGGATGTTTCATCATCCTATAACTAATAATTATAATATCCAATAATGTACCAGAATAGATTATAGGGATGCCCCAAGAATATGCAAATTGTCATCACATTATAATGCTGTTCTTCAAGAAATGAAAACCGGTTATCTGTTTTAAAAGATTTTTACATAAAAGTATTAATATGGATTTTAAAGCCTGTCTCAAACTCAAAAAAAAAAAAAAAAAAAAAAAAAAAAAAAAAAAAACTTTTACTTATGATGACTCAGAGCTACCGACATAATTGCAAAAATGACGTTATTTAAATAACAAGCTCGATCTTATTTATTATTGTCATATTTTTTTATTTCTACATCTTATTTTGATTGGATTTTTTTTTTTTTTTTTTTTTTTTAATAAATGACGTCACCTTTTTGCCTATATGATTATTTCCCACTATACGTGGTGTCAACTCAGGTCAAATTTTTCACTCTTGTCAATTCTAGCCACGATGTTGCACTGCATGCTCTGCGTATATAATAGGTCACGAATGCCAACTACATTGTCTTTTACATTTTCTTTTTACCATAATTCTTATATTATAAATTTATATTCATATTTTTTTTATATAACACTGAAATAAAATTAAACAGTAATATCTGAATTTTACCGATAATGCATTTTTTTATATCACACACACAAATTTTGATTTCGTAGTAATTAAAATTTTATAGAGCAATCAGTAAAATCAGAGTTTTCTTTCCTCCTAAAGATTTTAAGCATATGTCCAGTATTAAATGTTTAATTTCATTGACGCATTATACGTTATAAGTAAAAGGATTCATTGTTGAAATCAAATTTATAACTTCACTCTTCAAGTTTATGTTCATAAAAAAAAAAAAAGACGTGATGATTATACTTATATATCAAATTTAATTGGCGAAAGACGATGACTGAAATAAAGAGGGTGCTCTTTATGAATGCTTCACTTGTTTCAAGAAGAAAAAAAAAGAGCATGCACATCATCTTACTGTAGATTAAGAAACTGCGTAATTCTGCACTCATCACAGTATTATATATAATGTATGATATTGTATTTTACTTCTGCAGCAAAAATTATTGTTTATCTTATATTATATATGCCGCGCTGAGATATATATATAATACTTCATGTTGGAAGGTTCAAAACGTCGGTTTGATAACAAACTTTAACTTATGACATGCAAACTCTTACATGCATGCATGCTTAAAACGGTCTAATTCGATCACCGTTAAACCAGTTAACTATAATACAAAACTTCAAACAAATTTATTAAAAATATTATGCTAATATTACGTATATATATAGTTTTTAAAATTTTTAAAATAAATATGTATAATAACGTTGATAAATTTTACATTAAATATATACAATTTTGTCGCATTGATTTTAATATAGTGTATAAATTACAAATTCCATTATAAGTAAAAAAAATATATAATATAATGATACGTTTACTTTAGTAATTTTCTGTCCACCAGATAAGATTTTTTTTTTTTTTTTTTTAAATCTATGATGTTTAATGTGTAAATTGCACGAACAGTAACACAGAGTTTCATGAATGTGGAATCAGATTAAAAAAAAAAACTATATAAAAGTTATAAAATAAAAATCGACAACTTAATGCAGTAATTTATTTACGATCTGTCGGTTGAAAAAAATACGAAATTCCAATCATTTATTTACACAAATGAAAAACTTACTAAATGTTATCATCTTTCAGTAAAAATTTATTCATTTGAAATTTGCATAACATAACAAAAAATTCCAAGATTATAATCTTAGTTGGCAAAACAACTAACGGGTTCCGCCTTTAATGTTCATAGACAAAAAAAAAAAAAAAAAAACGATATAGAGCGACGCATGTCTGCACATTTCAAAATTAATAACACTTATAAGGTGCTGTATTATACTTGTTTGTTTTTTTCTTCATAATTTTCCTGTTTTCATGACAGTTTCTTCAAAGTCTCTTCAAGGCGTATATATATCTAATCAATATCAATTCTATTGACTCGTGGTTATACTGTTGAGCATGATCATACATTACAATCCTGTATAATGTGTTGTTTTTTTTTAATACATATAATTATACTGCTTAAAGAAAATTTTTGAAACAAAAAATGTGTGACAGTAGCCATACTGTATATAATTATGTAAAATTGCATCCTTTTATCTTGGGAAGTACAAAGTGCAAGTGCGCAAAAGATGCAGATTTGCTCCTCGCTTAAAACTTCAGTATTTTGTAGCTGAGAGAATTCTAACTCATTGTGGTGATACATGCAGTAAAAAGAGCGATAATGCATTTCAATTTGAAGAAATATAGTCACGTTTGTTCCGTTAGCATATTGATAACAATACTAATTATCATACAGGTGGTAAATGATTACACCATACTTCAGTGCGACACCTGAACTTGTAGGTACTAAATTTTAAAATGAACATATTTTCTATAATAGAAAAAAAAAATAAATATAAGCAAAGCAACTTTTTCACGAAGCATTAACTTTTTTAATATTATTGTTATTGTGAAAGAGTGAATGACATAAATGACATACGAAATGACATAACAAGCTATAATGTATGTGACATATTTTTTTACGCACTTCTTATATTATATAAATTGTAGAATGATAATGACATGAGATGAATAAAAAAAAAAACTCTTTTGGGGAATTTTAATAAAGAAGCCCCACCACCAAATTCTTAAAAAAATATTCTTAATTAATTAACGTAATAAAAAATAATTTAATTATAAGCAAGAATGTCGCACATTGGTGCGCTCTCTGATTGTAGTTAATTAATGACAGTTTTTGCGTAGGCAATTTTAATACTTTGAATTTTTTTTAAATTTCCGAAGTACTTCTTTACAGAGTATATTTACCTAAAGTACCCTATTTTTATGTAAATGTAAAAAGAAACCCACACACTTAGCTGTGTGTTCATAAAAGGCTTTAGCAAGTAGTTTCTTAAACTGGAGAGAACATGAAAGAAAACTTCTGCAGGTCTGAAAAAGGGTAAGATAAAAGAAAAGATTGCTCCATGAGAATATAACAAATAAAGGTACATGTATATAAAAAAAATATATAATATAATAATAACATAAAAGAAAAAGGTATATAAGCAAAAAGGGGAATAAAAATAAAAACAAAATAAAATTTTCTGAAGGTATTATGGCCTTGAGAAATGGCGGGAGGATGATCATTATAGGAATATTCTTCAAAGTCGAGTCACGAGTAAGCTAGGTATTCGAAAATCATAGGTTATGTATTTCTTGAGCAGTAATAATAATAATAAAAACGTGATCTACTTTATCATTTTTTTTTCTCTCTCTTATTCTTATAATTTTAGCAACTTTTTTTCTTTTAGCTACGTTTCATTTATCACAAATTTTTATTTTTGATGCATCATTTTACGTGATTACTTTTTCCTTGTACTATATAGCAATTAATTAACATTATAAGAGATAAATATTACATAAGATAGGTCTTCCTTGTACCTGAGCAATGAATATACCGGCAGACCTATATGGTTATTATTTAATTACATTATTATTTTTTTTCCTTTACATAATTATACTTTTAAGTATTAAAATTAAGATTATGAATTATTAGCATGAAGATTGTATTTTATAATTTAGATAATGAATCGTGTGTACTTTTTTTTTCTTTCTTTTCGTTGGTGATTACAACGAATGAATTCGAAAATGCAATGGCATGAACGTCCTACGCAAACTCCAATTTTATCTAAAAGTTAAAAAGAAAACTTTTTTTTTCTTTTTTCCATATGATAATTCATCGTAAAAAATACTCGTTATTTATATGCTGAAAGGTCTCGATAACTTATTAATGAATTTATTGATGTTTTAATATTGTACTTACGGACAGTGACAGTGCGTGCATCGAGTTTTTCGGCGACAACTTCCAGGTGACATATCCTCTGCTTGAGGCTAGTTGCTCTTGCATTCACTTCACCCAATTCTTGCCGAAGTTCTGCAAAAATTTCCTCTGCATGTCCCGCTAAAGATGCTAATTGTCTAATTGCATTACTTAATGTACAATTATTTACTGCAATCAATTCACTATTATCTCTTGTTAAAATACTATTGTCTTCAAAGTTATTAGCATCTGTGGAACGACTCACATACAAGGGTGTCACCACTCTTTTTATAAAAGGCATAATAAACTTTTTTAATTTACAAAAGCTAATATTTATGATATATAAGTCACATTTTTTCAAACACACAACCTCTCTCTCCGGCTTCTAGATTCTAACTGAAAAGATATGGGGAGGGGGAAAAAAGGGCGATTGCTTTGCCTGTGCTTTGCAGCCTGTGAAGCAGGTATACTTCCCCCCTCTCATTCTTCAATCGTGCACATGGCCAACTAAAAACAACTTTATCGGACCAAAGCTGAAGTACCGTGTGCTATGTTTATCTTATCATGTAGCTAAATGAGTAATATAAACTTTTTTTACGAAAACCTTGATACAAATCGCATGGAAATTTCAGCAAAGCTGAAAATACTTTGAACAAAACAAATCACGAACTTTTCCCGCTTAGAAAGTTCGATGGCACAAAAAAAAAACTGTTTTCATAATGTGCTGCCACCTATTGATTAGCTTCAGCACCACCAGGGCTCGTGAGCACCACTTGACAATATTTTAAACAATTCTGATTTTTTTATTCCTTCATAGGCTATAGGCTTCTGATCTCTCTCTCTCTCTCACACACACACACACACACACACACTCATTCACGCATTCATTCCCTCTACCTTATAGCTGTTTTTTTGCAATTTAAATATAATTATATTAAATTACATTTGCGCACTAACATTTTATTGTCCCGCAGACATTTTTATTATTATTTTTTAATTATTAACCATCCTCTTAAAATGTAAGTGAAAATTAATTGTTTTTTATTTGTGTAAATTTATTAAAAAATATATTTAACTGACGATACAGGCAGGGTGAATTTATTTAATTTCAAATTTTTAAATCTACAGCTTTTTAGAAAATAAATTTAATTTGATCAACATAATCGAATGTTTTAAAAATTAGTATTATTGTGACCTTCAGGCTGCATGTAAGAATTGAAATTTTTATTTTCAAACAAAATTTGACGCATTTGGTGTTTATTTTGAAACCTCGCTTCAAAAATGTCTTCCAGGAGGAGCGAGGAGGGTATAAATTGTGCGTCATTAAAATTTAGTAAATAAAAGTTGATAGATAACTATAATCTATAATACTATATATAAAACCCAAATTATAAATTATTATTATAATTGAGGCTATAACCTCATTAATTATAAAAAAGGCCAAACAAATGGGGCATTCCAGATTACCTTGAGACTATGTTTTTAATTACTAAATATGTGTATATAGCTTATATATAAAAAAGGCACAATTTAAAAAAAAAAATTACATAATATAAATTTTTAAAACCCCACTTGGCAGTTCAAAGTTATATAATGGGATTCTAATTTCGGGGACTTTCAAAACGAAAAAATTCAAAATGCTGAATTTTCTGACCACAATAAGCGTCCCATGCACTACCAGGCTCCCCCATAATAGTAGAAATAAAGAACTTTAAAATATTGTTTAAAAATACTGATTAGCATATTTCAATCAGGAATAAGGACTAATAAATTCTATGTACATGTTGTACCGTATCCTGAAATCTTGGGAAGGTCACTTTGTGGAAGACTTGGTCTAATCTAAATACCGCTGCCAATTAATTATATTGCATACAGTAATATATTGAATTAAATTTATTTACTGCAGGTTCTGATCTGTACACAGAAAATTGGAGCCTATAAATTTTACGTTTAATTGCATGCAAATAAAACAACTTACTATAATAGGTAAACTTTTTATTTTTATCTATAACAGAATTAAACTCCAATATAATAAGTAGCCGAGCATTTATTTAATAGGTATTAATTTTAATTTATTTTAAATTTTATAAGAAGGAAGAATATAATAAGAGAAAGAGAGGTGAGAGTGAGAATTACGAAATAAAAGCAAATAATCTTTATTTTATAACCAAATGAAAACGATGCAAATTAAATAATATTAAATCTAACACGCGCAGTTTAATTTATTCTACAAAAGTAGTATTTCATTTTATAATAATTTCTATGCTAAGTAATTATATTTTATTAAATAATAACATTAAAAAAAATCATAAAGCCATACAATATATTTTCACTTTAAAGCTACTCAATTAAAAATCTATAATTAGAATAATTTAATTTTTTTTAAGTTAACGTCGCCCAGCGTAAAAACGTTTTATTCTTTTAATACATATATTTATTTTTAAATTATTAACTTTTTTTTTTTTTTTTTTAATATCTGAAAATTTAAAGATTATTTTGTATTATTATTTTTAAAAATATTGCAAAACAAAAATCACTTTTTTTTTTTTTTGCTTATACAAAGAAAAGCTATCTATGTTAATTTGAAACACAATGGTGCGTTGTTTTGTTATATTATGGACAGGAACAACAATTTAATATTATATAAACTCATATAATACTATGCTATATATAGGTCGATATATATATATATATATATATATATATATATATATATATATATTTGTATGTATGTATATGTGTGTGTGTTCCATAATGTTCCATTCTGCAAAAACAAGAATTTTATAATACTTAAAATTGTAATTAATCAACAATAGGACAGGAATAGGTGTATCAAAACAAGTTTACATACCACATTGCTTTTTTCCCCTTTGAATACAATAAATACAGGCCTTCCTGCCTGAGCAAATGCTTTTTTAATCACAGACAAATATAATTTTTTTCATTAATTTTTTTTCTCCCAGAAATAAATTTAAGTAAATCGTAAAATGCATAAAAATAAAACACTAATTGGTCCTAGCGACGGCTGAATGCTTAAACTTGCACTTTTTGGAGGAATCCATTCAGGTATGTATCCAGTTTTGTTCATCATCCAACGAAATCCTTTTAAATCTGTTTTCTTTTTTAATTCAGGTCCAACTTCCACTCGAACTCTTGCGTTGTATTCATTAAGCATTCGTCTCTGAAAATAATAATAAAACAATGAAAGCGATTAAAAAAAAAAAAATGAAGTGTTAACATGACATTTTTGCATTGAAAAAATATTTCATAAAATGTTTTTGCTATCATAGTTTTTTTCTCTCTCGCTCTCTCTCTCTCTCTGTCTGTCTGTCTGTCTGTCTGTCTGTCTGTCTCTCTCTCTCTCTCTCTCTCTCTCTCTCTCTCTCTCTCTCTCTCTCTCTCTCTCTCTTTTTCTTCTTCTTCTCCAAAACGTAATTTATTTGACAGTGTGAATCAGTCTGAACGATTAATAAAACAAGAAAATATAAATCAGCATCCAACATCTATGTCTTAAAATCACTTAAAATAATAATAATATTAGAAATATAAGATAAACATGACGTAATTTTATTCATTTTAGTCCATCTTTTAACTATCTTTTTCGTAATATTATGTTAAGAATTGACTTTGAAAAAGCAGAAACAAGGAAAATATTTCGAAACGGTTTCTTCAAATTAAATGTTGTATATTGATTGAAAAATAAATACCAAATCAGGAGCAAGAAGGTCCAAATTGATAAGCTTAGGTTCATAAGGCACCAAAGTTGCAGAGCGAAAACCCAAGTAAGGTCCAGAAACATTATACTAAAATGAAAGGAAAAAATATATATGAAATTCATGTTTTTATTTCTTCTTTATTCAATGAACTATATAATATACTTACTTTAGTATGCACATTGATAACTTCCAAAATATTTTCCAATCGTATTCCAAAATTTTCTTCCAAATAAAAACCTGGTTCTGAAAGGAAAATGTAATTTAATATACATTAATGATTCAGTTCCTCATTTCTTTGTGCTATAGTATATTCTTACCATCTGAGAAAAAATGTCCTACTTCAAATGTTTTTCTGTATTTACTGTTGTAATGTATACTTATAGGTGCTGAAATGTAAATATATAAAAAAATCTTTAAAATTCAGGATATAGTAAATAAAGTTGAAGTGATTAATGGAAGTTGATCTTTATACTTACGTTCATGTACTGCAAGGTAGGCACCTATACCATGACCCGTGCTGTGTCGATAATCCATTCCAGCAGACCAGAGAGGAGAACGAGCTAACACGTCAACGTCTGTTGTGTCTACGTTGGATGGGAATATTAGACGCGCCAGACTTAACTGGCCTGCTAAAACACTGCGTCGTAAAATCATAAGTTTAATTTTTAAAACTAATATTAAACAATTGTGACATTACCGAGTATAAGCTTCTTTTTGTAAAGCTGTTGGTTCACCGAAATGAAAAGTTCGTGTTACATCAGTAGTACCATCTAAAACAGATTTTGTATTTTTGTTTTCCTTCTTTATATAAAGATAAAATCAATAAATTTTCTAATGCAAGTCATCAATTAAGTGGTGATTTTGTTAACAGATGCTTGGGAAAATATTACATTTGAAGGGTATTTTCTGTTCACTATTCGATACTTTTAACATACATGCAATCATGTCAAACAATTTATGCGACAAACATGGCAAAACAAGTAAAAATATAAAAGGACCCATAAATTGAAAATATTATTATTCATTTATTATTATTACATTTTTATACCTTCATATTGGCCACCAGAGTCAAGTACTAAAGTTGAATCTTTTTTAATCGGAAGTGCAGAAATTTTTCTGGGTCGATAATGAGGTAATGCACCATTCGGTCCATATCCAGCGATTGTGCGGAAACTTGTGCCCTCACTGAGAGGTTGGTCGAATCGAAATTGATCAACAAATGTTGCCACAGTAAGCTCATCCCAAGTTTCACCTTCAGCGAACTGTAAATAGATTTGATTAAATAATAATTTATGTAGGTAGCATTGAAACAAAAAATTTGTAATTTTGAGAAGAAAAACAATTACCTTTTCTTCCATGTAAGACATAAAAAGACATATAGCAGCCGCGTCACGAATGTGTGCTCGTCGCATTCCTTCGATTTCCACCTTATTCTTGACTGCCTTTAATGACATTATAGGTGATGGACGAGCTATTCTCTTTTCTACAAGTATCTATACAAATAAAGGACTAATTACATAATTATCATTTGTAATGTAAATGGAGTAAATTCATACCTTACTATATATTGCGTGACTTGCACCCTGACTGTAAGTAAAAGGAGACGGAACTAATACTTTATTCCAGCGTTGAGATAATGTTGGTAAATCTGTCCAAATTTGTTCATATTCATGGATTCTAAAGAAAATTTAAAATATTTAAATCATGTTATTATAACATATCAATAATATTTAAAGGGCTTACCTAACGCAGTATTCATTAAAACAATTAACACTATGAAGATGTGAACGTACACGTTCAGATAAGCCAGATGGTCCACCAGGAACGTAAATATCAATGTTGTCTATTGTCAGTAGTAAATATGAACGTACCACAGGTACATAAGGTGCATCTCTTCCGCGGATATTGAGTAACCAAGCTATCTCATCAAGAGCTGTCACTATTTGAGCGTGAGCACCAACAGCTTGCAATGCAGTACGCACTCTCTGAACTTTACTCATCCACGTTTCACCTACAATTATAAATAAAAAATAAATATACATATTTGTTGCAAACATATAATTATTTTTAATATATACTTACCAGCATATTTAAAATCTTGCACAAAAGCAGTATTCTTTGGATATTCAGGTCTATTTTTAGTCCAGATATGATCAATAAGATTATTATAGACAGCTACCAAAGTTATGTTTTCTCTGGCTGGAATCATGAAATTTAATATTTATTTAGATTTTGTGAAACATGAGTTGAAAAAAACTATTTTATTGTTTTGACTTTTATAATAATAAAACAATAATATAAATTATATATATATATATAAAAGTATATAAAAACTTGGCATAGGTATATACAGTACTCATCGTATTTTCGATCATGATATATTAAAGAGTCACTTTAGTTTACGTAATTTGAATCAATGAATCGCCCTGTAAACCTCATGAAATGAAATAGGATTTTTAAAATGCGAACACAATTTGAAAAAAAAAAACTCCTAATGTTTCTATTAAAAAAAAAATGGCAGCCATATTGGCAGCGCCTGCAGTTATGAGTGTGTATGCAACCTGAAATACTTAAACGCACAAAAAGTTGCATAAGCAGCAGGATAAAAAGAAAAGTAGAGAAATACCTAAATCTGTTTCTAAAGTTGTCCATACTTGATGTGGAATTAAACGTGGATCAGCTCCAACTCTCGATCCATTTCTTAATATCTGTCCCAGCCACTCTGATATTGTCGGAGTCTAAAAGAAAAAAAAAGAAAAAAAAAACAAGAAAAAAAGAAAAAAGAAAAACGATTACACTTTATACTTTGAATTTGAAGGGTATTATAAAGACAAGAGAAACGCGTTGAATTCTATTTTTATGTTTTAACGAAATATTCTTAAAACACTATATTTAAGTTTCTTAAGAATAGGTGTAAAAAATAATAATGATTATATATATATATATATATATATATATATATATATATATATATATATATATATATATATATATATATATATATATATATATATATATATATGATGAGTTTATAATGACTTTTCACCACATCTATAGAGTTGTAATGCTTTCATTATTTTTAATAAATGAATAAATAAAAACCTGAGTAGAAATTAAAGTTTAAAAAAATCAACCATTAAAATTTTAAAATATTTCCTACGCGTTTTTGGGAGCAAATTAAAATTATATCAGTTTGTTGGAACTAGGATTATTTTACAATGACGTCATACTGAAAGATACACAACTACATGTGTAGAGGAGAGGTGGTGTATTTAATTAATGTAGCAGGAGAATGATGATTCCGTTGTCCTGAGACCAACTTTTATGAAACTTTATACGTTTATATACCCGCTCCAATAGATGTAAACACATGATATAGGATTGGCGAGTCTTACTCGTTTTCTCATCGGTGCGAAGGTTCATATTTATGGCAATAAAATAAATAAAACACTTGTTAATATAACTGTGAAATTACCTTATCAATACCAGAGCGCATAAGTTGCCAGTAACATGCCAACTCATTGTCTGCTTGAGCATAGTAACGTCCGTCAGTCCACAGGGCAGCTGTTGAAGTAGTAACTACTGCTTCGCCTTGGGACCCACTAAATCCTGACACAAATTGCCGCCTCTGATCTCGACTTGCTACAGCTTCACTCTATAAAAATAACCAAAATAATCGATGTTAATTAATAATTCAATAATTCATTCCTTTGTGTGTGTGTGTGTGTGTGTGTGTGTGTTTTTTTTTTTTTTTTTTTGTAACGTACCTGGTGTTCATCATCAGAGGTAATAATGTACGCATCTAAAGAAGTTCCTCGAACTAGTTCCACTTTTTTCATAGCAGAACGCAACTCCTGTGTAAAAAAAAAAAAAAATGTATTAAATATACGCACATTTGTTTTTAAATTTAGGTATATTATAAAAATTGCAAGTTTTATCTTATAAAAACGTATACTAGGGTCCAAAAACAAAATTATTTTATGTATATGAAAAAATATCTTGTATGCAAAACTAATATGCGTGATGTGTGTTGAATGTATCCTTTCAACCACTAACGATGATTTTTTTCATTTCATAACGGATGCATACCGTTCTCTTGAATTTTAGAAAACCGATAAATTCAAATTTTGAATTGCCAGGTCATTCAGTATATAATAACAGAGTGCAATAAAATATAACTATATATTTGGGCCAATTTCATATTTATCTAAAATTTAAAAGATGCCAAAAGATGGTGCTTCCGGTATGAGTGAGATGAAATAATCTGTCGGTAGCGGCTTATGTGACCTTACAAATGGACAAACATATTAAGTATGACGTCAAATGTGACATTATTGAAATGTTATGCGGTCCGCATGAAAAGGGTTTGGGAAAATATCAAATTCCAATGTAATTATATACACGATATAAATTGTATATTGATCTTTAATCTTAATTCTTTTATTTTACCGGGGGTGGGGGGGGGGGGGGGGGAGAGAGAATGTAAATATTTGCGAGACCTGAAGTCTATGCCTGGTGTTGACACGTCCATGAGGTGTCGAGTCACTCTTGCCACAGTGAGAACGAGGTGCAGCACCAGAAGAGCGCGCTGTCTGACGGTCCCCGCGGGAACCACTCGCCACTCGGGCTTCCAACACTCCTGTCAACATTAATCAACTCATAAATCATCGATGTTCAAAACACTCTCATCTTCCAAGCTCGTTGTGTTTTATGTTGTTTTCAATGTTTTTTTTTTTTTTTTTTTTTTTTTTTTCTAAAAAAACTCTTAATCATTTTCTCTTTTATGCACGAAACTGTCAATTACATAAAATAAACGCGAATACAATTTTGTTTGATATACGTTTATTTTAACTAAAAATCTTGATATATTTGTAGTTCTTTTACCAATTCTTTCCAACATAATTGAATAAAATGTTGTCAACTGTTTTATAATCAATCAATACGCAATAGGTAAATAATAATTATCATTGTAAGGAAATTAAGTAGATATGTACCAAAATAAGAATTTATTGAGTTTTTATACGTTTTAAGATGCAGTTTTGTTGGTAGATGTATAATTTTGGATGTCAATCTTTTAAATTAATATAAAAAAGCAGAAACAAAGTGGAAAATCACTATTTGTAGAAGCAAGTTGAAGAAAAGTACTCGTTACCAATTAATTAAATTGTTGATAACAAAAACTCTACCATATAAGGTCATATTTTAAAGAAGCATATTATAGTAAATTTCAGATGTAAGGTATACGCCGTACGTGAAGTATTTTGCGTACATAAAGTGATCGCGATGTCATTGGCGTTGTTGACCATGCAGTTAGACATGCCAAAGACTTGACTATAAGACCGCATAATCTATATAAACCACACGCTCCTCAGAGTGCGGTCAATTTGTGGTGATGAGATGTGAGGTTTAAGATATCAAGAAATATAAAATTTTAGACCTGAAGTTGAGTCACTCTTAATTGTTTATACTCTGTTAACTTGTGTTGTTGTTACTCATCACAAAAAAGGCTCGTAAAATCATCCACATTTAGTGTTGCAAGATGTTTAATTAATATATTGCTTTAAAAATTAATTTAAGAATTATGAAATAAGTTGCAATATCTATTATATATATATTTTTTTCTCTTTGTAAAAAGTAAGTTGTATCAAGTTATGCAATCCCATTCTGGAGATTTCCTCTTCTTCTTCTTCTTTTAAACCAATAACGACAAACTTTGATGTCTTATACGATTTCATTAGTCTTTCATGTCAGAAAAAAAATATATAAATAGAATATGAGGGAAGCAGTTTAACGAAAACCATCATTTTAATGGCGTTTTTAAATATATATCTGCATTTGCATCGACTATATTTAATATGAAATAACCATATTTTTACAAACATTATATGACGTCAAAACGTGTCGTGCGTCTTATTTAAATCTGTGACATGTCACCTTTTTCCAAAATTAAAATTTTTAAGACAGGAAGACGAGTATCTAAATTTAGTTATTATTTTAATCCTAGGGCTACTAGTTATGATAACGTATAATAGCTCTCACCAAAGAGAACGTTATCCTTCGTGAGAAATACAGTACAAAATATGATAAGCTTGTGTACTAAAAGTGTACGAGTATATAACTTTTTTTTTCCTTTTTCTCCCTCCTATATATCTCTTCTTACAACACTTTGAAGCTTCACACTCTTCTCTTTTATGTTAAAATAGAAATCGTTTAAAGATGTCAAAAATAAACTCTAAACTTTAAGGGAAAAAAATCCAAATCAATTTTATTGAAGTTGAAGTTATTTTTATCTGCCCACAAAAAGATAGAAAAAAAAGTAGAGGTGTTGATGCTTGAAGATTTTAAACAAGAATATTCTTTACTTTTAGGTGTCACTTTCGATTGGAAAAGTGAAGATTGCATACTCAATTTAACTCTTTTGAAGTATACAAGTAAAAAAGTAAGAAATGCAATAAAAAAGGATCCATATTTAAAAACTTTTACTATAACATTTTCGGCATTCATCCAAAAAAAATAAATTACGCTTGTTTTGATGAAGACATGAGATAATAAAGACTCAGAATTATTTTAAAAAAATGCAAAAATACGTCACAAATTTAAACTAATGGGCATATTTTGAATTTTATTTTAAATTTAAAATATGATTGTAGTAGATAATTAATGGTTAGCCTTTTTTTTTTTTTTTTTTTTTTTTTTTTTTTTACTTAAATGAGTAAAACTATATTTTCTACGTTTAAATAAAAGAAGAAAAAAAAAGTATGTAAAGTGATTCTCTAATAAATCTGAAATAAGAGCTTTGTATATTAATGTGATCAAGTCGTTTAAATCTAATAAAAAAATATAATAAAATTAAGTGCAGTGTTAAAATGTTCAGTAATATAATCATTAAAACTGTAAAAAGAAAACGACATAAAAGAAAAATATCATTAAATATTATAATTTATATATAATAACTATATACCTATGCTCGTAAAATTTCAACATTGGTTTAAAGGCGATCCATTTGTCTGTGTGACAAGCGTTGTCGTAAATTTATTGATATTTTACTCTTGAATTAAATTTCCAGTGAAAATAATATTTATTTAGCATTTATATTTTCGTTAAAAATGATTGACGTGATTATTTTGTTCCCATTATCGAAGCAAATCTTATATACACGCGCGCATTTATGAAGCAGTAAAAATATCTTCGTCAGTCGTTTTCGGGAAAAAAACAACACATTATTTAATCTTATAATAAACACATTTATTTTAGTATTGAAGTTTAAATGTCTTTAAAAATATTATTTTTATCATTTGAATCAAATAAATGTTTTGGCAATATTTCTTCTTCTTCTTCTTTTTTTTTTTTTTTTTTTTTTTTTTCTTTACTCACACTTTTTTGCTGTAACAAAAATGTTTTACACTAAATTAGTTTTTTTTTACATATAAAAATAAGGTGATTTTTTAAAAAATGAAATTTTAAGCGTAAAGTTTATAAATTTTCATAATGTTTACACAAATGTTTAAAAAAGCAAGATAGAAAGAGAGGATGCCTTCAGTCAGAATGTTAATGTTACGTTGGATAACTTCGGCCTCACTTTCCACCCACGTTGGTCGCCAAAATAGCCCCATTCGTCCCTCACACTGACTTCAATATGAATATGTTATATATTTCTCTTCTGGCCCGTAACATTTGCTCAGATATCATTTATACTCAACAACGAGTGATGAATAAGTTATAAAACAGTTTTAAGTAGGCGACGACGAAGACAAAAAAAAAAAAAAAAAAAAAAAAAATACCCGGGTCAATACAACGTAATGTTCTCTATCTACCAAAATGTAGACACTTTCACACTTGCTGACCGTACAGTGGCCAAATGCCAAGTGACGTGCGAATCACAAAGACAAAATTAAATATGACACGAAATACAAGCTTGTATATTTTTGTTGCTAAAATATGCTGATAATTATTATAGCAGCATGGAATGGTACTATAGGGAAAAAAAATCATAAACTTTTTCTCCTGGCTATCGTTGACTATTGCATGATATAAAAATCCATCATCTTATTAAATAATAATTACAAATGAAAACTTACTACACGTATTTTTACGATGTAACATTTTAAATATTTATTTTTAAACAAATAATATAGCCAAATATTTCTAATGTTTCAATTATTTATTTTTAATCACAATTTTATTTTTTTTTTATTTTTTTTTTATATATTAGTTTACTAAGTACATATATAGTAGTATATTATGTATATGTACTGATTTGCATTGCAAAGGTATTATATGTTTTGTTTACAATATGGATAATAATTTGAAAAAGTTTTGATTGTCAATAAAAGTAAAACTTCATAAGCTTAACTTTCCAATAAGGTAGGTCTTTCCTATACTTGATTGATCTATACGTAACCGAATACCTTCAATCAGGTACTTCTCTCTCTCTCTCTCTCTCTCTCTCTCTCTCTCTCTCTCTCTCTCTCTCTCTCTCTATATATATATATATATATATATATATATATATATATATATATATATATATATATATATATATATATATATATATATATACATATACATATACATATATACACACACATATAACACCATTCAAACACAAACACACATTTTTAGGCCCATAATTTCTGTAATAAACAAGAGAAGAAAATGATAACTATTTCTGTGGATTTCTAGGTTTAATAATCGCAATATTGATAGTGGCTGTGACTTTTATGCGTGAATTATCAATAAACTTGTGGTATACACAAAGCTTCTTCTGCGTGTAGTTATAATATACATATTATATTATAATCCACACTTTAAAATTCATGCATTTTTATAAAGATAAAATGAAATTATGCAGCTTATGCTTCGTGATAAATTAAACAGCACGAATAATTAGTAAAAAAGTGATTTTCCATGCTTCTTTTATACAACTAAATAGAAATAAATTAAAATATTATTATCTTTATCGAGCCATTCAGTATTATTTTTGCTCAAAAACTAAATAGCTTAATTTTTTATAAAAAGCAAGTGTACTTCATTTTCATACACGTATAGATATTAATTATTTTTAACTGATTTTGTAAGTGACTGAACTTGAGTTGTTTTCTTGTTGTTCTCGCGTGCATATTATAATATTGCATAATTTATGATGGTAACCATTTATGATTGTAATACGTTTAATGTATACAAAAAGGTTGAATATATGAGAATTAGATTACAGTCTAAATTTATAATAGATTGTTAAGTGCGATGAAAAGGGATGAGCTGGGCTAAGTAAGCAATTTTAGCAGCGTATATAGTGGCAGATTGCCTGCTTGAGCATTATAGAGGAGTGAGTGGCGGCGGCACGCCGTGATGCAAGAGGCAGAGAGAACCACATGCGTGAGTGTGTGTATGTATATGTATGTGTGTGTGTGGTGCTCACGGTGCCCGTGTGGTGCCAGAGCCTCCAGCACCCAGTCACCCGCTCTCGAATGGCGATAACTCTTTTCATGAGTGGCGCGGTATACATAAGAACATGACATAAGCATCTCACGTGACCTACCCTCGAGAGTCACTTTTTCTTTTTAACAGGTGCATCATAACTTTTTGTATTATGCGATCTCATCAAAAAAAAAATCTATATTTTGTTTTTCTTTCATTCGTTAATAATCATATTTCATCAAACACCAGGTGTAAATATACATTTTGTTAACATTTTAAAATACTTTAAAATTTATATCATACTATAATTTATTTTTGAAATAATATAGCCCATAAAATTGTGTTAATGTTATAGACATTTTTTATTCCAATTATATTTCTGTAATTATAATGAATAGTTACCCTTAGAAAGCAAATTTATTTATACCATTAATAATAATAATAAATGCTACTTAAATTTAATTACACGTACAATATATACTTAAAAAAAATACATATAAAAAAGAAAAAGAAAAAGTATACATAAGTAACGTTTAAAGATGTGCTTTTTATATATGCACACATTTATTTACTTTTATTAATATTTTATTTAATATTACTACTAATTTTGGTGTAACAAATTTAGGTTACATCCTTTTACAAGCGTTCTTTGCCACCCAGTATAATATATAACCCGCCCTCTGGATCCGGCGTTGCAGATGAATCGCCCGTCCTGTCCGATGACACTCGTGCGTCGCAACATGTCACTGAATACGTCACAACTCGCTCAGTTATTCGCAAGACAGTCTCACAACGCACACGTGACTCGTCTCCTCTTATATTTTTTGTTGATATTTATATATTCTTATAATAACTCATTGTTTTTTACATACCAAATAGAATGACAAGTTGCATTGCATACCACTCATAACCACAAAGTGATTATGCACAGAAGCGTCTGTATTCTTAAACCGTCTCGCTTATATATACTGTCAAACATACATAATATTTCGTCACGCTAATAAGTAATAATCCACCCCTCTTTTAATACCATTTTCTTCGAAAGCATAAATAATATAATTAAAACTCATATTCAATTATGTATTTAATTATTGTTAATATATGTGTAGCAAACATCAATTCTATATATATATATATATATATATATATATATATATATATATATATATATATATATATATATATATATATATATATATATTATATATATATTAATGGCATTAAAGGCGTTATCTTTTAGTGCGGCCTGATTTCAGTGGTTTCTTTAATTTAACCACCTAACCTAAAACTATATAAAAAAAATTAAAACATAAATTTAAAGCTATAAATTTTAATACTGCTTTTTAATACACATTTTCAGTTGGAATTTTAAATTAAACAAAAGAAAAATATATTTTTAAAAGTGTTAAATAAATATAAAAGTCTTTTAAAAAAATCATTTTTATTCTCCCTTATGACGCAGTTTCTTCTAATTAAGATGCACAGCTGCAAGCAATTTTTCTTAAATGAAATTCCAAAATAAAAGCAAGATTAAAAATACTGCCTTATATAAAATTAGAAGAAAAAAAAAATATGACAAAACATATATCTAAAACGATGATACCAAATTGAGGATAAACGTTAACTACTTTATTTTATTATTATTTTCAATTTAATGTTTTGTGCAGCACTTCGATTAAGGAAAGGATGAGAGAAAAGGGGTTTTTTGTTAAGAGGAAATTTAAGTGATGGAGGCAAAAACTTTTTTTTTTTAAATGGTTCAAGGCTTCTTCTATCATATATAGCTTCTCTATCACAAGAAAGTCAAGAGTATCTGGTACTGTAAGGAAGTTTAAAAGAAGAAGAAAAAAGTGGTCTATAAATTCATCTTAAGTCCATTAGACGACAATAAGTGTTAAGCTATATAGCAATTTTAAAAACCTTTCGCTATCATGTCTTATACTGGCACTAGCACTATAATTTCTCCACAAGTCGTAAACACAGCAAGATGAAAGACAACAACTATACACATTGCGATAAATACATTAACATACCATGTATACAACTATATTATATAAATGTCTCATAATGGAAAATACTTGCTTTGGAACTTCTGTGATGTCAATTATAGAATGATTGGTTTTGCAAACATTTAGTTTCCTCCATAATATAATATCTTTATTATCTTAATGAAGAATGATGGGATAATTATATTTCAGAACTAAATTTTATTATAGAAATTTAATGCCAAGATGATATAGTGTTTATGTTTTCCGTTTTCCATTTGTCTCTTCTTATATAAAGACAACTATATTATAATAATTTCTTTCTCTGCCATTTCAATTTTCATATACGTTACGTACCCTTTAGTAATTATTGCAGCTGTTTGTTTGTTTTTTTTTTTTTTTTTTTTTTTTTTTTTTTGTGCATTTGTCAAATTATAAATTTAAATGAACCTGTCATAATTTTATAAAACAAAATTTAGTTGTAAAAGAATAAACGACTTATAATTATTAGTACATCAAATTTACGATTGTTTAATATATAAAAACGTGTGTATTATAGGCTATAGAATGTCGTGCATATTTCAACTTCGTAAATTTATTTATTATTTTTGCAGTCAGTCATTCTCATTCGTCACATCAACTTATCCAATATGTATTATAATTTTCACACCTCAGCTTGTATACGTTACTTCTTTCAATTTTTTTTCTTTGACAGTTTTCCTCACACGTAATATGATTGTCAAGCTTAAAACTTTTTTTTTTTTAATCATTGAGGAGTAGTGACAAAGCGAGTAAGAACAAAATCAAAATAACTAATTAGTCGCCCATCTTATATACCGTCAATACATACTACATAGTACAAAACTACAAACACACCATCTCTTTATGTTTGCGAGTGTATTCTTTTAAGGCAACTAAATATAATATAACAACAATAATAATTGATGAATTGTTAGTTTAAATTTAGTCATGTCAATATATTTTTGACGTTGTGGGCGGTGACAGTTTCTAATAAATTATATCTGTCATACAGTCTATAATTACAATAAAAATATATATAATATAACATTATTGTAAAGCAATTAAGTTAATTTCTACCTCTATTTGTGTTCGCCTTTAAAATTATATTATGATAATGAGTCAAATGTTTTAAATTCTCTTACACTGATCAAATACATAATATTGCGTGTTAATTAGTTCACACTTTGAAATAATAATAATAATAAAACTACATGTTGATGTACAATTTTTGCATTGAAAAATATTTTATGAAATATTTTTGTGTTAGAATGATGATAAATTTTTATTTCAATTGTGAAAAAAATCATTTTGTGACCTCTAGACTTTATAGTTATAATTATAATGTTTAACTTTGATGAAAATATTGTAATTATTATCATTATTATTATTATAAAGCTGTTCTCAGGCAACACGTTAAGGTGAAGATCAACTTTCTTCACACATTGCGGGTATCACTGTTCATCTTGCTTTGACATTTAATTTGGTTGTTGCTGCAATTATCAACATCAAATACGAAACATTTTTTGTTTCAATTTTATAATCATGCAGTTAGAATGATTTTTCTCCTTCACTGGATGGATGTGTCATTTCACCGATTAAATTTGTATAAAGAATTTATAATTAAAGAATATAACTAAATGTTCTATTTTACATTCAATATTATATTAAATTTGTGTCCAAAAATAAAATCTATTATGAAAATTTGCTAATAATTATTTCAATTAATAAAAATAAAATATTTGAACCTAATCGTTGTAAAAAAAAAATATATATATATATATATATATATATATATATATATATAATATATATAATAATTTATTGCTTTTAAGATAAATCATCCTTGATATATTATAAATTGTATAGGACTTACAATGTGGTGTAAGCCCATTCTCACGCACATCTTTTTAGTAGCAAAATTTATTAGGATATATAAGGTTATAGTAGGCAAATTACGTTGATATAACGTAAAGAAATTGGTCGATCAATCAGAAGGGTGGACTGCTATCGGACAAATGGCGTTGGAGATAATAGAGTTGATGGAAATATGATCATGTATATGACGTCACGAGCGATCGGAAATCATCTAAAAGGCAGCCCCTCCCTGTTGGTTACCTATTTACCCGCCTGCCACAGGGTCGGGGCCGATATACACTGTCGTTTGTGGTCACAAGCTTTGAAAAAAGCATACTCACTATTCAGTTTAGTATACATACTATAGTTTTTTTATATATATAATTTTTTTTTCTGAATATATAGGGCAAGTGTCGACGGGGCTCGCGTTGGCAAATAAACTGTCGGTAAAGGCGCAAGCACGCGCTAATATAATAAACTCATCCATGAACAGACCATGCACCCAAGCCGCCCTCCCGTGATGCACAGTTGATGCTGTAATAACAAATGTCACGCTATTTTAACACGCGCCTGTATATTAAAGTGTGCTGCAAAATTTAATTTCACATCACGTCTTCCACCTTTTAATTATGTAAAAATATAATTTTCTACTTTTCGACCTGCTCGTTTCTAAAATTAATAAACTTTGAATCATGTGTCTAAATTTAAAACTGCTGCATATAAGCATCAACCATGAACCTAAAGCTGTAAAATTTTATTCTGTTATTACAGATGTTGCAGTGGAATTATACATTATGAATTCGTTTATACACGCAAGCAGAAAATGGTGAGAGAGATAAAAAAAAAGAAAATTAAAGTAATTAATGTAAAACAATACCAATCATGAAAATGTTTAATAAATTTCAAAATACATATATGAGGGTAATTCTCTCTCTCTCTCTCTCTCTCTCTCTCTCTCTCTCTCTCTCTCTCTCTCAAATAAATCTACAGATAATGAGGCCCTATACACACTTTTTTCAGTAGGCTAATACATGAACTTATGTTGTATATAAGGAAAAATAACTGTTGGTTTGTCCTTCACCCCAAAACACATTATGCATATAATTATTGCGTTATCTATGACAAAATAAAAACTTTCAAGTTTTCCTACTCAGATATTATCTATTTAAATATTGAATAACATTATTACTTAGAATTTTTAAAAACTGAAAAATGACGTATACTGTGAACAGTGCGAAACTTTACAGCAAAAATAACACGTGAATGAGCCGTTTTAAAAATGATAGGATAATAATTTTTATCATGTAATTATAACGTAAGTGCAGAGTCTTCTTTAATTTGGATATATGTTAACTTTTCCAGGCTTTAATTCCTTGTATTTTTTAAATTTTCTACCTTCATGAAACACAGAATTAATACTATTCAATATGATCTTTATACTATCTTTATTTTAATTTACTATAAAGTTTATAGTAAATTAAAATTGCAAGTCCAAACATATTACAAGTTTGTTTGTTTTTTCCTACAAGTCCAAACTTTAAAATTCAAATGATTATTATAAGAAATATTTTAATAAAAAAAAAGTTTTATAAGTTGCAATTTTTCCGTAATAATAAGATAAGATAAATTTATAAATTAAATTTGGCATTGGTTTCATTCCTCCCCCTCCCCCCTTCCTCCTAGTTTATTAAATACTCTTTACATTGAAGAGAATTTGGGTAAGCAAGAGATCAAATCAAATATTAAATTTAAAGTGAAATCGTGAAACCGTAATTTTTAACCAGGCCTGAGAGCCTCGTCTATATTTCAATTCAATATAGACGCCCAAACTGCGAAAGAAACAGAAAAATTACTATTCTGATAGCGGAGTAGGTTTTTTTCCATGATTGCAAAAATCACATTGTTGGTATATTTTTAAACTATTGGAAAAATGTTAAAATCATTTAATATAATAGCAATTTTAAAAATCCCATCAGGCCTAAATCCTGTTAATACTTAATTTTATTGCAAATTTATAATAATATAATATTTATTATAATACTTTTTTTATTATTATTATTAAAGTCAAAGATATTTTTTGTGTGGAAAGTAATATAAGTTGCAAGGCTTGATAAAAATACCAAATGAAAATATTCTGGAGCGGTAGTTATACATTGCCAAACGATTTGTTTTGTTTTGCTAATACGAAAAATAGAGAGCAGACGCCCAAAAGCCTTGCTCATATGCGATACAAAATAATTGTTCATCTGCAATGAATGATTGGAGCGATTGAATGGATGATGAATCGCAATCATGAAATTAATAGTTACATATTTATTTATATGTAATATTATATATTCTTAGATATTTTTATAATGCAATTCCCTTAAACACTGAATAATAGTATTTATTTATCTGTCATTAAATTTGGTATTAAATTTTTCAAAGTTCTGTTAATCAGTATAGTTTTTAAATTGGCACTATCCTTTCTTTATTTCAACTTGGTTTTTTAATTCATTGTAATTGTTAACACAAAAAAATCATAATGCTTTATATTGAACGGAATATAACAATATTATTTAGAGCCTATTTGATGTAGAGTCCTAGAAGGGTCTTCTTCTAGGACTCTTAATTTGACGCAACTTCATTGCATTGGCCTAAACAATAACAAAACTATTTATATAATTGTATAGAACAAATGAAATACGTCCAACTTAATAACGAATGCAACGCTTTTGATATAGGCTTAATTATTTCGTAAAATTTAGTAAGCTTGCTTCTATACGCGTTGCACTAATCAGTATGATCAGTTATCATAATACTGCGTGATTAATTAAAGTACTCTCTTCATTGAAAAAATAATAATAATAATAATAATATAAAAAAGGAAAAGGCAAGGGCTAAATCACTTCCATCCTTGCAAAATAAAAAAAAAGGTTTTCTTCCTTCAAAAACTTTGAAATTCGTATTTTGTTTCTTAAACGATTATAAAAGCTTTATAAAAATAAAGGTATATGCTCTCAATTTAAAGGTTATGATGTCTAATAAATTTTCTTGACACAAATTATGAAATAAGTTACTACATGTGATGACGTTCTGTAAGTGAATGATGCCGTAAATCAGTTGAACTTTTTTTTCTCTCTCTTTTTAGCGTATATTTTGAATTTGAACAAAATTTAGTACGTACTGTAGGAAGAATCAAATTTTACTATTAAGTAACACATTTTTAAAGTCCCCATAAGTATATAAGAATTATAAATGCTTTTTATGCCATTCACAACCTTTTTTGTCTTTAAATTAAAATAAACTCTGCTTCCTGTATTATTCTTTTATTATTATTGACTGATAATTTTACATATAGATAAAATTATTATGTTTACATTATTAATCTTTTATAAAAAAATAATAATAAAAAAAAAAAAAAAAAAAGCAAAGTTGCAAAAAAAAAATAATAATAATAAACAATTAAATCAAATTTTAATATAAACATTTTTATCGTTGCGATATGACATGACGATGGATTTGCTGCAATAATTTAAAGTACAAATAACTCATTTACTATTTACGATATATTTCAAAGTCAAATAAAAATTTTGGCAGAGAAAGTTTCCTATGCCTAATTTACAAGTACGCTGATGATATAATACGTATAATTTTTTAAATAATTAATATAGAACTAATATAATAATAACTAGAGCTAAAGTTGCTTTCGGAATTTAAATTTTATTTAATATAATATTATGTTTTAAATAATAAAAACGTAAAAGAAAATAAGACAAGCTTACCTAGAATGAAAAGTAAGAGAAGTAGAATATTCCTTACGACCATGCTTGTTACATTAAATTTAATTCCACGATTACGATCCCTACTCCAAGAAAAACACAGAACGACTGACTCCACATATCCTGATCAAAATTTTCATCTCAGCTCCCGCCCTACACAATTCCACGATTCAAATAACACGACAGCGACCGACTGAACGCGAGGTATACTAACATTTATTCATATTCCTGTGGGACCTAAACACGTCTGTAATATCTTTGAACACTAAAGGAATTCGTCCAGTTAAAAAATTAACATAAGTTATGGCTGGCTTGAATAAAGAAAAGCAATGAGTGAAGAAGACTAAAAAATATATACAAGAGGAAATTTTATTGAATATTCTCAAAGAGGACATGATCCTGAATCGATAGACATATACGCGAATATCTAATTTTTGAGTATTAGGTATTTTTAATGAAATTTTTAAAGTCACGAAATGACGTCACGGTTGTTAACTTTTTCCTATGCCCACATGCATGACGTCATTTTTTTATTTTCAAAAATTAATTTTTAATTTAATTTTCTTTAATGAAAAAAAAAAATAGCGTATATGAGTCGATAAGGTACTCATTTAGAATATAAATTAAAATCAACCCCTAAAACTTTTTTCTGCTTTCCTAATTGTCAAAAAGTCAAATTTACAAGTGTGCCGTAAGCGTATAGTCGGTCGGTCCCGGGTCGGTGACATACTTTGCCATACAAAAATTAAACTCTTTAATTTCCTTTACTCTAAGGCAAAAGTGTTCAACTTTTTATGACATTGGGGTGTACATGACATGTAAATTTTAAGAGAAATGCAGAACCCTGCCTCAATTTATGCATATTTCAGACTACGGAACAACAAAGAGCTGCACGTGCTGGAACTACTGCGCTCGCTTTCTCTTTCATTATACTGTACTGACGTGCACGGTAACTAACAACAACGTAATAACGCGACAATCGAATAATCTCCATTCATGAGTAAAACATTTTATTTATACCTTCACACTTCTCTCCCTCAATCTTCTTATTTTATTTCAAACTTTTTTGGATGGAACCTTTTCTTTGAAAATTTCTTGCATTATAATATAATATAATGAATTAAGGATGCATGACAATCCCTCTATATGCAAGTAAATAATAAAGCAAATAAAAATTCTATTAGGTATTAGCAAGGTTAAAATTACAGAATAAGGTCACCAAAAACAAACGATGTAAACTTTTTTCTTTCTATAACCATATAATGTAATAACATGATTTTAGGTTACTTGATTGAAATAATTTTGAATAAGCAATTCAACCTTTCTAGAGTCATTATTTGACATCATTGCTACACATGCAATAAATATTCTTAATTATTAATTTATATATAATATATATATATATGTTAAACTCTTTTAATATTATTATTACGCATCATAACTAATTAAACTAAAAAATATATTTAGAAAATTATTGGTAGAGATTAGAACACGTTGAATTGAAAATTTATAAAACTTATAAACTAATAACTTATTTTTATACTTTCTAAATATTTTTTAAACTTAATTAATACCAACCGCAATGATTTTGTTCTTACATACATTATTAGTAATTATCATTATTATTAAGAAATTTAGGAGATTTAACTCATTAATTATAAAATGGGCAATATAAATTATAATGTTTAAATGATATACTGCACTAACTTTTATTTTATATGTATTGTAAATACACCATATTTATTTACATAAACTAAATACAATGAACATACAAGATATAAGGCTATAATTTAGAGAAACAAATATTTTACACATGATAATCACAGGCTTTATGTTAAAATATTTAGGCGAAAATAAAAACATATTATAAGCTGTTTGTTCCTTTTAAAGTTTTTTATCTTCAATTGTTTCCATTGTGTTGTTCTAAAAATAAATTGTAATCAACCCTTATATAATAAAGACCCCCCCCCCCTTTTACCAATTCCTATATAACACATTATTTTAAAATAATGAAATTTATTGTCAATTTTAAAATACAATCTCACAACAGTCCAAAATAGCCAATTATTAAAAAAAATTGAAAAAAAAAAAAAAAAGTCATCAACATTCAAAGAGAGCAATTCTTTTAAATTGTGACATTATTTGACCTAAAATTTACAGCTATAAGGTACCTTATAGTTTTAATGTTATTATTACAATTTACACTTATTTTTAGACTTTGCAAGAGATAAAAAATTAATTTTCTGTATGGGATATTGTTTAGATTCTCTTCTTAAAAAATATTTTAACTATTACAATAGCAATATAGCTTTGGAAATATGCTAAATATTGTTTATAACAGAATTTTTTTTTTAATACAAAACAAAAATACTACTACATTCATGTTTCTTTTAAGTACACACATCATACGTAAATATGACAAGTCTTTTGCTTTTTTTGTTTTTTCTTATAATAATAAAATACTAATTTATTTCATATTAATATTGTGTATGTCTAATGTAATATATTTTAATTATATATATATTAATATATATACCTATATATATATATATATATAATATACGTTTTTAAAATAAGCTAGTTATACCACCATATTACTTCTTCTTTTTTTTTTCAATTAAACTTACACATCACAGTGGGAGGAATTGTCTTAAAAGATTTTTTTTTTTTTCCCTTAATAATTACATTTATATTTTCCAGTATTGAATCTCATAAGAAGTCTGAAAATTTAGGCATTTCATTTTAAGTTTTAAAAGCATCATCATTATAATGCCATTTATTAACAGATATATATGAGAAATCATTGACATTCTTCTTATAGTACTAAATTATAATATAAGGTACAGTATTTTTATGCAATACATATTACATAATATTATTTTCTTTTTTCCCTATATTTAGTTTGGTATTTTAGCTGCGCAAATTATGGACAAATACATCATCTATACAGGAAAATTAAATACTTTTAAAAAGCGTAAGGAAGATATATTTTTATTAATTCAAAAAATTATTATATATTTGGAATATATAAAATTGCTTACTTAACTCAACAAGTATTATTATTATTATTATTTTCAAATATAATTTGACTTCTGTGTGTGTGTGTAATTTAATAAGCTCACATCGTTCTACTATGAAATTAGAAATTTGCAATTAAAAAAGAAATGGCACATAAAAATACTTACAAATAGTTTGAGTAAGGATTAACTATACATATAGAGAGACCAATAATTGTATTAAAAAGTGAGTTATATTGCATTTAACTAACTGATTGAAATTTTTATAATTGAGCACTTTTTGTTACCTCATTTGACTAAAATGCAATTTATAACTTACTTTTAAAACCTTTTAATACTAGTACAAGTAAATCACATTGGTGACATTAATAGTTATATAATGTTATAATAAGGAGTTTCGCTTAATAGAAGCCTTATTGCATTCTAATACATTCGATACAAGTGAATAGGGATTGTTACAAAAGTATATTATAAGGGTATTTGTAGATTTATACTGGACACAATTGATGAGAAATACACAAGCAAAAAACAGGATAGTCAGTTTAATAGATTTTTTTTAAGAACTTTTGCCTTTGATATAATTATTATTATTATTGTGACCCTTCCAAAGCAAAAATATTCAAATTCACCAACATTTATATTCATATTTATATATTAACAGTTACTGATAAGAGAGAACTAAAATGTCAATAATGGTGTCCATAAACCCGGTTTTTGTGTTCTACAGCATGTAAAAATGGCAATCAACTAATACATTTTATAAGGGATTGCGCATTTTGGGGGGCAAGAGGAATAGGGTTTACAAACAAGTCTTATGTGGACTAAAACAACAATTGAACATAACATATTAAAATACATTAAATGATTATTGATAGTAATAAAACATATTTATAGATAATGTCATAAAATTAGAAAGTAATATATATTGGATATATATATATATAGATGTATATATTATTATTATTTAGTGTGACAATAGTACTAAGTAGCTGTTGAATACAATAAATCAAATGAGAGTATACTAAAAGATAACAAACTTATAAACGTATTATCAAAGGTAAGAATAGGGAAACCAACAAGTGCCTTCCCACAATAAAGTCCTTATTAACTAGGTCAAGATCTTGATGGCACAGATAACACAAATATTTGCATGGGTTAAGATGTTTCAAAGGTTACAGCCCTCTCCTTCAGTTCCATAAGTATAATATAGAGTATGGTTACACTCTAGGCAACTGGAGAAGACGACTGGCATACTAGAAACATCTTAATAAATGTGGATATTTATGTTACCTGTGCCATCAAGATCTTCACCTAACTTCACACTTACACTTATGGTAAGGTGCTTGTTGGTTTCCTCTGTTGATATATTTAAGCAGAAATGATTTTTATATCCTAATTAATTACAAATTAAAATACTTATTCAATATCAAATTTAATTAGTATCCCCCCCCCCCCCCCCCCCCCCCGATATAATAAAGTCAATCAAACCCGTTCAAGCAGTATAAGTGTTAGAAACTGTCCATTTTAGTATTGCTTTGCTCCAACTTAGTTTCCAAAACATACCTTCATAATCTTCATTTTATTCATCAATATTTAGAGAGAAGAAACACAAACAAACAGTTTGGATTTACCTTTTTATATTAATTATCTAGCTGCATGTTATTTTTATTAATATTTTGCTATTGCTCTGACAAATTAATAGAAAGCTGCCATTCCATTAAGCATATATTATTATGCATATAATATTAAGCATTTAATTAATTATTCTTATTGATGTGCCCAATAATTAAGATTTATGTGCTCTACAGTTATTTTTTTTTTTAAATAATAAATCCCTCACAAAAAGACAATCTTTTACAGCAAAATTTTATCATGTCAATCATACTTTTAAAAGCATGTGTAATTAATAACTGTATATTTATTTTAATGAAAATAACAAATATAACAGTAAAGTGATATGATGCTAAACTTCCATCTTACACCACAACAGCATAGTCCACTAATACAAATACTAAATACATTGCATTTTCCATGTTAATGACATCGTGAGATACATCGACCTCCAATAAGACCATAATTTTCTACCTTCCTATTTTTAATTAAGTTTCATGGGTTGTACTCATTGTTCCACCATTCCTAAGAAATGACATCCTTGCAATCTACATAATGTAGCTCTCCCTACACATCACATAATTTACGTACACAATTACTTCCAATCAATATTTGTAGCATACAAAATGTTCTAACATAAGTTCGTTATATGAAATGTCTGAAGTTCAATTCTTAAGCAATACAAATTAGGGCATTGCTTAATTTATGAAAAACTGTTAGTTAGGTCATTTTGCAAGATCACTCCCAAATACAAAGTCACTCTCTAAAACATTCAAATCTATCACAAAACTTAACACAGAGTGCAAATTTAAAAGTAAGACAATCACAAATTTGGAATTGAAATACAATTTCTAGCAGAATTATGAATATTTTTAACATGCCAACGTATCAAATAAGAAGCAAATTGAAAATAATTATAATACCTTTTTTTTTCTTTGAAAGTTTAGATAGTGCATTATTAGTACAATTAAAAAAAAAAAAAAAAAAATTAAACCTCTATCCATTAATTTATTGGATTTTCCAAAATAATTATGAGAAATAGTGTAGTTTAAAGTTAATTTTATGATGTGTATTATTACACACATTTTTATCTCATAAAAATATGCTATTATTGTTGCTAAAGTAATAAGGCATTTGCAAAGATTTTAAAAATGTGAAAGAGAAATAATCTTTTCCTTTCTTACAAACTACAGTAATTTAACACTTTTAATAAATTTCTACATACATCATAATAAGATTACCAAAGTCACAAAATGGTAGTTAAGTTAAAATTTATGGGGAGGAATATTTAAAAATTATGTACAGTAAAATTGTTTAAAACTACAGTATTATAATTTTGTTTTATTAAATTTGTTGATTTTTGGAATGAGGTATAAATTTGCAAGGTCCCAAAAAGGTAGAAATGGAAGAACTAGAATAGTTGGTATTACTGAGTGAGATATACATGAAGAATGAATATATTTATAACTAGTGGTATGTAGCCCAAGTGATATCTCACAGTTGTCATGGACCTGTCTCATGGTTTATATTAAACCTGATATGGTCCTGATACAGGTGCATCCGGGGAGTCCACAGATCTGTACCCCTGAAAGCAAACCATTCCGTCACCAAAACCCAACATGCGCCGTTCAATCCTAAACATCCACACACAACAATAAAAACAATTTCACCCATTAATTAGTTTTTGTTATAGTATTATAAAAGCAAGAGACAATGAAAAAAAAATTAAAAGTTCAACACAAAACTTTATGTTTCATGTTCATTCAAAGAGAGAAAGAGACATTTAAAAGTAAAAGCTTTATTTTATTAACAAAATAACCATTTCAAAAAAAAAAAAAAAAAATCAAATATTTTAAAAAAGCTAATAGCTAAAGAAAATTTAAGTTTTAATGTAAAAATTAAACCATGATAATTATTATGAATATGAAGAATATTATGAAATACCAAAATCATAAAAGTGCTATCAATACAGATATTTTTTAAAACTTTAAACACATTTTAGAAGTAGCTTTTTAGTCGCCATTCATAAGGCCAAAACTTAAATATTATTATTGCATGCAGCAGCCAATCTTTAAAAAAAAAAAATATTTTTAAGATGGTGTCTAATGTTACACAATTATTGTCCATGAAAGGTGAGGAGGGGGGGGGGGGGGGGGGGGGATGCTTTTTAGTATTATTATTATTATTATTTGTAGAAATGATTGTACTGCAATGTTCAGTATTTGATAATTGAACGAAAAGTTATGTAAAAGTATTATTTATACAAGGACTAACTTTTAAAGTTTTTATTTTAATAACATTTTAATACTTTAAATCATGTCATTGTATTTACAAGGTGCTGGTAAATTGAGATTCCTTAGAAATTGGAATTGTCCCATAATATGCAAAAGGTCTACTAAAAGACAATTCTGGTGCTGAAGGATCACCAACCTTGCGAGCTAATGATGATGGATGTAATGTAGTGGGACGTGTCATGGCCGAATCTAACAGTTCTGATTCCCAGTCAGCCTCTCCTTCATCTGCAGGGTCAAAACTGTATAGTGGCATGAGAGTGTGTCGCAGCTCATCTAAACGACGTTTCCTGATAATAAGGAACACCTGTAAAAAAACAAAAACAATAATAATAATAATAAAGGCAAATAGCAAATTTTCAATCCATGTATCTCTAAAAACTGAAGGGGTGGCCTCAGTTCAGTGATGCCACTCTTTTTAAAAAAATATTCCTCGTTAAATATTTTTAAAATTATTTTTAAATAACATCTCAAGTTTTTCAAAATGGAAGTTTAAAGTATCATTCACATGGAGTGAAATCTCGACGTCCGTCGACGTCTGTCAACAGATATTGACAGAAACTGACGGTTACGCGAATTTGTTTGTTTCACATGAGAAAAAAATTTGCATTACTGCGCATGCGCGGGAAAACTGACAGAAACCGACGGATTGAGCTGCGCTTATATGAACATATCGCCCCGTTCACATGCATTATTGTTGACGGATACTGACGGATGGAGCTGCGCTTATGTAATTCAGTTCACATGCATCCGTCGCTACCCGTCAGTACCCGTCATTTCGATGGATAGCGACGGGTAGAAAAGCTGGGCGTTGCCAGCTTTGCCCGTCAGTATCCGTCGGTATCCGTCAGTTTTAAAACCATGTGAAAGGGTTCATTTTTTTACATTATAAACAAGTTGCAACAATACTTTTTCAACTTTGTTTACCCGTCAACGTCAGTCGACGGACATTAGGTTTTCACTCCATGTGAATGATACTTTTAATATAATTTCTTTGTTACTACCTATACATTTCTCACCCTTGATTTTAGGCAATTTTTATTTTGATAAGTTATTGAAAAAAAAAAGTTATTTAAGGTACTACTTTAGGGTAGGAGTGAAATTTTTTTATTATGACTTTGAATTAAGTTAAGGCTGGTGTACCCAAAAATGAAATCAAAAAAATTCTATCTTAAAAACTCTCGTCGCAACAGAGCGTCAAAGTATCGCAAATGCCCCGCCCCCTAATGCTAATGAATCTATATTTGGACCCTAATTTTGAACCTATTCAAAAATTTTTCAGCGGTTAAAAAAATTGTAGCTTGTTCTTTGTGTTGATTTTTAATGAAAAATGATTTTTCAGATTTTTCTAGAACGAATCTGCCGAGAAAAAAATTATCGCAAATTGACCCATGTTAATGTGAATATGCAATCTTCATTAATTTTTTTCTCTATAAATGTCTCGTAAAAATCGTTTAAAAAGTCAAATTCATTAAAACTTGATCTATAGAACACACTAGTATTTTTTGTTTAGAAGTTGGTCAAGAAAAATTTTGCACACGGGGAGCTTGAAGTTTTGTATGTTTTGCGTGTTAAAGGGGGCGTATCCCAACGACTTTTAATGCTAATTTGCGGAAGATTTGATTTGAGCCGAAACTTTTTGGAGTATAGAGAATTGTTCCTTGGTTCATTATGAACCTAAAAAGTGATATTAAATTAAATTTTACGACAACATTGCTACCCTAAAGTAGTACCTTAAATGGGCAAAACAACTTTAATTTCCTTGCAATACGATGGGTTTGAATATAAAACAAAAAGCCATTGATACAGCATAAAAATACCATATAACAACAGCAAGTTATATAAATTAGGAAAAAAATTAATGTGCTCTAATATTCTACATACTATTTTCTTTTATATTTTATTTTTACATAATAACAGCAAGGTTAAACAAATGTTTTCAATGAATCCTGGACCTCTCCATAGAACTTCTACTGTGGTAAGGCTTTTACTGGTAATTATCTTATGGGAAAAAATGCAATTTTTCACTCTAATTATCTTTGATTATAATGGAAACTTTAATACCGTGCTAATTGTAGCTCAAAGATAATCCTTCATCTTAATGTACCTAAAAATAATAAATATATATATATAAAAAAAAAGGTTCTACACTCATTTTAGATATATTTTCATTATTCCAGGACTGAGGTTTAACCTTAAATGAATACAAAGGCATGTAAATTACATGTCAATGCCTCTGCGTCAAAAGCGAGCATCTACACTTTCCAGTTTTGCGATGAAACGACTATCTACACTTTCCGCTGATGAGCATCTGCAATGTTAAGCTTATGGCTGCTAGTCGAGTTACAGCTCTGCTCGGAAAGTGTAGATAGTCATTTTTTTCGCAAAACTCAATCCATGCTCACTTTTGACCCGGAAGCATCAAATTATTGATAAGCACCATCACTGTAATCTTTTCAAAAATACGTACAGTGCTGTATATATAAAACTGCACACTTTGTATCTCAGTAGTGATCTTCTAAATGCATAATGCAATTTAATCTTAACTTAATTTATGAAGTGGAAAATTTTACATGTAAATTAACCAGTAGCAGTAGCTATACTTACCAGAGCTGCAGCTAAGAAGATAATGAGAATAACTGTCAGAGGAACCAAGACATAGTATGCTGATCCCTGCAGTCTCACAGGCTTTTCACTACTTATGTCAAAATCAGGAGTGAGAGTTGAAGAGGTGGTGACTAGAGGAGATTCAGTGGTGAGGGAAGAAGAGCTGTTTGTCTCTGATATGGCCATGTCAGCTACAAAACAACGTGAAATGTGATAATGACATAGCACTAAGCACTTGTAAAAACTTAAAAATGTTACGCATACACCATGTATGACACCATACACAAACATACACTGTAATCATGCCACAATAATATATTTTACCATTTAAATCCAGCACGTGTTTTTCTCATATGAATAATATGTATATTGTAAATTTAGTACGCAGTTTTTGAATGGTAAAATATGTATGTATTATAATCGCGGTCCTGTGCACATAATGTCAATTTAATTTGCACAGAAAGTCAAAAATATGACAAAGATAATACAAAGGCGAATATAGGTAATGTATGTACATTCACTGTATGATGATGTGAAACCTTAAATTTTGTATATAATATGTATGTACATACATATGTATGCATACATAATTAACACATTCATACCTGGTGAGAAGAAATCTGTTTGTTGCGCAGTTTTCCTTTATCCATCCCCTGAATACAGCAAGAGGCTTCTGATCATGACATTATCGTCAAATTATCTGCGAAATTATAAATATGCGGTCACATGCAACGTCATAAATAAGTCATAAGGACAAGGACACAAACTCGCAAGATACATCTATGATACATACATATGTATGTAGCACAACTAAGCAGCAGTCGTAGAAAATTATTGCGTTTAGAGGCTTCTGTAATAATATTTTTTGAGTGTCTTTTATTATAAGGGATGACAAGAAATATTTAGTATTGCAATTAACATAATCAAGCATATCTAAAAGAAGCCCCGACAGAGTAAAACTGGAGTAAATTAAGATAAATTACTTACATTTCACAAAATTTGCTACACTCACCCTGTTTATCATCTGACAATTGTTGTTGTTTTGTTTCTTTTTTATTTTCGAGCGCAATATTTTAGCGCGAGGATTTAAAATTCACTTATAAAAAAGTCACAGTTAATTTGAAAATAAGATTAGAGGCAAAGGAAGCAAACTAAATGGTTCTTGCATTCTAGCGACACATACAAAAGGCAAAAATAAACAGTTTGAAATACAATAACTAACAACTATATCAATACTTTTACATTAAAGATGAGCCCTTTTTTTTTTTTTTTTTTTTTTTGCGTAGCGAAAGTATTACAATTTTGTGAACTCGGAATGTCCATGAAACCGGATCCAACGGAATATGAAATGCGACCGATTGACCGACTTGAATAAGGAAAAATTGAATTTGGATTGGAGTAAAAGCAAAGCAAGCAGAAAGCAAGCAAGCAGCAAGCATACAAACTACGAAAGCAAAGTAAAAGAATCGTAGAATTAACGAAGTGAAGTAACTAACCGGTGCAATTAGTACTTTTGTGATAAAATCAAAAATCGATACGACTTGGCGGGCTTCCAGGAATTTGAAAAGATTATGGCTTCATTAGGAGGAGGAGATTATAGAATTTGCGAAACTCCTGGATGTAATTTACCTTCAAAACTTCAATGCCCGACATGTGTAAAGCTGGGTATCCAGGGCTCTTATTTTTGCTCCCAGGTGCGTTCATTTCGGATAATGTGATGAATACTTCAAAGCATATTGTGTAAAGCAAACGTGCTCATATGCATCATTGCATTTTTAACAATTTAGTTTAGGGTTTATTATTTATTATAACAGCATTATTTGGTTGTTATTTATGCAGTATATGTATATGCATACATATACATGTATGTATGATTTGATAACATAAATAAGTGCATGGAGTATACATACACATATTTATGTGGATCATAATTACGTGTAATATGTATTAAAATAGCTATATTATCGAATGCATGTGAATATACCATGAGGCAATAGAGAAAATTTAGTAATACCGGTACTGTAGCTCATTACAGATTACAGTACATAATTATGTATGTATATACATATATACATGCATATTTTTACGACTGCCCGATACAAACCGGTACTCCAATTTTTTGTTGTCTTTTAGTATTGTAAAGTATGATACATACATTTCAAACGGCACATAATTTCCTTCAATATGTGCGCTTTTGGTAAAGAAAGACTAACATGTACGATTTTTATTTTTCACAGGATTGTTTCAAGAGTAACTGGAAAACACACAAATTTCTCCATAAGTTCCTACGTAAGTGTCACGGACCAGAGTAAATAAAAAAATAATAAAAAGTATGATACTTTGTCATCAATCATCATACATGTAAAATGACTGCAGCAATAAAAAAATCATGAGTTTTAACAAAACTAACAATGCGGCCAAAGCTTACTCTGCGTCACTGTAACTTCGCAAGTTATCAATATATTAGGCCTATACGTAATACATTCCAATAACATTATTTGCATTTTATATTAAAATTTGCAACACCTAATTGTTTAACTTATGTGTGTATAATAAATTTGAAAGAAAGGATAAAATCAGAAAACCGAAAGGGAGGGGGGGGGGGGGCTTTTCCAACCCCCTCCTATTCTGTCTCCTATCCTTTTTTCTTTCAAATTAATCATAAAACCTAGGAAAGTGGTCCTTCTTATCGCAAAAGTAAAGTTTAAATTGTGCTAACTTTATGCATGCTACCCCAGGACAGCGCCTATAAGTGCAATAAAATTTTACCGCTGTCCTAAGCTTAACTAACCTCTATGGTTTATTTTGCTTCATATCTTTATTTGTGTACATTTTGTTTCAGAAGGCAAGGAAAAAGAAGAATCTCACAGTTTAACAAATCCAGAGGACTACAACCCGTGGCCTTTTTTTAAATTCAGTGGTAGGTATTTAAATTTGTTATTCATAATATCATGACGTAATAAGAATTATTTTATAAATTGAACTACATTTTGACTTTAGGGAGACTGAGACCTTATCCTCAAGCTGAGTTTCGGACTGTGCCTATTCACATCCCAAGACCAGATTATGCAGATCACATCAAGGGACATCCTGTTTCTGAACAAAAACTCAAAAATTCTTCACAAATTCAAATTTTAAATGATGAGGAAATTGAAGGAATGAGAACTGCTTGTAAGGTATACTGACCATCTTCATATTACTAACTTTAACGTAGGTAACTCTTATAAAAGAAAAAAAGGCGAGCACCCAGGTGCAGTCAAGTGTATAACGTCGGCTCTACCTTCGCAACACTTGCAAACCTTTTTAATGACTGTGTCACGCATTAAAATGCTGTAACTATTGGTATTAAATTCAAAATAATTTTAAAAATATAATGGAAACAACATTTTATTGAGTGATGCAAAGTCAATGTAAAGGTCTGCAGGTGTCTGAACAAAAAGAGCTAGCAACGCAGCACTTGTCTGCACCTTTTGTAAAGGCCTTCTCTTTTATAAACAACATTTCCTTCAATTAGAACTTTCATTGTAGTCACATAGTACACATTTAAATTTCTGTTAAAATGATAATAGCTCATTAATTATTATTAATTTTTATGTTATAAAAAATTAGGGAAAAAACATTGCAGCTTATTTATTTATTATATATATATATATATATTTTTAGAAAATAGTTAGTAGAGATGAGAGCACGTTAAATTAAAAATCAATAAAAAAAAATTAATAATAAGCAAAGATTCTCTAATTATTATAGTAAATACAAGTGCTAGATAAAATAGATGTTAAAGGATAGGGATACTGTGTGAATAAAATACAATATTCAGTACAGTACCTAGTATCTCACATTACATCAAAGGCACAACATTATAAAACGGCAACAGAATTTTTATGGGTTCAGACCAGTTTCGTGCTTGACCTAGGAAGGCTTAGCAGAGAGCTTTGTGCTGCTAGAGTTGGATCACACGTCATCTGCTAACTGACTGAACTGAGGAAGCAAGTGCCAGCAGGGTTTTATAGGGTATGCCCTCCCATCTGCACACACTGATTGGTTGAAACAACTGTGTGCTCGTTAATTGGCTTGCTATTTAAAACCTCTCATCCACATACGGTAATATAAAATTGTGCACTAAGAGGGATGTGAGACAGGTAGTCAGCAAGCCTCACCTGCCAGAGTTCCTCAACTCTAGAAAGTTCACGAGGACAGTATACGTACTGACTGCACTGTAGTTACGTGTAGTTCATGCTATTTACATCACTTTATTAACACAGTGTCAGGGGGGGGGGGGGGGGGGAATGATAGGAATTGGAGAGATAGAATATTATACACTTATTGACGTTGGCATGTAGAGGCCCGAATACAGTATAAAAGAAGGAATCTTCTTTTCAAAGCTAAAGTGGAAAAAAATAATAATAATAATAAATAGAAGAAGAAGAAAAAGACTTCTGTGATTATATCTTTAGCTGTACAGAGCTGTACTAAGCCTTACTGATGAGTCCTAGTTAAAAGACAAAAACGGTGTAAGGCCATGAAAAGTCTGTTGCTGTGTAATAATGTTGTGCCTTTGATGTAGTGTGCCAATGAGAAATGCTAGGTATAGCATGTTTTATTGACCTAGTACCCCTATCCTTTGACATTTATTTTATCTAGCACTTGCATATGCAGGAACATTTGGTCCTATTTAACTTGGAGAATCTTCACATTTGATTACATTTTTTTTTTTTTTTTTTTTTTGCATTTTGTTTAATTTTGTTGTTGGTTACATTTTTTACACAGCAATTAATCCTGAAAATTTGCACTGAGCAATATTTCGTGTTATCAGTAAAATTATTAAATAAATATGATGAGATATTGTGGTTTTCTCCACGTCATTAAAGCATATTAGGAGGAATCACAATCTCTCATCATAAATATTTTGGTGTCTTTATTTATTTATTTATTTTTACACGTAATATTGCTCAATACAAATTGTTGGCACAAAATACTGTGTTAAGGCGGTGGGGGACCGACTTGGACCGGAAATCGCTAAAAGAAGAACTATATTTTTCCAATAATTTTTTGTACTTGATTTAATTCAAATAAAACAAACACTATAATTTTCAAATAAAATCAAGTAAATTTAAAATATATTTTTTTATACCAAAAAAAATTTTAATGATATTTTTAATTGTAAAAAAAAATTCTAATTTGACTAAACTTTCCCGCTCAAATTTAAATTTCCACATTTACATGTTATCTTTAAAGTGTAATAACTTAAATATTTGATCGTGTTTTCACATGTTTGACATAACTAAATTTTTAAGTAACATTTCTTCTTTACTTTGTGTTATTATTATTATTTGCAACCGTCCTAGTTTGCAAGATATCAGTCGGTCACCTACCCCCTTAAGAGCAATCCTTACCCTTAAAATTGTTACCACACCAGCAAAAGTTTTCTCTCCTACTTAAGTACTCAAGGCGAGGGCCAAACACCCCTAAGAATAACCCGGGAAAACGGAAAACGCTCTCTCTCTCTCTCTCTCTCTCTCTCTCTCTCTCTCTCTCTCTCTCTCTCTCTCTCTCTCTCTCTCTCTCTCTCTCTCTCTCTCTCTCTCCTTGTTTTAATTATTTACTAATAATCAAAGAAAAGGATACGAGAAACCTACAAGCGCCTTACTACGATGAGGTCCGTAGCTAAGCAACTGAAGAAGAGGGCTATTGCCCTCGAAACATCTTAGTTAACTTGTAAATATTTGTGTAACCTGTGCCATCAAGATTTTCACCAAGCTACGGACCTCATCGTGGTAAGGTGCTTGTTGGTTTCTCCTATTCTTTTCTTTGATTATCCATTCAAAATGGTTTTAACCTTTCATAATCAATTACATCTTAATTATTTACTGTTTACCAAATGAAATAGGTAATGCCTATTGTTTTTATAGCTTGGTCGTGAGGTTTTGGAAGAGGCAGCAAAAGTTATAGAAGTTGGTGTGACATCAGATGAAATTGATCGAGTTGTACATGAAGCTTGTATTGAACGCGAGTGCTACCCTTCTCCACTTAACTACTACCAGTTTCCTCGCTCGTGCTGCACTTCAATTAATGAGGTTATTTGTCATGGAATCCCAGACCTCAGACCACTCAAGGATGGAGATATCTGCAATGGTATTTTTTTATTTTATTTTTTTTTTAAATATTTATTATAATACTCAAAATTCCTTTAGCAAGGCAAAAATCAATTTAATGATACAAATAGAGTATGACAGATAAATCAGTCAGATAAATTAGATAATGATTTTTTAATTAATTGTAATTAAATAATAATAATAATGACTTAATTAATTACAGTTGATGTGACTGTGTACCACCGAGGGTTCCATGGAGATTTAAATGAAACTTTCCATATTGGTAAAGTATCAGATACAGCCAAGAATCTTGTGAATATAACCTGGGAGTGCCTTAGTAAAGCAATGGACATAGGTAAAAATGTGCTTTTTTATTATTATTATTGTTTTTTGTTTTTTTAAGTACTAAATTGTTATGTATTTTTGTAGTAAAACCTGGAGAGAAGTACCGTGAAATTGGCAATGTCATTCAGAAGCATGCTCAAGCCAATAACTTCTCCGTTGTGCGCAGTTACTGTGGCCATGGAATTCATTCATTATTTCATACAGCACCAAGTGTTCCCCATTATGCAAGTAAGTTGTCATAATAATACAATAAAGTGACAGGTAAATTAGTCAAGTTACAGTTTCTTACATTGAAAGAAATATAGCACATATGCACAAACTAGGATAATTTAATAATAATGATCAGTTGAGAGATGCATAAAAAAAAAGAAAAAAGAAAAAAAGAAAAAAAAGCATCAAAGATAATTATTATTTTATTTATTTATTAAACACCATGGTGTACTTATACATATATATTTACATTTCACTCTATAAGTCTACATTTTTTGCATATGACTTATATGCAAAGATAATAGAAAACAATACATTATATTATACTGTAAACCACTAACAAGGAGTAATCGTATTTATGATGTTTATTTTACAGAAAACAAAGCTGTTGGCGTCATGAAGGCTGGACATTGTTTCACAATTGAACCAATGATTTCTGAAGGTAAAATTTCTTGCTCAATGTTTGTTTGTTTGTTTTTTTCTCTCATTGCTTTAGAGTAAATTGTGTGTGTGGTGTCATCTGTAAATGAAAATCATATATTTTAGTCAGCACATATTTATAGGCCTATATATATATATATATATATATATATATATATATATATATATATATATATATATATATATATATAGCATATATTTATTCAGTTTGACGGATGACTCCATAATATAGTATAAAATTGCATTAGCATGACCCCAGCTCATGTACCATTTTCTGACTCCCCGTCACGCTCTCCCCTCCCACTTACAATTAGCTGTTCTCCCCCAAAAACATAGGTATTGGATAGGAATGTAAGTGGGTATGGCAAGTGGGTTCACATTCATAACAGTGTATTTCTAAGTTAAATTTATGAGTGAGTGGTAATGGCATGATTAATTTAAAACATTTTAGGTAATGTAGCCTATTTGAGAAAAAATGTTTTAGATTATCAACTTTTGGAAATATTTAATTAAGACTGTGTCTGTTAATTATTAAAAAAAATCTGACAGGAAAATGCCAAGCTAGGAAAACTCATAGACAGATTTAGCTTGATGGTGAGCTTTGGCTAACAGGTACACATGCAAGTGAGAGGGTAAACCATCAGGTGTTGAAATTTGGCATCCAAATCAGCCAACACTCACTGGCTCCAGGTCCAATCTGTGTTTTATTTCTATCAAACTAATATAATATGTATACGGAAAAAAGCAATATAATACATGGAAATAGTTTTTAGTATTTGTAAAGATGGGGGATTTATATAGGCCTATTATACAGTAAAATCTGGTTATAACAAAATTCAAGGGACCTTGGGAATCGCCACTTTGTTATAATAAAATTCGCTATAACGAAATTATATAGAAAAATGCTGTATACAAACTATTAAATGAACTACGAAACTATTAAATGGATATTTTCAATTACACAGTACTAATTTTTCATGCTTTTAAATATAATATTGTTAAAATATCCTAGCAAATTTTTTTTTAAATGAATAACTATATGTAATTGATTGGGGCAGTATCACTATGATAGAAGCGAACGATGATAGAAGCGAATTATGTTCGAATCTGTCTTGCGCGCACTCCTTTTTTTAACAATAGGAGCGGCGCGTCAGGTGTGTAGCGTGGATGCTCGATAGCACTGATTGACACCTGCATTGTAATATATACATACTATTGCAATATTTATAAAAAGAAGGAATCGCGCTCTTGAACTGAGATTTTTTTTTTTAAATATTATTATTTTTACTAAGATTTTTCTTCATTTTTTATTATTTTTTTTTCTTTGCTGGGAGCTAATTGACTCATTTTTTTAACAGTTACCAGTATTATCAACGTACGGCTGCGTTGTAATACGTTAAATAATAGAGAATATAAAGAGTTAAAATAAAGAGATTATAAAAAATTCAAAATTATTAAAATACGTTATAAAATAACAGTTTCCTGAATATAAGTATTATAAGATTATAAGTAATAAAAAATACATAAAAAGGTAAATTTAGTTTATAATTATTTATATTAAAGATTGTATATAGATGTTTTGTATCTCAAAATCTAAAAAGAAAACTTCAAAATTTTATGATGTCATTTAAAAGTTAATAGTAACAGATATCTTTGATAAAATTTTCAGAACTCGTGACCATCAGATAAGAGAGAAATTAATTATTGAAATTAACATGGGCTCTTATGGGACTAAAACGTGAAAAAATCGTAATTAAAAATCTAGCATGGTGACCCCTCACAATTTTTACATTTTTGAAGATACCTAATCCTAATGTATCACTGTGCAAAACTTCAGATTTTTCTGTCTTTACAATATTTTAGTCAAATCCCGCAGTAGCTGATGTGATGTCCCGCCTTAAATATTACAAAATAAATAATAAAAACAAAATAATAATGAACCACCTGCAATAAAATGTTTTTAATTGTTGCAGCGTGTAGGTGAAAACGATATATTTTTCATTTACACATAAACATTTCTCAACTCAAATATTAAATTTACTATATTATGAATTTTCCTGTCATGAAAAGAGATAGAGAGGACACGCTTTATTTTAAATTAAAAAAATGTAAAAATATTTATTCCTATATAAAACTAATCTATTATATGACTGCTTTCCTTTTACATTGGTTCAAAGTCCAATTCTACCTTATTTTATGTCCTTTTTTGTCCTGCAATATGGAAAATCTTTAGATTGACAAAATCAAATAAAGAGAAAAGATGTTCATGTCCAACATAAAAGGTGCGCATTCAAATATTCTCAAATTTTTGTTATGTGTTTTCACATATTCTTGATTTTTCAAAACTTTTTACATAACACTTTGCAACAAAATTCAACAATATATTTTCATTGTTGAATTTCGTTATGCAAAGTATTTCAGTAAAATTAAGAATTATGGTATTCCGTATTTAGGTGCATTCACATATTCTTAAATTTATTATAACTTTGCGCAGCAAATTGTGAAAAAGCATTATTTTAAATTGGAAAAAATATTTTGCTGCGCAAAGTTACTACAAGTTTAAGAATAATATGTGAATGCACCTTTGGTCTGTTCACAATGATGCGTAAAATCACGTAACTCTTACGTGAAGATACAACAATCAATGTTATTTGGATTCTTATGTGAAAGTTACGTGAATTTCGCAGCAAAATAATGTTTATAAATTAATTTAAAGAAATGTATAGGTATTACGAAGAAATTAGACTGGAACTTTTATTTTGTAAAAACCAGATGTATCCAAAAATAATCTTAAAAATATTTTACGATCAGAAAAAAACAAATTATTATTTATTTATTAAACACCAAGGTGTACTTATACATATTTATATACATATTTATATAGGTCTACATTTTTGCATATTGACTTAATGATCTTTTCGATATAAAACTATAGTATGAAATCGCAAATTGGCAAGTTGCATTTTTTAACATATGCAAAATTATTTTAATATCTATACTGAAAATTATTAATTAACTTACGAGTATACTAGTGTATTTATGCGCTACCCGATCTACTTTAAACGCCTGATGATTGCAACCCGCAGTGCATCAAAAATTAAAAATATTAATATAAAATCATTTTATGTTTTTTACACTTACACTTTTTTAGCCAATTTGCGATTTCATACTATAGTTTTTTTTATCTAAAAGAATAAATCAATTACTATTTTGCAATTAAATATAAATTTAAACGTATTAAAAACGAACGTACAACAACAAATGAATCAATTAGCTCCCAGCAAAGAAAAAAAAAAAAATGAAAAATGAAGAAAAATCTTAATAAAAATAATAATATTAAAAAAAAAAATCTTAGTTCAAGAGCGCGATTCCTTCTTTTTATAAATATTGCAATATTATGTATATTACAATGCAGGTGTCAATCAGTGCTATCGAGCATCCACGCTACACACCTGACGCGCCGCTCCTATTGTTAAAAAAAGGAGTGCGCGCAAGACAGATTCGAACATAATTCGCTTCTATCATAGTGCGCCCCCCCATTGATTGATTGGAATTATGAACCTTATGTTACAGGCTCATGGCGAGATGAAATGTGGCCTGACAACTGGACTGCAGTAACTATTGATGGCCTCCTCTCTGCCCAGTTTGAACATACACTTCTTGTGACTGACTCAGGAGTTGAAGTGTTAACACAGCGTCCAGGACGTCCTCTGCCTTACTATTTAGATCCTCTCTAGCATCTTTGCTTTTCTTTTGTATCTAATTGCTAAAATTGCAAACACAAATAGTATCTTTCTTTTTTTTTTTATTGCAGTATTGTTATTATTTTATTTATGATGTCTTAAACATTCTCTTTCACTAGTGAAATTTCATTGTTAGTATGGTACAGCAATAAGTATGTATCTTTTTTTTTTTTTTTTTTTTTTTATATATAAGGTTATTTATGATATTAAAGGGGAAGGGGTAGACATCTGTTATCTTGAAGTTTATTTTTATTCTATAGCATAAAAGGCATCAATAAATTAAATATTTTACTGCATGTTTTTTTGTTCAAGTTTTGTAAATCAGTTGTTTTGCTTTCATCTAATCTAAACACAAATTGCATAAAAAAATGAATATTTTTAACATTTTTATAAGTCAGAATGGTAACATATTATAAATAGTTATGGATTGTACTAGTTAGCAGTCTGCAAAATAAATAAGTAATAACAATAAACAATACTAAATACAACGAAATGAAAAGTGCTTTAACAATATAATAACAATAATAAAAATAATTGAATGTAAATTACTAAATTTACGTGATCACTAGGTCAAAGAGCGATGCCATTGGCTTACCCTGTAAAGGATTTATAGCGACTGAATTTTAAAGTGCCGATTTTGTTTTCTCTTTGCTTTTAAGTTTTATAAAAGTTTTTCAAGTGCGTTACTACATGTGATGTAAAGACGTACATCACTCACATAAGAAGAAAAATTATCATGAAATTAAAAGCTACAGTAAGAGCTTTCTGTTTATTTAAAATTAAACTGCCATCAATTTAAATTTCAGTTCATCCTGAAATTTTTTTATGTTATTGATTTTTTTCCCTATTATTATTATAATAATAATAATAGTAATTACAAATATAGAGTTGTATTTTGAAGAGTTAAAAATATTGTTAAATGTGTTTGAGTGTGAATGTATATTGTGAATACATATTGTGATACTTCCCTCCCAAGTGCATACTAGTAATAAGAAAGTAATTTGTTTGCTTGTTTTCTAGCATGTATAATTTACACATTTTTGAAATAGTAGGAAATATGTTATTTGCTACCTACAAATAAAGAGTGTGACATCGGTTCAAAGTTAAAACTTGTGTGCAGTTGTCAGTATGGCATCCATATTAGCAACAATAGATGTTTAATAATAATAGTGACTGGTTTTTACTGTTGTCCTTAAAGCCCTTATCAACTTACTTTTTTATCATTTAGAATACTAGATTGATAATTACCATACCTTATTATCCATGAATTAGGCACCATCACGTTGATTTTATAATTATTTTCGTTTATTTTCCTTTTTGCGGTTATATCACGTATCTGACGTCACAATGTACCACCGCCAATCACAGTCACCGTTCTGGTCATGTGATAAATTTAAGCCCCTCCCTCAAGTTCTTTACCCCTATCACGACCCCATCTGTACATTGTGACGTCAGATACATGATATAACCGCAAAAAGGAAAATAAACAAAAATAAATACAAAATCAACGTAATGGTGTCTAATTCATGGATATTAAGGTATGGTAATTATCAATCTAGTACTCTAAATGATAAAAAAAGTAAGTTGACAAGGGCTTTAATGCTTACAAATGTACTAGTATAGTCAGCTCACATGGAACAATATTTCAGTATATGAATTTAATTTGATTTAATTTAATTTAAAGGAGATTGCAAGCAATAAAATTTATCGCGCATTGAAAATATTGCATCATGTGAATTGGGCTTTGACAATAATCATGTTATGTATAATAATTATACTTTGTTATTAATTAATTACTGCTCTGTTAAGATATGGAACGTAATAAAATCTTATATTGATGTCTAAAATTGATTCATCAGTATGTATGACAGCATTAACTAGACACTTTTATTATATGTTAAGATTACTATAATGCAAAAAAAATAACAATGGAAATTATATGTGGGCACTTGTGCTAGCAAATAAACCCTCTCATAAGATTAAAAAACATTTAAAATGAGATGCTATCATTATGATGGTTACTTTTGCTAGAGTCGCTGCCTAGCACATATTGATGTTCCTATCATCATTACAACTGAAACTAAAGTGCTTATTCTCCTATTTGATTTATATTGTTTCAATTTTCTATACTATTATAAATACAGAACATAAACTGTCAAGTCTGCATAACATACAATGTTGTGTTGTATAACTTTTTCTTGCAGAAATATATTTTAAGGCAGTAGGTTACTGACTTAAGTGCGGAAATAGTTAAAAGAGGAACTTTATTTTCACATTAATTATTTATACGTTAATGATATCCAGCAAAACAAATACTTAAATTGTTAAATAAAATTGAATTATTTAAAAAAAATTGTGTTTTTTTGTTCCGAAAAAAGTTTGAATAATATTTCTAATTTTACTCAACAGTTTGAGCTAAAAGTTGAATTTTTACATTTACATGTTATCTTTAAAGTGCAATAACTTAAATATGTGTTGTCTTTTGCACGTGTTTGACATAACTTAACTTTTAAGTAACATTTCATCATTACTTTGTTTATTTTATATATAGCGACCATTCATTTTGCGTGATATCAGCCAGTCACCTACTACCTTAATAAAATCCATGTATGTGTGCAGAATGATTAAAATAACTATCAAATGTGTATGGTTTATAACTTTTGCTATAAAATAGAAGTTATGTTAATACTTCCATAAGTATATTATGAAAGAAAAATAAAACAACAAATTATGTTTCAATTTTTAAGTGTTTCAATATTTTTACAATTGTATTGAACAATTTGTTACTGTTTACATGTAGGCCTAAGCCTTTTTAAAATAAATTGAACTGGAACTCAAACTAAAATGTTGCAAAGCAACTTGTAAAGAAAAAAATGCCATGTAACTGAAATTTTATTTATTTAATAAAATACTTGGCTATAAAACAGTTGAAGTTTTAAAGATTTTGAATTATTGACCCCCCTACCCCAATCAATTTGTCCTCAATTCTTCATAGCACAAAAAAAGTAAACAGTTTACTTAGCTGGTATAGGAATATTTGTGTTTTTTGTTCTTTGTGATTTATTCTAAGATAATTTACAGTATATATATATATATATATATATATATATATATATATATATATATATATATATATATATATATATATATATAATTATATATATAATAGGGATTTAGAAATAATAAATTTCAATAACAATAATGATAGAGTAACTGTACCTCTGAGAAAAATATTATCATAAATAAAACGAACTTAAAAGCGTCAACTAATGCACATGATTTATTATTATTAGGACAGTTTTACACATAGACTTATATACTAGACGAGAAACACTCAGGCTCTCCAATGTAAAAATATACGAGCACGATGTATAACCTGTATACAAGCAGCAGAAGCAAAGGGAAACCCTTTTCCAGGTTGCCGAGTGATGTATGAAGTTGTCCATTGTTAGCAGTGTTGTAGTAGTAAAAAAATGCCAGGTGGGACGCTCCAACACAGGCCCAGGATGAACTTGATTAGTGCCTAATTTGTATTGTTTATATTGCGTTGCTATGGTAACAGTTTCCGTTGCTATGGCAACGTTTCCGTTGCTATGGCAACGGTATTTATTTCTATGTTGTTGACGAGTTTGTTTAAATTGTTTAACGACGAGCGTTTAACTACACGGCAAATTAGTTATTGTTGTTAAAACGTTCTTAGCTACAAGAAATGTCCAGTAAATCTCGGTTATAGTTGTATGTGGCCCTTCTGTGTTTTTTTCCGTATTAAGTTACAGTGATTGAATAGTTTGCTATTAATTTAAGTCTTGAACTAAATAGTCAAGGCGACCCACGGCTTCTCGGGAGTAGATCTCACGGAGATCTATCACTTTGCCGTGGGGAAAATATTGCGAGATTTACTGGACATTTCTGGGACTGGCAGACCTCTGTCAGTTCTGCTCCTGAAAAGCCGTGGGTCACTTTGAAGCTTTAGCTCAAGTCTTCAACCGAAGTGACTCTTCACTGCCGTACTTTGATACGGGAAAGGCCCTAGCAGGGCCACATAATTAATTAAACAAAGTCCTCGTATAACTGTCCCTTATAATTATTAGCTCAATACACTTGGTATTGACGATACATATAAAGTACCGATCGAGGATCACAGGTGCGCACTTAATTGCTGTTGGATATACGTCTCTCTTATAGAGGCTGTCGTATAGGCACTGGATCCTTTGTATGGTTCATTTTATTATACGTTCACACAATAACACATAGACACGTGTTTTTAATATAATATATTTTTTACTGCAAGTTTTCACTTTTTTTTTTTGTAATTTAATTTTACTATTAAAACTAAGCCCTTCCCCAATGTCACCTAAATCCCACCGTTCTAACTGCATACTTTAGTTGCACTGGTACAAACTATCAGTACGCGGGTGTACTGAAACCGTTAAAGTCAGTCTTGTACAATTACTAAATATAGTAATAATAATATCTTTCGAATTTTTTAATGCCATATATGCTCATTTTTTATAGAAAAATAATACATATCAATCATCAATCACAATAGATAATTATATATAAATAAACTTAATATTCTGACCAAAATTTCATTGATATTCGATAACAATTATTTTAATTATAGTGCTGAAATCAAACTATAGTTCTTTTACAGAAGTAAAATTTTTCAATTATGACCAATAAATAAATAATAAAACATTGTAGATCACTAATAAAAAGGCAAATTATTAAAGCCATAGACCACATAAAACAACATATTTTTGTCTATATGCAGCTTGATAATTATTGAAATTCATAATACTAAAATGTTATGCTATTATAAAGATGCATTCAAAACGAAATTAAATTACGTATCACTTATTTTATCCGTGCAAGCATAGGATAATTCATTTTTACATAATATAATAATTTTTTGTTTCTTTCTAATCAATGACCAATGACGTAATAATTTTTTGACACAAATATATTATTATGTTCTATGATCTATCCCATGAAAAAAAAAAAGTGGATATATATTGTATCTGGTGGAATACAAAATAAATCCACTTGAAGCACAAAATATATACTTCAGTTTTTGTATCTATAGTGGATTTATTTTGTATTCCAAGTGTACCTAGAGTCCCATTTTAGATACAATTTAGATCCACTTTTAAATTGCATTGAAAAATGAAATTAACAGCATATATACACTGCAAAGAGTGGGAGGGGGTGTATGTATTTATCGTACTTATATATTTTACCTTTACCTGCTCTTTGGCTCACTTTGTCCTGGCACTGGGCTGCATGCACGCGTGTTTGCAATTTTTAATTGCACTAATTACTTTTACTTTTATTCTCATTTGCGTACTTTTGTAAGTTAATATTTGCCTTTTTCTTCATAAAGTTGATATTTTTATAATATTTGATTTTTAAAATTTAATGCTTTAGCTATGGCCTAAATGTCTCCAAAATGACCAATTAATTAAAATCTTGCTTAATTTAATTATTAATTGCAGAAATAAAGTCAACTCTCTACAAACTTGTTTTCTAAGCTTTTTTGAAGTTAGCGCATCAACAATTATATTTTATTTTTTGACTTTAATTAGAAAAATTGAACTATATTTTAATGCAAATAGTATAATTATAAGGAGTTTTTGCAGTTATTATATCTAATTTTATTTATATATTATGAATTTGTTCATGCCTGATACTGCTGATTACGCGTAAGCAATCAAAAGTGCGCAGTAAAACGGCGGGGGACTCCTTATTTCCTATCCTATAGCATTGCGGGATCAATCCTTTAGTTGAAATTCAGAAATCTATGCAGTTGATGATATATTTATTTTTATATATTAATTATTATATGTATATTGCGATTTAAAAAAGTATGATATATATACACTGTACATTGTTTTAAATTTAAATACATATATTTTTTAATGGATTTGTGTGCCTATTGAATCAACGTGACATAAAACGCAGGTTCAAATTAAAAAGTGAATTTTATTGATAATTAAAATTAATATCTAAAAATATTTAAAACCACGCAGTGCTAATGAATTATTGTTACACGTCTGTTACGTCTATACGAGTTAAGATTACTTAAAATATATCATATAATATAGTGCATAATATAATAATATGAAGCATGCGTATTATGCAGTACATTATATACACATATTTTAATCAATTTTATATGCAAATGAACCTTGATTATATTTTTACCTTCAGACGCACCTATTTTATTAAAAAGAGGATCTAAAGTGGATTTCTTTGAGATCCACAATAAATCCAATTTTTTCTCAGATCCAAAATAAATACAACCCTTTTTTGGTGAGATACACTCAGATCCAAAAAATATCCACAATAAATACACTTTTAAAATTAAAATCCACTTTATACCCACAATATATCCACTTTTTTTTTTCATGGGATATTATACACAACTTCTTAATAATAACGTTTCATTTTATTTCTTTTAAACGATCTAGTAGTACTCGAATCAAATTATGTAATATATTATAAAATAATATACACAGCAATTTTATTACATCTATTATTTATTATTATCTAACTGGCAAAAAAAATCGCAAAGAGAGAAAGAGACAGATATAGACTATAATATGAAAATGAATAGAAGTTGCTGCTGTGGACATCTTCACACGTCACAGCTACACTTCTCCCAATAATACAGTTCGAGCGGATACAGTGTAATCAACAATGTAAAGTCAACTGTGATTGGCTGGTAGGTTTATAACACGCTCTCTGATTGGTTTAGCACCGCGAATACAGCTTTTGGCGGGAACGACCTTGTTTTGGCCAGAGTGTACCTGGTTATTGCAAAAGGTAATTCAAGTAACAGCCACTAATCCCTGCTACGGGTCTAGTATTATAAGTCTATGGTTTTACCATCTTTTTTTTTTTTTTTTTTACCTATTAGTGTCCTTCTTTTATTGTTCTTATTTATCATTATTCGAGATTTTTTTTTCCGCTTATAATAAGGTTTTTAATTTAAGGGAGTAGGGTACTGACCTTATATCTCAAAAACTAGAAGTGTTTTGGGTCTAAATTTGATGTCATTGTGTAGCTAAGGGTCACACCTAGCCGTGATAAAAATTTCATGGTGTTGGACCGTCCCGAAAAAAAGAAAAAAATTATTGAAATTAACATTGGGCCTTTTATGGGCTTAAAATTTCAAAAAATCATATAAAATTAATTTGCACAGTGACCCCCAAAAACTTTTATATATTTGAAATTGTCTCAAGCTGAAGTATCATTGTGCAAAATTTCAGATTTTTTTGACGAGAATATAGTTTGAGTCTAATGGCTGACGTCGGTCCCCTACACCCTTAATAGAAAAACGGAAATTTACCTGAAATCTTCAGATTTTTATTTCATGGCACATCTAAATTTTTATTGAAATTGACGCAAAATTAATGCATTCTAAAAACAAAAAAGAGAGAAAGAGAAAATTTGTCATATATTTGAATTTTTCCTTTCTGGAGCTGGAGATTTAACTCGTGTAGCAATAGTGCTGACATCCTGAAGTCGTTTCCACAACCACTGAGGTACCACAACCCTTCTAGCTGCTGCCATCAACCAGTTTTCTCGTCGAACTACTGTTGCTGAGCTGCAGCAAAAATCCAAACAATTAAAACAATAAGACCTACAACCAAAAAAGAAAGAAAAAAGTGTGTGTGGGGGGGGGGGGGGGAATAGAGTGAAAAAAATTCTTGTGGAGAAAAGAAATAAAAAATAAAAGTACCAACGGCCACATTATAACATTATAACGGCCTTATATTTTGTTTTATTTTACTATATACATTTTTTATTTCATTCATTTTCACCCTTGTTAAATTGATAAAAAAATAATTGGATATATTGGAACAGTTTCCAGGATATTAATACCCTTTCTATTTCGAGAGGTTTTATTCGTCAATTAAAAAGAGATTTTCCGCCAGGCGCAACGTACAGTCTGTGCTACGTAGGAAGTGAAGGGTCCTTGCTCCCTTATTGATGGTGCTTGAGCTGTTGTATTCCAGCTCTCTAATTAGTAATTAGCAATAAATTGAGAGAACATGTGGGTGTTGTGATTATTTGTTTTTGCTTCATTTGCCCGTAATTTTCACCTTTCTAAGAGGAAGAAATCTTATTATTGGAAAATTTTGTGCAAAAATACACATCAACGCAAAATTATGTTTCTCGTCCGTTATTCCATTTCAAGTTTGAATTTTGAAACCATGAAAAACGGCCAAAAAAATTAAAATTTAGTGTGACAAATGTTTAATAAATAATATTAAATACGTTTCTGTACAGTACGTATAATAAAGCGCGCATACAGGAAATTTAAACTTATAGCATAATATAATTATAAAGATTATATTATAAGCTATAGTAGTATAGTATTAACGCGTCATAATTTGCTATGCTCGTCATGCATTAAATTTGACATAGTATATGACAAATATATTGGTAATAAAATATAATAATATATTTACATCATCGCAAGTCGTGTGTTTCTTTCCGGTATTTGGCACTTCAGGAGTTGAATTACTTGATCTGGTACCTGTGAAGGTTTCAGATTTTGCAGTGTCTGCATGCGGGAAAGTTCAGCTATAACCTCCGAGCATTCTTGTGTTCCAACCTATAAAAACAAAAATAACAATTAATTTTTATCTATATTTTTTATTTACATAGCTAGTTTACATTAACATTGCACTTCTTTCGTCTCGTCATTTTTAAATTATACTTAAACTTAATGCTAAATAAAATCGTTACACATTTACCTTGGATATATAAAGTCAGCTTCTCTCTCTCATCTCTCTCTCTCTCTCTCTCTCTCTCTCTCTCTCTCTCTCTCTCTCTCCCTCTCTCTCTCTCCAAATCTTAATAATTTATTATTTCCAGAACATTTTCCCTAACAACTCTGCTATTTTCATCAAATAATCCTTAGAAACGAGTCTTTATTATTATTAATTTATTATTTTATCAAAATGAAATTTTTCATATCTCGATTTTAACATAATGGAGGTTATCGGTTTAAAAAAATCTTTAAAAAATTCTGTGTCCTTAAACACGTAAAATAATGTCTAGTAGTATTTCTCATTTAAATTTCTCCGAAATCGGTGGAGTAGTTTTCACAAAAATTGCAAAAAATGTGTTTTTCCCCATAAGCGTAATGTTAAATTATAGGGGACCCTTAGCTTTCCCCGCGTCTCCCCGCGCGCTAAACCGATAAGCTCCATTGATCAATCACACAATTTTGCTGTTTGATAGTCTGGGGTTTATGGACTCTCCAAAGTGTGATGATTACATATTATATACTGCAGGCATTGCAAATTTATTTTTTTGTTCCTGTAGGAAAGGAATACCATTGTATTAAATTCATATAATATATTATTCATATGATATTCATGCATGTTATGCAATTGTGATGCTTGCATTGGCGAGAATAAAATATTTTCAATATGTATATATTATGTCGAATCGATAATGTCAGAGTCTCAGAGATGTCGATATGTCAAAATACAAGCATAAATTGCATTTCTATCGTATATAATAAACAATCAAGCAACTTTTCTGACATATATGTTGTATGGTATATGGTATGGTGTAGTGTTACTATAACATTATATAGTATGAAATTAGATGACATCTTCTTCAAACACATTAATATGTACGTTGTCAAAAATAATAAAATTATTAGAAATAAAAACGTTTTGATCTGAGAGAGAATAAAAGAGAGAAGAGAAATATATTTGTAGTAACAAAAAGCTTTTATCCAGACTCATTTTTCTTGTAAGCTTCAACGTCTTTTCTAATCAATCACAATACTTTATATAGTTGTCAAAAACTAGAACCTAATTCATTTCTCTAAAAGTGCTGAATCGTGTAAAATAATAATAAATATATTTTGATACTTTTGCATTGGCATGTATTTCGCATGTTTAGTTTATATGGTATTGTATAGGAGATGTGTAAATGGTTCATATTTTTTTTATTGTTGACAGGCATAGCCTCATTTATTTATTTTTGTCATATAATCTTTTTACATGTCTGTACAGTTTTCAAGTAGAGTTTATAGACTAAAAATATAATTATACTATAATATATAGTATGGTATAGTATGCATATAGTATATATTTTTTTATTCTATAGAAACTTCAATTTCTGAAATTTTAATGATGGAACTCAATTATTATAGGATATTTGATTTGAACTTGCTCAACTTCAGTATATTTGTAATTATTGTAATGGGGTGTATATTTTTAATTATAAAAAATAAAAATAAATAAATAATTATCAAAATAAAACCAAACAAAAGAGTTTTTAAAATCAATTTTATACAAATTTCTGAAGTTAATTTGATTAAATTTTATAACTTGATACAAGTGTGTGTGTGTGTGTGTGTGTGTGTGTGTGTGTGTGTGTGTGTGTGTGTGTGTGTGTGTGTGTGTGAGTGTGTGTGTGTATGTGTGTGTGTGTGTGTGTGTGTGTGTGTGTGTGTGTGTGTGTGTGTGTGTGTGTGTGTGTGTGTGTGTGTGTGTGTGTGTGTGTGTGTGTTATGTATGTATAATATCGTATTTCATTCGTATCAGTTTCCATATACGCTCGACGTCAAATAATAATATAAAAGTTGAATTTTATTTGCAGATCGTTTTTCAACTCCTCCTCTGAGTGAGTGTGATGATGATACTGTCAAAATTGGGTAAGATTCATTGGCACTACTTCAGATGATATTTTGTAAAGAGAAAAGGAAGAAGGATTGAAAATATTGATCGGCCGCATATGGGCTTGCATTTTGCTGGATATGCCTGCTTGGATATATACTTGCTTTTTGCACTGCGTGTATATATGTTAACATTGGTCGTTGACAATTGCCTCGGGCTTTAAAAATCTAAAGTTACGAAACAAAGTTTACTTTATAACAAAGCAGAAATATTTCTGCTATATATTGTTCCTACTCAATTTTATCAATATATGTCAAATGCATCCTTTTTTCTGTTGAAAGAACGTGTATATAATAAAAAAGGTCAATTTAATATAGTTGAAAATATACACTTTTGTATACAAAAACAAGAACAAAAGTTAGTTTATAAAAGTGTGTAGTTTAATTTCATTTAAAATAGCTTTACTTGATGTTTAAAATTTGCTTAAAGGCGTAGAACACCTTGGACAAAAAAGTTGCGTAATATCCTAACAAACCTGAAAATCAACGTTGATTTGGCCGGAGTCATTGATTTCTAATTTATTTTCCAATCACAAAGTGCCACTGCCGGTCACTGACGTCACAGCTCGCCCGGCTTACGCGCGCGTAAAACAAGCTAGCTGTGACGTCAGTGACCGCCAGTGGCACTTTGTGAATGGAAAATAAATTAGAAATAAATGACTCTGGCCAAATCAACGTTGATTTTCAGGTTTGCTGGGATATTACGCAATCTTTTTGTTCAAGGTGATCTACGCCTTTAAACGGTATCCATATGTAATCAAAATAGATCATAATGTAGTTGTGACGATTAAGAACAATATTAAATAAAAGACCATGCGCATAAATTTTTATACATATATATTTAGTTTTAGTTTACACGACCACAACAGAATTTTGTATTTAAAAAAAAAACTGTTTAAAATTTATTTGATAAAGTAAGATTTGAATCTGATCAATTGATTGGTAAGAAGAAATATCAACGAAGCTGGCATGGGTGTACTGCAGAGAAATGGAAGTTTATTTACATAATTTACATAAATTTTTCTCAAAAATATTTATGTGCATTCATTTTTTCAAAATTTACTCCCCCCCCCCCCCCCCGCCCCCAATTGTTTGAACCATTATAGTTTCTGACTTTATGATAGCCTTTCTCTGACTGCTTTAATTTTAATACTTCAAAAAGAGAGAGAAAAATGTTTTATCAAACTGATAAGTTGAAAAGGTACTGAAAACTTTGCTAACTGGTAAAAAAAAAAAAAAAAAAAAAAAAAAAAAAGTTGAAAGAAATTGAGAAACTTTTAGTTTCAATGCTTGAAGTAAAAAGAAAAAGTAAAAATAGTTAAAAAAAAGTAAGGATACAAAACTTAAAACATTGACGTGTCGCTGTAACTTGCCAAAGTTTCTTTTTATGGCAATGAAATAGAATTATCACAATTTCATCGTAAAATATAAACGTATTTTACTTTAAACAAATCTCGTTAATTAATAATACTTGTTGAAAGAAAAAGAAAGAAAAAAGAAAAAGAAAAACGTTATCGATCATCAATATAAAAGAGCTGTTAAAAGGTAAGTTTAAAGTTAAGATATATAAAAATAGAAACTAAAAATTGTGCAAATTGTCTATAGATTCATATCCATATAACCAACCAAAACTTGACTCAACTAAAAATTGTAAATTTTCCATTTTATGTTCTAATCGCAAAAATTCTAAACGTCGTAAAATAATAATTGAAAGAAAAATAAACAATACATAAAAAAATACGATAATTAGTAAACTGATTTATGTAATTAATTGCATTGCCATTGTATAATATAGTTACGGCAAAAAAACAGAAACAATATTAAGATAGATGAATTAATTATATTCTCACCATAGAAAAAACTAGCAAAAATAATGGATTTATAGAAAAATGAAACAGCCTTACTTATAATACCTTACCTATATAATAATGCAATTGGGTAATTTTCAAGATATCAGGCTAGTGGAAATGTGGAACAGGTGTTATATAGTTACATATTGCATCAACATTTAAATAAAAATCAGGACTAGGAATATAAAAAATTGAGATCGATATTAAATGAACAGAACAACGATAGATATGATCGATCATAGACTACTTCACTACTTTTAAAAATAAAAGTTTATAAAAATATAACATTACGATTGACTCCTAGCCTTATAAAACAATTGTTGAAACAATAAAACAGTTGTTACAAATAATATTCTCGTACTTTTCTTTTTCTCATGTGTATTGAAACAGGTATTTTTGTAAGATATTTTCATGATATATAACACTAGCTGAAATGATGAAATACTCTGACTATTGTATGTTGTTATAAAAAAGAGGTCAGAGGATCATGTCAGTACCTTCTTCTTAATAAAAACCATTTATTACTATTAACTATTATTATTATAAAATATTATCAAGCACAATATAGGAACGTTATTTCAGATTATTTAGTTGATTTATCTTACTACCTAATAAGCATATTTACATTGTTATTAATGTATGTGAGTCTGTAAAGAAATGAATTTCACTATAAAAAATAATAATAATATAAAAATAAAAAAATTGTTTGTATTGAGTTTCCTAAACAATTTTAACATTTTTAAATATAAAATAAATATTTTAATTAACACTATGAGCATGTAAAATAAAGGGATCGAGTGAGTAAGTACTCGCCAGCCAAAGTGTAGCAGAACTTTTCAACTTCGTATTTTAAGTGCTTATATGCTTTAAACAATTGATGCTCTCCTTTTATACATTTTACAAAGTGAAAAATACACCCGTTTAAGCATAATATAAATAAATTATATTCACAGGGGTATCTATTAAATAAGAAAAAAAAAGTAGTTTTATATCAAGTTTAAAAAAATGAATTATTAAGTTACTAATAAGCTACTCGTACTTATTTTACATAGCTTATATTAAATAATGAACAACATAAAATATATACATTATATAATGTTCTCTAAAACGATAATTAATTTTGCATTAAGTCTTTAAATATATTATACACACCATTCACTTCATTATAATTGAAAATGTAATATTTAGTATTCAAAGTCACAATATTGCTTCTAGCAAAATCGATGTTCACTACTGAATATAAAGCTCATTATTAATTAGTATGTTCACAAATATAATGTGTCAACCATATTGAATGTTAATTATAATTGTATTGTTTAAAGACTGACAGATATAATAGTTATATTTTATCTTTTTATTTCAGCTTTTGCGCGTCTTATAATATATTTTATTAAAAGGAAACGCGAAGAAGTAAAAACAAAAAAAAAAGTCAACAGAAAGAAAAAATAGCTTGGTAATGGTTTTTATTCTTTTATTCTACAAGTAGAACTTTATTTTTTTTAAATAATCAATGAATGGAAATTATTTTATAAAAAAAAAAATCATTTTAAAGCAGATCTCACAGAATATAATAAAATGATGTAGATTTTTATTATTCATTATTTAAATTATTAATAACAAATGTAATATTATTTTAATGGAGAAATATAAAAATTTGTGAAACGTAAAAATTAACCACGAGAAAACTTGACGTAATATTCATGATTTTATTTATACCATAAATTTAAAACCATATAAAAAGTTATTACAACATAATACTAAAAATTTATGTCCGGAAATTAAGTGTCAAATATTTCATACCAAAAACATTAATGTAAATGAAACTTAATATTACGTCTAAGCAAACAACATTTTAAAGACTTAATTAATATATTCAATAACAAATTTTACACCATCATCTTTTTCTAAATATTAAGTTGATTATGTTTAATAATAATATAACACATAATTATGTGCTTTTGTTATAATTAATGTTCTTATTATTTTTAATGTATTATTTAGCTTTTTGTTCAGCATGTAATTACACTATCTTATTTTCATAAAATATAAATTACTCTGCAATGGATGATTTAAATACTAAATCAAAGTGCTTTGTGTGTGTGTGTGTGTGTGTGTGTTTTTCAATGCTGTACAGAACAGGGCTGGCAACCAAAAGGGCTAAAGGGGTGATCGATATCAAAGGGTGGGGGTCCAGAGAGCCCGTAACCAAGTAATTAACATGGGCTCAGGGGGGAATCATCCCCTAAGCTTTATTGCCACCCCAGCCCTGATGCTGTAAATTGTGATTAATTATAATGGGATGGTAAAAGATAATAAAATGATAGATTATAAAAGTGTTACATGATATCCTATGCATTATACAGCTCACTTTTCTTTTGAATGCAAATTATATCATTATAAATTTTATTTGTACAGCTCTGGACAAAAGTTCCCGAACGGGGCAGCGGCGGCCGCTGCGTTTTCTCATAAAGATAACATAGTGTGCGTTGCTGGTTGACTATGCAAATCGTTCGGGAACTTTTGGCCAGAGCTGTACCTATGTAATTACCTTAATTAATTAGTATATCAATGAAATTCTTTTAATTAAACGTTAAGTTAAAATAATATTAATAATAAATTGCCAAACATAACGAGACTCAAGACAAGGCAAAAAGAATTTGCAAGTTAAAAATTTTCAGTAACGAGAGAAAAATAAATATATAACAGTAGAAAAGACATGTTATAATAATATTAATAAAAAAAAAAAAAGAAAAACTGCAAAACAATGTATGCAATATTTTATAAAATTTGTGCATTGCACGGAGAATATTGAACGTAGATAGAAATTGCACGCCACAACTAACATACGCCTTATATGAATGACTTTTAGATACCTATATTATATAAAGTCATATTTACACAAGAAACGTATAAATTAGCAAAATGCAGTTAAATCATTTCCCAATGTAAGCAAAGCCTCAAGTATAACAATAAACGTCTCTCTGGAGATACGAGCCAGTATATACGCTTGGTAAAATATCGAAGATATGGTTCCCTCGGGAAATACGTCCTCAAGTAAAACTTTTTTTCTTCTTCTTCTTCTTCTTTCTTTTGCTCTTTTACTCTTGATTTGATTTTTGGGAATTATCTTACCTCTATTTTATTGCAGAGTTAAAATATAAAATCTGTGATTTTTTTAAATTAGCGTAAAATCAGTATTAGAATTTACAATTACATTTTATAAAAACGAGATACTGTGCGTACAATATTTATTGACTTTGTAATGCTATGATAATTGAATTTACAAATTCTGTGCTTAAAGTTTTAATAAGAGAACTTCTAGTTTTTTCCCTCTTGACATAGATTCAAACATTTTTTCCCACTTCCTAAGTTTGAAAAGAATAAATATAAAAACAAACTTTTATAAAACAAAACATTTTTTTCTTTGATCTACTTCTTATTTCTTAAAAAGACTCATTAGAAAAATTTTAGTATGCAAAATAAAACAAAACTTGTGTTTTATATAAATATTATAATTAATTATATTTGAGTTGAAAGTAATCCCAACTCAATTTATTTAAGTGTCGGCAATGTGAACTCATTGAATATAGAATTGACGTGTTAAGTGAATGTAGGGTAGTGATATTCATCACCAATTTAATTAACTTAAAAAGAAATAAAATTTTGTTTGGAAAAGAAAAAAAAAGTAAAATTAATTGAAAATCACATTTCTTCCAAAACAAGCAATTTAAATTTTATATAACTTACCAATGAAATTCATTTCTATAATGTTTATTTTATTTTGCGTTCTTATACTTTTAGCAATAATATTTTATGAGAAGTTATATAATACGGAGATAGGTAAACTACTATATAGGAGTTTTAGGATCAAAGTTATATAAATTTTAATAACTTTATTTATAGTTTTTACCTTACTTTCACATTTATCTAGTAGGTAATTTATTATGGTATACACAAGATGTAATAAAACACTTTCTTTTCATTATGAAACTTTAATTTTATCACTTAAAAAAAAGTACCCTAAAAATAAGTAACATATTTATGCAGTGACAATGATATATGTATATTTTCTCCGACTAATATAAACGTAATTTTTGTTGTTATTGTTTTATTATTATTATATGTATGTATTGGTAGTATTACAGAACAGACCTCATTTTTACTAATTGAACGTTTTAATGAATGTCTGTCAGAAGTTCCGAGGTCAAAAGGCCTTGGCTGTGCGCACAGTTTTCGTAGGGCTTTTTGTCCGCGGGCCTTCTGTCTGTATACGGTTATAGTATGATGAAAAATGACTAACGTTTGTGTAACTCTTTGTTACTATGAAATGCCTGCTGGATCAATAAAAAATATCTTATTTCTAATAATTTTATTGTTATTTATATTTGGGCTGAATAAACCACAGTATAATATCTCAATTAAACCCAACTGTTAACATTTATACAAATACACGATCTTAATCAGGGTCACATTGACTATAAGATTAGGTTGGCAAATGCTGACTGGCACCTTGGGTATTTGGCCTCTTGAAGGCCAGATTTTTAGCACATTTGAGACGGTTACGCCAACAAAAGTGCGCGTAACTGGCCCAAAAGTCCCAAGGTAGGGCCTTACCTGAGTTTAACAGGTAACCGGAAGTCGGCCAGTGGTAAAGTTAAAGAAATAGGGGTATATAGCCAATCTGACCTTGATGATAATTATTGTATTATACACCACAGCATAATATGATAATGCACACACATCTTTATAGATCATACTGAAAGACTGCATTTAGAATACTTTGCTAGAATATACTAGTAATTTCAATATTATTGACTTAATATTATTATTTTAATTGTTACAATAATTTGATAATAACATTTTATTTCCTCAGATTTTATTTGTCTCATATATGCAACAACAACAACAACAACAACAACAACAAAATGAAACGACCTCGTATCTCCTCTAGTATTAATAATTTAATATAGACCAAATGATAATGGCTAAGACTCGTTGCAGGCTTTATTTTTTAAGAAAGAAAATTAAACAAAAGAAAGTAAAACACATAAAACAATATATGTGAAAACAAAAGATAATGCCAAGCAAGCATTTGAACAATGCATCCTAAAGAAGAACTCGTACGATTTGATTTGATGAATACCTAGAATCTCTAAGTATAATGTTCTTGCTTTAATACATTAATGTATGAGAGAAAACACTCTGCGTATATTGTTTTAAATAGTAAATTTCACGACTGCATAATAACTATATATAAACATAATCTTGCATTGCCTAATCATAACACTAAAAACCTAACACTCTGGAAAGAAATCCATAGTCCATACTATTAAACAGCAAAATTTTTAGTTTTTTTTTTATATTTTTTATTTTGAAATGTTAAAAAAATTATATTAATATTCATAAATATTGTAACATAAAAAATAATAGTAATAAAAAACTTACACCGAAGGAATATTATAATGTTAAAGATTATTTATATAAAAAAAATAATAATAACAAAATTGACAGGAAATGAGGAAGGTGAATCGATTTTTTTTTTTTTTTGAGTTTATGATATTTTTGGAAAGAGCTTTAAAAAAATTTTGAAGTGCTATTTTTTCCTAGGACAATTGGAGCATGCGAAGTATTTTTAATTAATTTTTAAAAATCGGCCTAGAAAGCCTGTGACGTCATCAGTCCACTTTTTTCTCGGAAAATACTAATCGTTCGAGGTTCAGTAACCAGTCTAATGAAATCAGCTCGTCCTCAGGATTTCAAAAAAACTGGCTACTGAACCTTCTACGGTCAATACTTCCCGAAATAAATGCCCGATTGATGACGTCGCAGGCTTTTTAGGTCGATTTTCAAAAATAAATTAAAAATACTTCCGATGCTCCAATCGCTCCAATAACGCCTCAAAATCTTTTAACGCTCTTTTCAAAAATGTCATAAAAAGTTGGGGTTAAAAAAATTCACCTTCCTCATTGGCAGGAAATTATGAGTTATCAGGGTTTGAAAAAATAAAATCCTAAATGGTCAAATGAAATGACTATAGTAACAAACAGTAAATAACTATAAGTTAAATATATGGTAGCACCGGTAACACGTAGTAGAATCGTCTTATATTAAGTAATTCTGTAAACAGTTTGTTGTAGACATACAATTTAAAATGGAATGTTACTGTTAACTAACTATGTCTATAAAGAAAGAAATAATAATAAAGAAATCAAGAAAATGTCAGCATTTATTTTATATTTTAATACAAATAAACAAAAAGAAAAATAATATGTAAATGTAAAACTATATTTCACTTTAGCAGTTAGTTGTACAACAATTAGTTAAAAAAAAAAAAAACAAGCATGAGCTGAACAATAAAACTAATGTATTTTTTTTAGGGTTTTAAAATGTGAATGATATTTTTCATTGCTCTTTATTTTATTTCATTTAGTTTTTAACCCCAAAATTACTTGGTAATATAAATATTGTATAATATAATGAAGACTTTTTTGCTAGTATATTTTAGTACATAATTAGTTATGCATAATTTAAGTAACATTTATTTTATCATTAAATAATAATAATAATAATAAATACTTTAAGTGTGAAAGCACAGTGGCAGCTTTTTTTTTTTTTTTTTTTTTTTTTTTTGTGGAGACATAAAAGTTTATAAATTGATAAAAAGTAATTTAAAACAAATTAAAACATACATTTAACAAAAAAGACGTTGCCAGAATACAATAAATTTTATTTAAAAGAGAATCATTAAATTTATTATAATATTTTTTCTTAAACTTTAAACTTAAAAAAAAAAAAAAAAAAAGTCGTAATTAAGAAATCAAACATTTATTTTAGAACATCGTTAATTGTATAAAGGATGTATATAAACTTTGTCAAATAGCAAGATGATAAAATGTAAAAAACGAAGACTTTTTTTTTTCTTTTTTATTTAAAATAAAGTTGGAAAATGTAAAGTCAACAAAAATACAAATTGAGGATTGTCAACAAAATAATTATAAACTTTGTTATTGTACATAATGTTTGCTTTTAAACTCTTATTTTCATCTCTCTCTCTCTCTCTCTCTCTCTCTCTCTCTCTCTCTCTCTCTCTCTCTCTCTCTCCGCCTCTTCTCTTTTAAATTTCTTGTTATTCAAGGATGAATTCTCAAAGAAGATAAATAATGTTCAATGAAGCGAAACTTTGTACATAACGTTACGAGAACTCACACACACCATATTATACAATCCATATTAAGCTTTTCATAATAGCACATAAGCATAAGAATTAAGTCATATAAAAACATTATTCAACATAGCGTTAATGATGATATAATTATGTGCCTTAATATTTACGCAACTGGAAAGTTCATACATCAAAGAAATTAAAATTATACTCAACAGAGTATATGTAATATATATATAAAGCACTTTCTACATGCTTGTTAATCTTATAAGACTTATGAAACTGTAAATATAAGGTTTAAGTCGTGATTTTTTTTTTATTCACACACACACATATACACTCACGCACACATAACTTAAAACTCTTTAAAAGTCACCCTCTCTTGCCTTTTAAAATTCATTAATTTGCTCTTCACCTCTCACCAGAGGTTTTTGTGGTTAATTGCGGTTTGTTATATAGGGTCCATGCATTTGTGATAAATTATAAGATGGAATAACGTTATAAATTCTCCATTTCAATTGCTTTATATATCATAATTCTAAGATATTATTTTACTTATTATTGAAAAGTATTGATTAGAAACAAATTAAGCGCAGAAACATTTTCCATGTCTTTACTTTTAAGATGATTTAAAGTTTGAACAATATAAGCTTATATTGCTATAACAATATATATATTATATATATATATATATATATATATATATATATATATATATATATATATATATATATATATATATATATATATATACACATACATACATACATACATACATACATACATACATATTATATTATGATATATTAGAAAACATTTAAAGAAACAAATATGATGTGATTTTCTCTCTCTGTCTCTCTCTCTCTCTAATCTATATAATATATCCACTCGTAAACTGCATAAGTACACGTGTAGTTTTTGAGAAACATCAAGTACTATATTCAACTCAAAAAATCTGAGTCACGTGCCGTTCGACCTTTTCCGGTATCGCCCAGCCTCCCAACTTCTCCTCAAATGTGACAATGGGCGATACTTTAAGCATGCCCGATTTAAATCGACTGAGGTTTTTTGAGTTGAATATAGGTAACATTTAATGGAGCTTATTGGTTTAGCGCGCGTGGAGACGCGGGGAAAGCTAAGGGTACCCCGATTTAACATTACGCTAATGGGGAAAAACACGTTTTTTGCGATTTTGGAGAAAACTACTCCACCGATTTCGGAGAAATTATAATGAGAAATACTGGACATACTTTTACGTGTTTTAAGTCTTAGATTTTTGTTTTATAATGTTTTAAATTGATAACTTCCATTGAACCCAATGTGACCCTCATGCAGGGCTTTTAAAAGTATTTGTTCAAGCAGTTCGATGTATAATTAATATTTTTAATCACTTTTTTAAATACTTCTTTCTGTTTGAAGCTTCTTCGATTATCTAAGTTTTAAAATACAGACATAAGTATAGCGAATATTGCTAATATAAGTAAAAATTAAAATATTTTGAAACTAAATAGGCTAAATAATAGGCTGTAATATGGCTGAAATAGCCGTGTATTGTTTCTTAAATAAAATTATTATTAAATTGTATTATTATTAATACATAAACAACTGAAATAGTTGTTTGTTTGTTTTTCTTACAATAAATTAATAATTACAGAATCAGCAGAGGTTCTGATAAAAATATAATATCAAGAAACCTGCAAAATCTGCAAAAGACGCAGTCTTGTAGCAAAAAACAACAACAAAACAACAACAACAAGATTACTATACGCGGGCTCAAGTATTAAAATATTTGTAGTTTTTTAGCATTATTATTGTTCCGATATGAGTTAAGTGCATTTTAATTCAAGTGTCAATAAAACATGAACTTTAAGAGCTGTTATAACTTATAAGTAGCAAACCTTCATATACTCACATTTGACTACATCCAAACGTATTAATTGAAATACTGAAAGATGGATCGATTCATATAAGCTTCATATTTGGAATAAACAACGTTACATTATATAACATAATCTGCGCATCTGTGAGGATTTGTTACTTTGCGTCACACATTTCCATTTAAAATAACATTTTTTAATTCCAAAGTTTCTTTTATTAGCAAAAAAAAAATATATAAAATAAAAAAATAAACTAAACTAAACTCCCGATAGTCCCGATTTTTTCTACTTTCTACTTTTTTTCTTTTTTTTACATTATTCACATTATATTATTCATATTCGAACTCATTATTATTAAAGTAATGTTCATGTAAAATTCATTTCATTATACTATAAGGGTGTATCCACATGACGTTATACTGTACAGTAGTATATTTGAAGCCATACTGGATCAATGAACAACATTGCTCAGCATAGAAAAAACTTAGTTTTGTCTATTTTCTTTGGGAAATGGGTTAATTTTCTATTATAATTATTTTTTCACATTATACTTGAGATACTAATTCAACCTAATAACAACATCTATACATGTTCTCAAAAATATCACTTAATAATTTAAAACTTGCAAAATGAGTCATTTTTCTATGCAACTTATGTTATTGAGTGATCCAACATGACGTCGACATTAACATGAATGCATAAACTCTATAATATATTAGTATAGTATACGTATTTTCCTCAAAAATAATAACAATTGTATTTGTTATTGGATCTGATCTATATATAACAAAAATTTAATCTTATTGAAAACAAATGAAAAAAAAATCTTCAAAAGTATAAAAATGTAGCGTACTTTAAAGATAAGTTAAAAATGTCAATTATCATAGTGTGGTTTTCATAGAACCCCAGTATCCTTTATATTTTATTTTAACATGTGTTTTAACGACCAGAAAGTAAATTTGATCTACAAAAGATAAATCCTCAAAAGTTTATTTAACTCTTAAGTGAGTATTATATGATATTATATGGATTCATTACAGAGAAAATGTTTACATTTTACTTACGCTATGCTTTTGAAAACTATTATATAATAAAGCATTAAAATATAAATTTATTTTATATCAGAATCATTTAACGTTATATAAGTAAATTAATTAAGCTCTTACTTTACTTTGATATACTTAAGCGTGCTTATATATTATATAACATGTATTCTATATCGACTTTAAAATACAAGTGTAATTAGCTAATTAACTCTCAGCATGTTGTTATATAATATCATCAGTATACAAACATATATTAATTTTAATAAGTATCCATTATTAAAATTTAAATAAAAAATTCTATTACTTATAAATATTAACTATAGTAAGATGAAGTGGTTAAAATTAATGTCATTATTATTTTTATGCTTTCAATTATAATAAAATTGTATTTTTGTATTTTAGTTAAAATGAATAGACCAGAGAAAAGCATAAGCATTTATATCACAAAACACTTGATGGGATCTACATAAATAACTTTAGTTTGTCTCAAAACCTAACTGTAGCTCCGTAGCAGTCATCAGAAATTTTCAATTTATGCAACCCGCACAACATTTTCATACTAATTTTTGCAATTGAAATTGAAATTGAAATTGAAATTGTTTCTGACGTCATAAATATGAATGGTCACGCAAATTGCATACTTTACAGTATTTTCACGTTCTCTCGTGGGGCTACATTAATATTCTGGTAAAAATTGTCAACAGTTTTGAAGATCCCATTTCGTGTTAATTCATTAAAAAGCACATGTGGTTTTATGTGGTCTATGGCTTTAAGATAGAGATCAAAGCATGTTTTAAAAACCAATAATTTTAATATTGTATACATAAATAAAGAAAATCAATGAAAATAATTGTTTGTTGTAACTTTTTTGGTTTCATTGAAAATATTATTTATTAATACTATATAATTATTCAAGTCTCGTTTATTGGCATACTATATGCATTGTTCAAATTATCCACTGTGTATTTTTATTATTTTATGTAGTATATTTAAACTCTATATAAAAAAAAACTGCTATTGTTATTTTAATATTACCACCGTTATTAATGATTCGTCTAATTATAACTTGTAAAGCTTGCTAAACAATAGAAATGAAATTGTATGCATGAATATACAATTAAAATTTTCATATATATATATGTATATAAAAAAAATTATAATAACAGAAACAAGTACACAGGGTATACTTATAGCCAATGGGGTACAATAGATCCATTGAAGGAAGGTCAAAGGTGCCCCCTGCCCCCCAAACAACAAACTGAAGTACACAGCAGTTATTACCATTCACCACACCCGCTACCTCTATATATAAACGTTGTGGATTAGGGATTTGTCCCCCCCCCCCCTATTTTTTATTTTCTTAATCGTCCAGTTGATAGTATAGTCATCTAGCCTTTTAAGTCTATATACATGTTATATTTATACTGTTTTGCAATATATTTTAGATTATAGAAAATATAAAATAAACATAAATATGATTGTTTGCAAACAGTGATAAATTTACAATTTATCTGCCACTCAAAATGCATGCTGAATTCAATTTGCGTTCAGTTGACAAGTTCGACACTTTGACATTTAATAATGCTGGACATAAAATCAACAATTCTCACATTTGTCTCTTAGGAGTTTGTGCAGCACAATCATATTGACATTTTTAAATCTCCCTTGGGAGTTATGCACTCCTATTGTGTATAGCAGTTGTTTCTAAATCACAAAAACTATAAAAGTAAAAATTTACGATAAAGAATATATATATTTATATTTATGTGCGTGTGTTCTTTTTTGTATTTTGCAATACGTCTTGAAAATTGAATTATCACTAAGTCTATATATGATATGATTGATGAAATTGTAAATTTATACATGTATCAATTGATGTATTTTTATTAGCCCTACAAGAAATATTATAGTTTGCAACTTAATATTATTCTTTGACAGAAAATAGCAATATAAAGCTAAGAAAATAACAGTCAATAATTTTAAAACATTTTACTAATGTTTGCTGTATAGCAGTTATTATTTTTTTTTTTTAGTGTAATTATTGCGATAACATTGAAATTTAATACGGTGTTTGTGTAATATTACTATATACCCTGCAAGTGACCTGTACTGTAATCATAAATAAGTCAGAGGACCATGTAAGTGGGTATGTACCCTTTTTGGCCTCGTAATAAAAACCATTTATTATTATTATTATTATTATAAAGCTTCTCTTCTTCTTCGTTATATTTAATAAGCTCAGTAAAATTATGAAATATGAAAGATATAAAGTAGCTATGCTTATAAATAATTAATTATTTTAATATATAATTAACAAGCCGCACACCGCTATTATAATTTATCTAAAATTAAGTTTTATATTTTATTTTCTATTTTCTTAATTATATTATAAATTTTTTAAAGTTTACACTGAAAAATACCATTTAATAATAATAATGAATTATGTAATCCAAATGCTAAATATGAAGCTGTAGTTTAAAAATACTTTAGCTCGTTTTGTAAAGTAAAGTGAATCTCAATAACAGTGATTGGCTGACCAACAAAATAAGACACATTCATTGATTGATCTTTTTTTTTTTTGAGCCGATAAAAGTGAGTCGCATGTTTCGAATGGACCTTTTTTTGTGAGTTTCTTTCATTTTTATAAAGTTCAAAGTTCTAAAAGAAGAAATAACAAAGATCGACCATAAATATGTATAAACGTAGTAAACAGGTAACGATGTCATATCCAGCTGTTTTAAACAAAGGAATATTTTCGAAGCTGTCTCAATATTTGTGTGTAGTTTACAGAACGAGCTTTTATATTGTAAGTGAAAGAGTATTATTATTATAAAAAAGAACATTTCTAAAAACATAATAATAAATATAAAAATATATATATAATAAATATATGGGAAAAAATGTAAAAGGTATTACAGCCCTGAGAGTTAAAACATTTTAAAAAACCTTTATAAAGCTTACGTTTAAAATGTTAAAGCTATAAGTGTCTTTGTTTTGTGTTTAAATTTTAAATATTGTACCACAATGATTTAACTTATAAAAATAACTAAAAAATGCTTTATCATTTCAGATCGATTAAATTGAATTCAAAAATATAATCAATCAATGAATTTTGAATATTTTAATTGATAATTGTGTACAAAAATATAAGCTCCTGTATAATATTTATGATTAAAACAGAAATGACGAAAACAAAATGAAACACAAAAATTTGTTATTTCAATAGCAATTATTATAATATTATATTTTCTTTTTTTTTTACGTGCAGTATTAGAATATTGTTAAAAAATATTGGTGGTGTCAATTTTTATCATCATAACACCTAAATTTCACTGTGTTACGTAAAAAACCAGAGGCAATTTCAGAGAAAATGTCACATTTCAGAGTTAGTATATCAAATATGTCAATCTCATGCAAAATTTTATATAAAAATAAAAACAAACAACACATTCAAGTTTAATTGTGTAGTTTACAATAAAAAATCTTTTACTTTATATTCTGATGAAACCATGGCACATTTTCTTTGTCCTCATAAAAACTTGCAATAAAATGAGTAATTTAATTTTTAATTAACAAGTTGTAAGATGGAATGAGAAAAAAAAAAGAAAAAGAAAAAGCAAGAGAGAACATTGTTTAAAAGTTTGTAATAATGCAATGTTTCTACATGAAATTATAATTATTATTTTATAACGATAATTAGGACATAATTAAATTTTTATTAAAAATTTTTGATGAAAACAAAAGGTTAAAAGGGTAACAAGGAAAATTTGACAGTTGTTCTTCGTTTTCTTTTTTTCCCTTAAACATTTAAAGTTTATTCGAAGCCCGAAAATAAAAATCTGCCGAGTGGACTTTTTCCCCGTAATAAAAACCACTTTTTGATTTATTGATTTTATTTAGCAAATGAAAAGGCTTCTCGGTCTTTTTTTCTCCCTGCATTTTGTTAATAAAAAGTTTATTATTATAATTTTTTTTCTTGTCATTGTCATTTCTTGTAATCCCCTTTTATCCTTTTATTTTCTTATTTATATCATAAATTTCCCCTCGCAAATAACAATAATTTGATATAGACTCAAGTGTTCTATTTTAAGATTTATATACATTTTCTCTTTGAATTAAATTATTTCAAAAAAAAAAAAATAATAATAATAATAAAATAAATTATCGTCTTGTTAGCTCAAAGTTAATATTCATGGAATTTTGTTACATAGAGTGGACGCTACTTGATAACTTTGTACATTCACTTCAATCCTATTATATAGTCATAGACTTTACAAAAATACCTCTTTAAATATTTCATTGGAACATTCAAAAGCTTCTCTCCTTCTCTCTCTCTCTCTCTCTCTCTCTCTCTCTCTCTCTCTCTCTCTCTCTCTCTCTCTCTCTCTCTCTCTCTCTCTCTCTCTCTCTCTCTCTCTCAAATATCTATAAAGCCTCGGCTTTAAATTCCTTCTCTTGTTGTATTTTCCTCTACAATTCTCATTCCTTGTAAAAGGCATAGTTATTTGAAATATAATACCTGTGATATGAGGTCTCGAATGTACGTAATTTTAGTAGAAGATAATGAAGCCACGCTTGATGAGGTTGCTTTCTGTTTGCATGCTAGCCACGAGTAGTCCGGATTTCCTTTTAGCTTTTTCATCTCTTTTACTTCAGCCTCTTCAAGCATTTGCATTAGCTTTTTCACCTGTAGAACATACACACGAATAATCAAGTCATATTAAATCAATATCAATAAGAAAAACATTAATATGTTAAATGCCAATATTTTATAAGTAATAAAGCAGTGTTTTTATATTTCGTTATTAAAAAAAATGTACAATGCGCTCATTAAAAGCAAAGAATTGAGATTGTAATCTTTGAATGTCATTTTTAGCGATATACACTGTATATGTATATATATATATATATATATATATATATATATATATATATATATATATATATATATATATATATATATATATATATATATATATATAATATATAGTTTTATCGAGAAGATCGTACAAAATTAAATTATGGTTTGATTTTTACTTTAAAATATATGACATTAAAAAGTAGACAAAAAGAGAGAGCGAGAAAAAGAAAGAGAGTGTAGAAATAAATTACAAAGAAAACGCAAAAGATAAAAAGAATTTCCCTATAGAGACAAAGGTTATTTTATAATTAACTTAAGTTTTCTGTAACACCAATTACGAATATATTTTATAAAGCATAATAGAATATAAAATGTATCTCATATAATATACAAGGACCATAATGGTCAGATACACGTATAGTGTATCAAACTATCCAATACGCGCACGTACATTTTATATAATGAAATTATCATCAGACTTGCACGGTAGGCATTGCGTGAGGTTTTTCACAACGTTCAATATGAGGCTTAATTTTGTACGTGTACCTCATTGATAGTACACATGAGGCCAATGAAAGCGAGACAGACAGAGAGAGAGAGAGAGAGGGAGGGAGGGAGAGACAGAGAGAGAGAGAGAGAGAGAGAGAGAGAGAGACAGAGAGAAATAAGAAAGACCCCGAAAATATGTTTTTCAATGTAATTAGTTTCCACTTTATATTATATCTAGTGGACAAAAGCCACAAATTTATAAGAGTTTTTTTTTTAATGTAGAATCCCACGCAATTCATTATAGAGTATGACGTAAACTTATAAAGGGAAACAGAATTTTATATTAAAATATCAAAAAGTTCAGTAATAATAAGTAACATTTTAAAGCTTTAAAAATAAGAAGAAAAAATTTATACATCAGCAAAATATATATATATATATATATATATATATATATATATATATATATATATATATATATATATATATATATATATATATATATATATATATATATATATATATATATAATATATATATATATATATAAAATAAAATAAAAAAGAATTTTTAGATAGATATTTTTTATGTATTTTACTCGATGAATGAAAATTAAAAAGTAATTTTCTCAATTTTTTTTTCCTTCTATAACGTTACTTTTATTTACATCTGCAAGTCGAATCAACGAGTATATTTCAGTGAATTGAAGAGAGAAATTGAAGCTTGATTTTTTTTTCCTGCACAGTTTTTAATCTAATATGTGTGCATATATATATATACCCTATATTCCATCTATTTCGATCAATATTATATTGTACGTATAATATACTTTGGCATGACTGAGTGAGTGAGTGAGTGAGTGAAATTTTTATTGAATTCTTTTTAACAAAAGGAATAAAGATGATGAAATGTACATACGTTATTGACATAACATCTTCTCAAGTTCTTGATAAATAGTTTAGCAGAAGTATATTATAATATTATAACAATAGAAACATGGAAATAAGTTATATTATATATAGTTATAATTTTATTTTATAAAAAATAATATTTACGTATACATTTTATTAATATACATTTTTATGTAAATACTACTCTATGAATATTAAATTAGGTTAATATAATATTATAACAAATGAATTGTAAAACACATTCATTATTATTGTAATTATTATTATTATTAATCATAATTATTAGTATATTAATAAACATCACTCATACAGTTTTATTAATTAAGCACATGCCATTCAACCATTTCAGAGTTTAATATTGAATTTGCGTAAACTAATAATGTTTAATTATATGAATATTAGCTTTTACCATTTCATTGCATCTGGGTTAATACATTTTATGTTAACATTAATTATTTAACGTTCAACTGTATAATATAAAATATAGTGTATGTATTGAAAAGAATTCATTATAATATATATATATATATATATATATATATATATATATATATATATATATATATATATATATATATATATATATATATATATATATATATATATATATATATATATATATATATATATTAATATATATTTAAATTATAGTATCACAGTAAAGTTAAGTTTATCATGTGGAATAAAGTTTGACATTTATATTTATTATTTTATTTTATATTGAATTTTTTTCCCCGCAGCTTTGTTCGCTTTTCAAAACGAATAAGATTTAAACTGTAAAGCGTGTAATATTCTTTCTCTCCCATTATCGCGTTATTTAATGCATTTGGAGGAGAGAAAAAAACTGTTTTTTTTTTATAAATATATGAAATTTGTTTAAATATAATACAAAATTTATGTGTACAAGATTATTCAAGATTAAAATTACGTAGAATTTAAAACGTATGTAATAATAATACTTAATACATTAGCTTACCTCAAGTAGTATGAAGTCAGCCATGATATCTCCCTTAACCGACATTATGAGGTTTATTTGGTTCTATACATCATATCGTTTTACTATACACACACATACACACACATATATATATACGCATATACAGAGTGAATATGTATATACAGTGTTAGCTTTAAGCATAGTAATATAGCTTGAGAGAAGCGCAAATATATATAATACGAGAGAGACTTGATTAATTTCTGGCGTCCACGTCACAAAGCAAATACATATACTTTGCTTTGGTCATTGCTTATATATATATATATATATATATATATATATATATATATATATATATATATATATATATACCACATCAATACTTAAACAAACAAACTCACTGATTATTGCTTCTAGCTAAAATAATTTATAATATTAACCTTCCATATCTATACATGTTGGTATTATAAACACGTATAGAAATATTTTATTATCGTTAAAAAAGCAATATTATTTACTATTATATATAAATAATAAACTTATATATATAGTAAGTAATAGTTAAGATATTTATACTCTATAGTAGGGATACATACAGTACCAACTAAAATCTATCGTTTCTGATTGAACTTAGAAATCCAAATTTTGGTATTTTTATGAAGAATATATATTTTTTTTTACTAATTATTACTAATTATTAACAGACTATCAAACTAGGAATGTTGTGTGGCTTATTTTATTCCTCTCTCTCTCTCTCTCTCTCTCTCTCTCTCTATATATATATTTTTTAATAAATGAAATAAAATATTAGTCTCTTTAAATAAACGATACTGGTTGATAGAATAATTTGAAGAATTATATGGTTATCCTACAATTAGCATTGCAAATCACGTGTGTGTGTGAGTGCGCGCGTGCGTTATTTTTATAAAAATATACTCCGATTTACCAATTTTTCAAATATTATTCGCAAGAAATCCTTACTTAAAACTGGTATGATACCTCGTATATTGTATATCTTAGCTAATATAGTAAAATATTCTATTCAAATTTTATATTTATCATAAACTCTGTAACTCTTACGTATAGATGAAAGTTTAATTACGTAATAATTACTTAATGTTTAGGTAACTACACTATACTATAGAGTAATTGGAGTAGAACGATAGTAGGATGAACACTATTATATATATATATATATATATATATACACACACACAGTCATCATGGGGTTTTGGGGAGTGTTGAGAAACGAAGTGAGTCCGCAGTTGATTACTTAACATAGTTACGCTCGGTGCACAGATGGTGGTGGTTCTCGTGGAGACTATGTGGCCAACCCCCACCGCTCTCTCTCTCTCTCTCTCTCTCTCTCTCTCTCTCTCTCTCTCTCTCATTCCTTCGTAATTTCTTCTTCTTCCAGAGTAGTTGTAAGCATGGGCGTGGCTCTCAAAGGTATTAATTCCATTTGTGTCGAACAGTTAATTAATATAATGTCAAGAAAAATTATAACGGTACGATGACTTCGAAGAGATATGACATTAAAGTTCTATGAGTTATTACAGTTTCTATTATTGTCATATCTAATACCAAAGTTAACTCAGATAATAATTAATTAATTTTATTTTAATCATTTTACTTTCAAATTGCATTAGCCAATAATTTCTGCCTAATTCTTAGCTTTCGTTTAGTTTAGTTTTTATATGTATAGTTTTTATATAGTGCCTTTCATATTTAATTCTTTCTATACGTTATTTACATTGTTATGTGACGTGTATTATTCATTAATAATTTACAATATAAAACGTGTTCAACCTCTTTAAGCTTAACATTTTTAATTTAAAGTAATATTTTAAAATGACAACTACGTTTTTTTTTTCTTATAATTAATATAATATAAACCCACCTGATGTCTTTTTTTACCTTGCTTTTTTTACTTTTTATTATTATTTTTTCTTTTTGTTGGAAATGTTTTTTACCCCAACTTGTTAGTTCTCTTCTCTTATAATTACATTCTTACAAAAAAAAAAAAAAAAAAAAAAAAAAGTTTATAAAATTAAAATTTTAACCTTTCAGTAATAATAATTTTCATTTTTATATAAAAAAAATATAACATTTTATAAAACTTGTTTTTTAATGAAAAATAACTCATTTGTAACACTTAATTTAAGTTTGATGATTATATTTGTGCTATAATTTAATAATGTTATAAATTTTTAAAATCTTATCAAACCTAACAAACTGTGATTGCACTTTTCATTTATGATTATTATTATTATTTTAGATATGAGTAAATATTACAAAGAAGTTATGTAAGTTATGTAAAAGATCGATAAGAATGTCGAAAAAATGTGCGTGGGTGAAGGTAAGGTAAACGAAAGTACGACAAGATCAAGTCACAAGTTATCTTGAGAGAAAGAAGCAACTTTTTTTCTGCCGTCAATCTTGATTGATCTTGATTTAAACATTAAACATAACAAAGAAGACGAAGTATTACCAAAGTGTAACACGAAGACATTATATAAAATATAATAAAATAAAAAGTTTAAAAATGTTTTTCTTAGCTTTTTCTACTTTTTCTGTTGTTTTTTTTTTTTTAAATAAAATACTGGAACTTTTGAAAGTAAATGTAGCTGCGTGTAATTGTTCTAATTCCGTCTTACTTATACTTATTGTAAGCTGCTTACAGGGACGCGATGTCAATCTTTTAAATACTGACAAATAAGATTAATTCACGAAGGTCTTTTAAGTACAAAGAGAGAAAGAGAGAAATATAGAGAAAGAGAGAAATAGAGAGAGAGAGAGAGAGAGAGAGAGAGAGAGAGAGAGAGAGAGAGAGAGAGGGGGGGGGGGGAGAGATAACGGAAAAATTATGTTATTCGAAAAGCTGAAGGAAAAAAAACGAATTCTAAAGTTAAGTAAAACTTTAGTAATTAAACAAAACTGTACAAAACAAACCATAACAAAGGAACCAACTTAAAATCTCTCTCTCTCTCTCTCTCTCTCTCTCTCTCTCTCTCTCTCTCTCTTTGCAATGGGCATGATTTAATTCTATATAATATTAAAACTGATTGAAAATAAATTTAAAGCCAGTTAATTTTGGAAATATTATCCAAGGAAATCATAAGAAAACTCAACTACGCTTCACCACGATGATGTCCGTAGAAGAGTGAAGGTCTTGATGGCACAGTCTCCAAAAATATTTACATATTTTTGTGCATCGAGGTAAGGTGCTTTTTTTCCCCGAATTTTTTCCTTTGGTAAGATATAGATTTAAAATATATATTTTTACTGATATAATTACATAATTTTGTGAGAATATTCTTGATAGGAATAGACCAGAAGAAAACCTAAGCATTTATATCACAAAACACTTGATGGGACTTACATAAATAACTTTAGTTTGTCTCAAAATCCAACTGTAGCTCCGTAGCAGTGATCAGAAATTTTCGATTTATGCAACCCGCGCAACATTTTTTTACTAATTTTTGCATGTTTCTGACGTCAGAAACATGAATATTTACGCAAATTGCATACTTTACAGTATTTTCACGCTCTTTCGTGTGGCTAAAAATTGTCATCAGTTTTGAAGATCCCATTTCGTGTTTATTCATTAAACATCACACGTTGTTTTATGTGGTCTAATGTAAATAAAAATTTGAAAAATTATATAAATTGTTATTTAATTTAATATATTTTTAATAGCATAAACTAATACTGACAATTAGAAGGTTTAAACAACAATAATGATATATTAATGCGTAACAATGATAAATTAATCATTTATTTGAACTTTTTTCCTCTTAATTTATATTTAATTGTTATTCATTCTGTATAATATTATATATATATATATATATATATATATATATATATATATATATATATATATATATATATATATATATATATATATATATATATATGTATATACACACACATATATTATGTATTTTTGTTTAACTAAATATCATCCTTGTTTTTTGTTTTTTTAATTTTGTTTATACCAACATTTCTATAATATTGAATGACACATTATTAAGTGTTATTACACAAAATATCATATTATATATATACAATAAGGGTAACAATTGTAACAAGTTAAATCCCTTGTTGGTATTACGTTTGATGAGTATAAGCCATTTAGCATAAGTGTTGTTTGTGTCTCTCTCTATATATACGTACTTTACCAGGCGGGGGTGGAGCTAGAGAAGTAACAGCATGGATTTAGCATGCTGATGAGTATGAGTAGCCAGAACCATACTATAATGGTATAGTATACCAGACACAGACATATTATACAATATACTGTAACAGGGGGTACATACAATATGTATACGTTAGTATAGTATAGCTAGAGTACTTATAGTGAAGTGGACGTTGGATGAGCTGACAACGAACTCACAGTGAGAGAGAGAGCGAGAGAGAGAGAAAGAGAGAGAGAGAGAGAGAGAGAGAGAGAGAGAGAGAGAGAGAGAGGAAAAGCGTTTCTCTCTAAAACTAAACGTTTTCACAAAGCTTAGCTTTTAAGCATTTCGTGTCAAACAAAACAAAGTCTTAATAATAAAGTACTGTATATACATGACGAAGAGAGAGAGAGAGAGAGAGAGAGAGAGAGAGAGAGAGAGAGAGAGAATAATGCACTTAACATATTTTAACAATACACTTTGAAAACTTTAATGAGTTCATACTTTAAGAAAAGCGTATATAATATAATAACCATTATACTTTGTTTGTGTATAAACGTTTTATTTTATTTTATTATATATATAATATTATATATATAATATATATATATATATATATATATATATATATATATATATATATATATATATATATATATATATATATATATATATATATATATATATATATATATATATATATATAAAGTTGCTGTCAAGAAAAGGTTTATTATAGCGAAATCATTATAACTTTTAGAATGAAATTATGCATATAGATATATGAACTTTTGCAAGAAAAATGTTGAACTCTGTATTTTACATAACAAAGAAACATGAATAAAAGTACATAGAATGAAATGAAAAAGTCTTTTACGTCATGTACTTCATTAACTTTTTATTAATAAAAGGGTGCTATACTCCTTCTTATATACTGCTACACTTCTACTTCTTCATTAAATTATAGTTTAGATATTTTAGTAATCTTTATGTTACCTCAAAAAAAAAAAAAAAAAAAAAAAAAAATGAACGACGAAGCGAGAAAAATATAATGATATTTATTAGTAATAATAATAATTGATTTTTATTTAGAGGCCAAAAAAGGTACATACCCAATTACATGGTCCTCTGACTATTTTTTAACAATAATCACTTGTCAGAGTGTTTTATAATGTTAATTATATCCACAATACATATAGTTATCAGTTTTCAAGTAAAATTTATCAAAATATATATTACATTGTATCTCTTTAAGAATAAAAGCAATCATTATAAAAATGTGTATAGCTACATGGACAGCTTATATACAAATTACTTTTTAAATTTTGTAAGCCTAATAACTAATACAGTAAAGTTCCTTATATAAAAGTTCTCTTTAGTTAAATATTATATAATACGATATTTCAATTTAATGCTTGTGATAAAATCCTAGAAATACGTGTAAAGAATATATTAAAGTATTTTGCAAGGTCAGATGTGGACTCTTACTATAAAATATATATTTAAAAAAAAAAAAATTGAACGAAATAGCATGGAGTGAATGAACATTAAGTATTAAAGATTGTGGCGCGCCCCAATATTTCCGCTACTTCCTTTTGCAAAAGCTTTGGAAGCAGAAGCACGCAGAGCAAAAGAAGTGTATATGCATGTCATGCATGCTGGTATATTATACTCTGTATAGTTGTGCTTGCTTTTGAAAAGCTACACAGAGACGTAAAGAAAGCTATGTTGCTATGGTAACCAACACATTTTGCTATACAGCTTGTTGGTGAACATTTTGCTAAGCTTCACTGCTTCGTAATAGCTTGGGCATAAACAAGTCTGATAGAACAGAATGCATGTTTGCTTTTTATGTATTATATTATTTGTAAATTTAAAATTATTAATATTATCATTATTTTTACATATTTTAACACTTTATTTAATAATTGTTATATTGTGAAATTGTATTTACTATGTTAACCCATTTTGTTTATGCCATTGAAATTGTAATTATTCATGCGTGAATTATTGAATTAACTTAACTGTAATCAAAGTTGTACAGTACTGCGTCATGCATGAAGTTTGTGCGCAGAAAAATAAAAATTATACGAAAGAAGCTCTGTTTGTTTTATTTCGGTTATTTACTTCATCAGTGGTAGAATTATTTCATTTGCTCTCACACATCCCAAATTAAAGATCCCGATAATTTATTTGTTATTATTGAAGCTCTTATACTCTCTCTCTCATACTTTATACTAAATATCTGCAGGTCCAGATTATTAGAAAATCCTCCTCGGGATTTAGGTATGAAATAAACACATAAAAAAAATTATCTGTCAGATTTTTTAATATTAATACTATTAATGAGGCGATGTTGTTATTACTATTTAATCATTTAAAGTATATTGTGAAGCTAAATTCTTATACTTTTCCAGGATGCAGTTCCTGCACGGAAAGAATAAATTACGTAATTTATGCTGAATTTATGTCAATATAGCAGAAATGTTGCTACATCAGAATTACACAAATAATTATGCTATACAACATAATATTTATGCAATGTAAAATGTTTATTATGCAGTATAACATAAATTATGCTGTACTGAACAAATTGTGTTGAAAATAGGTTATAGCACAATTATTATGTTCGTATTTTTGTCCGTGTGCTTTTTTATTTCATTATAATCAATTATTTTATAACAATAAACTTTTTGTACTGTGTACATTAAGTAGCAACGTAATATAATTGCCATTATTTCTATCGTTATCAAGAGTATCATTTTCCAAAAGGTGTAAATTGTGTTCAAAGAGAAACGACATTTAAAAATATACACCATGAGTGGTTGTTACAGAATTAACTTGATAAACTCGTAATATAATGATTCAAAATATATAAAAAACGTTTTGATTATATGAAAGTATATAATACTGTTATAAGTTATATTACATAATACAGAAAGAAATATATATATATATATATATATATATATATATATATATATATATATATATATATAGAGTAACTTTTCAATCCTATAAGTCTCGTACGTGTCCGATACAGAAAATAAAAACTTTTACAAAAAAGATATTTTTCACAACATTCGAAGATATGATTTACTTTCTTATATCCTCTTATATATGAAGCAGATGCTTTACAATAATATAACGTTTGCTGTATATCAATTGAATATATATTGTTACGTTGTTATTCTTATTTAATAATTTGTAACTTTTATAAGTTTTTAATTTTTGTTATCAATTACAATTTTAATTCATTATAGGCACATGGACAAAAATAAATACGTAATAATTATGCTAGCTTAATGTTGCAAAATATTTATATATAACAACATGATTTATGATATATTGTAAAGTGATTATACTACGAAGCATAATAGTTAAGATAGTCAGCTTAATTACTTATATGTTATTACTGCAAATAGCAACATTTTGTTCTCTACAATATAAAGTTTAAATGTAGCATAAATTACGTACTTTATTTTTTACATGCAATAAGATTATGTTTATATAAAACATTACTATTATAGAAAACTATTTTATGAAATATTTTTAATGCAAAAATTTTATGTCGCTATAGTGTTTTATGACCTACAATGAACTAGATTTTATATGCATTTTATTATTACATTTTATATGCATTTATTATTAAATTGTATATTTTATTTCTATATACACACGATTGTGATAATATATTTTACCATTAAAATTCAACACGAGTTTTTAAATGGCAATATATATTGTCACAATTGTATGTGTACAATACTTACAGTGCCTAAAATAAATAAATAAATTCAAAATAACCGTAATCGCCGCAAAAATATAATTTATAAATGACTATTTTATTTTGGATGAAAAAGAATATAATAAGTTGATATCATTAATTTTTTGCAATGTCACTCTTGAATATACTTGTATACATACTTGTACACTTGTATACTTGTACATTTTATTTTAACATGAACTTTGTAAAATTATAAAATGAAAAAAGGATAAATATCATATTTTCTATAGCTTCTATTTAATAATGTTTAACATTGTTGTCAATATCTTTTGTTACTCGTATATAAATTTTCTTCTTTTCATTCGCTTCCGTCATTTTATTTACATTTTCTGTGTAAATACAATATTGAAACAAGATAAAAAAAACTACAACCCTTTATATTCAGCTCGTGTATAATGCATTGTGCATTAATTCAATATTGTGTTTTGTATAGTAAAAGAGGATGATCCGAATAATCAATGTAGTTTATGACGCCAAATACCGGCCACAATAGAATTCAATAGTGTACAATCATGAATACAGTATAGTTAAACAGAAACATACCATAACGCATGTAAATTTTCATTGACCATAATATATTATGTGAATACATTTAGCATATTGGAAAATACTCTTTTTGCATTTTGTGGTTTATAAACCAATATATTATAGCTTTTATATATAAATATATAATTTATACATATAGCAGTATTGTACTAATATTATTATACCAAATATTTAATATTTTCCTTTTTTAACGTTTACAATTATAATTATTATAAACCTATAGAAAGTATGCTATTATTTAAAAAAAAAATAGTTTTAACGAGTAAGTTTAAAAAAAAACCTGTATGCATATTTCAGTAAATCTTGTGCTATATAAAGTTTTACATACCTTTCCATATAGCTTAGTAAACGATTTTTACATTTCAAAACTTTTACGTGAATTTTTTTAAGGCTCATTAGTTAAAATATTCATCAGGCTCATAAAAAAAGCTTTATGTTAACCTATTTACATTAAGAGTGGAAAAAAAAGAAGTATTTTTCAGCAGGTTTCAAAGATAAGCCACCAGCAAAGCTCATATTTCATTCTTGATTTTTCTTTTTCTCACTATATATATAATAAAGCCTTCTATTTTTCACAATGATTTTTTTTCCCGAAAAGATCAAAGATTTGCAAATTTTTTATTTTATACTTTTTCCTCTAGAACCATCATATTTACTTAAGAATGAAAGGACTTGTGAGACTGAAGGGTAGGAGATATTCTTTTCTCTGGCTTATCTGAGAGGATAGAGAATGTGGAGGGAAAGAGAAATAGAGAGAGAGAGAAGAGAGAGAGAAGAGAGAGAGAGATATGGGAAGCTGGAGAGAGAGAGAGAGAGAAAGAGAGAGGTAGTAGCTATTGATCGCTACGGCCGACCGTCGTCAGTCGAGCGCCGGCAGCCGACCGCGGTACACGTACCATCACCCTGGTGCTTGCTGCTTCTGTTGACTCCACGTTCCCAACATCCGAGATACAGAAAGAGAGAAAGAGAGAGAACGAAGCAACTCTGAAGCAAACCACCGTGGCTGGCGGCAAGATAAATACAACCTGCTCTCTACACTTTAAACCACTGAAAAAAATACAAGTAATTGTTCGGGTAAGCATCAAGATTTTATATTTATACAGAAAAAAAATCTAAAAAATATATTAAATCAAACAATATTTATTTTATTAACGAGTCGTACAAACATGAATGGAATTTTATTTTATTTACATAGAAATCTTAAGGGAACGAACTTACAAAAGAAATATAAAAACCTATAGAAATTAATTTGCATATATAATTAAGTACTTAATTTTAATGAATGAAACAAGCTTCATTTAATATTTGATTATTTTATTTTAATTGTTTGCTGATTCAAAAACAATGAACCTGTATATAAATTAAATATATTTTTAAATGTGTAAAATACAATTAAATATCCTTTGTCTTAGATCTTAATTAAATGACAAAGCTTATTGAGCACAAGTTGGGACTGAGTTAATTAAGAATTCTTAAAATGAAGCTTGGAATAAAAACAACACAAAAACAAATTACATTTAATACTATGCAAATGTTTTTACATTTTTATTTAAAAAAAAATAAAATAATAATCACGTTAATCAGTTGAAACATACGATGATTATAATCTTTAAGGTAAAATTAATTAACTGTTAATGCTATCGTCACAGTTGAAGAATTATTTCAATCATTTTTAGTTAATCTAAACTTTTATTAAATTATCAATATTAATGACTACATAATATATTTACACTTCATATAATATATATAGGATAAATGTTGGAAAATTTTGTTGTCAAAGTTTTCTTCTTATTATATATAAAGTTTATGTACAGCAGATAGTTTCTGAGGGACTATGTCTTTTATAAAGTTTAAAAAGTATGATTACGCTGAAACTCAAATGCGCTAATGTATTAGTATAACACAAAATATAAGCATAAATAGCTAAACTAATTAAAAAATATTAGTATTTTTTGTGTACTTCAAATAGTTTTAGTGTTAATAGTAAATAAAAACTTTTAAGCTTTGAAAACATTGCAGTTTTATATATATATATATATTATATATATATATATATATATATATATATATATATATATATATATATATATATATATATATATATATATATATATATAATACTATCTGAATCCAGAATCCCTCATAATTGATTTTTATTTACAGTATTTATCTACTTTTCATAGTGTTTGATGAGAGAAAAATATTTAAATTATTTTTATTGATGCAGTATATTATAATGAAAACTGAAAAGTAGGTTATACCGTAGTTTGTAAAGTATTTGAAGAATGCAATGTTTTGGATTGAAATTTTGAGCCTGTAGAATGTAAGTCAGTAAAATTCATGATCTCAATTTTCTTGTGGTTTTACATGAAGAGTTTACATAAGACACGACGAGATGCTCAAATATAAGAGCGAGGTGTTAGGAATCCCACAACCATGTGCCGATGAAATTATCCTGCGATGTAACTTAACTAAACACAAACCAGAATAACAAACAACATATTATACGTACATATACTATGAGTATACTATAAATGGAATTGTGTTCAGCATCTGTGATGTTGCTAATCTTAGGGATTTGTATAAGTTAATACAAAATCTTGACAAATACCATCAAATTCAATTATTATTATATTAAAAAGATCATAAAAAAAAAAGGAAAGAAAAAAGCAAAATATTTACATTTTTTTTTCTTATCATTTAAAGCTAAGTAATTTAAAAAGAAAATGAAACTTTTCTTTTTATTGGATTTTTTTTTATCTTCATCTCATATTTATATATGATAGCGATAAATTTCTCATCGATTTTTTTTTTTTTTTTTTTTGTATACAAAATTATTAAATGAAAAGCATCATTTAATATATTATTTAATTATCCTCAAAATTTGTCTTTCAAAAAATTTAAGATCTTAAATAATTTCTATGAGAACTTGTGGGATAAAGTATTCACATCACGTAGTAAGACACTTCCAATTCAATGCATAATATTGTATAAACTTTCGATTTTTTTCCTTAAAAAAAAAAAAAAAAAAGAAAAGAAAAAGAAAGAAATAATAATAAAAAAAAAAGTATAACGCCTGTGGCTGATACTAATAAAAGGAAAGTTGAGATTAAAAGGGTTGTATGTTTTTTTATATAGTGTTATATAGTTATTATTATTTGTATATACCTTGAAGCTATCATATTTTAAGAGCTTAGCAACAAAAAAACAATAAAACAAAAACGGCTTTCAACAACTACGCACAAAGCATACAATTATAATTAAAAAATTGCACCAATGAAATCGATTTTATTAATGAGTCACTGAAATTATTTTACGAAAGCGCTTATAGCTTTGTTTTAAAATATATTTCGTACCTGATTTTTTTTTTTTCATTTTTTGTAGTGGACAAAAGCTACATGTCAAGGAAAAAGAAATCAATTAACTGTGGTGATATTGCGAGACGAGAGAGAGATGGGGAAATCATGTCATCCAAAGTCAAACAACATACAGATTGAATTTCAATTTAAAACTTTTATCAATTTCATCTAGATTTTATTGGAAAAGTAAATATCATTACAAGTTTCAGTTTTTTTTTCGAGTCTCCAAGAAGTTCATTTCATAATATATAGAAGTAAAATTATTAAACAAATATTTAGAGTCAGTTGAGTGTGTTTGTATATGTATATACTATGTATGTGTGTATATATATATATATATATATATAATATATATATATATATATTCATTTATTATGGAAACATTTGGTTTAGCTAATTTAAGTTTATTTATTATTATACAAAATATAAAACCACTTTGAAACTGTAAAACCTGAATGAATGAAATCATATATAATAATAATAATAATAATAATATAAATTATATATATATATATATATATATATGTATATATGTGTGTGTGTGTGTGTGTGTGTGTGTGTGTGTGTGTGTGTGTGTGTGTGTGTGATTTCATTCATTCAGGTTTTTCAGTTTCAAAGTGGTTTTATATTTTGTATAATAATAAATAAACTTAAATTAGCTAAACCAAATGTTTCCATAATAAATGAATAATATGTATATATACAGAGGCGCCGAGTTACCAATATATACACATGCGGACGTGTAAACTTTATATCATGTATTATTTCCTCGCTTTTGTTTAAATTGCATTTAGATTTTAAATGAATTAACTTTTGTTTCTCTATATCTATCTCAGTTTTAGTTTTTTTCCCCCCAGTTTCAAAGGGTTTTATGTTATAAAAATACAAACACAGAAATCATACATTTTTCGTTGTTTAGAGTTTAGAGTTCAATTCAATTCAATTCAAAATAGGCTTTATTGTATAAAAACACATTACATCAAATACATGTTTGGGTTTAAGTCATACGACTCTGTAACCAATTCAGCCAAAGGGGAAAATACATATGATACTATAATACAATTATTATAACCTTTTTTTTTTTTTTTTTCAATCAATATATATAAAAGTATGAAAATATATATGTTAAACAAAATAAAAGGATGTTTTGTCATCTCTGCAAGACATACATATGTTATTTAGAATAAAACTATCATTATAATAAATGAATATAAAGTAAATTAAAAATATTAAAACAATTTTAAATATATAGATATATTGAAACTATATGTAACTAAAATTATTATTAACACATATTATATATTTATAACTGTAGTTTTGAAAGTGCTGACGAGCGTGCAATACGCACGTTATTAAGAAAACTTCCGAGATCATTTAGTACTAATTTCATGTTTAAAGCGTGTATATTTTCCAGATCTGGAGTTTAGAGTTTAGTATTATATCCTAGCTGTGTAAAATACTGCACCGCACAACACATCGGACCAACTGGTTGCATACTTACTAACTTTGCAGGCGCTATTTTGAGGAGTTCGAGCTGACTTTTAACGAGTATTAATAACGAGAATAAAATTGACGATCATATTTTAGAGTGACAGGTTGTGACAGATAACAAAAACTTTAATTAAGCGAGGAAGAGTTGAGCTACTTATTATATTTCTAAAATAATTTTTTTTAGATAAAACCAATTGTAAGGAAGAATTTTCGACAAATTACTACAGTATGCTCAGCAATAATATAATATACGGCTATATATATATATATATATATATATATATATATATATATATATATATAAGTAATCCCTGCCACAAATTATCATTATTTTAGATAATCACATGCTTCAACTTAGCACTTTTACGTGCATCAGCCATAGTACTGCTTACGTATATGGGCTGAAATGTTAAATTTTTATAAAAGAACTCTAAAAGTTATATAATCAATCTAAGAGGAAGTAAAAAAAACAGCACTACAACAGCTACTGAAGCTGTAATGGTTTGTTGGTATTGAAAGAAGCTTATAGATTTTTGTTATCGTTGATAAACCTTATAAACTTAATAGTATAGAGTTTTTTTTTTTTTTTTTTTTTTTTTGCTTTGCTTTTATTTTCTCTATATTTTCACTATTATTTACATTTTGCTCAAATTCAAATTAAAAATCAGCTAAAACTTATAATGTATGCAGCAGTGATGATTTTGCATGCATTGAGTTCAAAATATTATTGAAATACATAATAATATATATATATAAAAAACTTATTTATAATAATAGTTACTTATCATTGCAAATGAACTTAATATTTTGTATAAGTTTATATTATTATTATTCAGCACATAGATAAGCTTACTGAATGACGAAGTTCATATAATGATAAAAGTTGGCAACTACTCCTACACTCTAAACTTAGATATATAAATTTTTTTATATAGTTTAAGTTTGACCACATAAAAAAACTCTTTGAATAAAAAAGCAAATACCTGAACAGGTTGTAGCTCCCACTTAAAACTTCATATAAATTCATTTCAAAGTTAATATTTTTCAATTCTAGAAGTATAAAAAAAATCATAAACTAATAAAAATTTATAATTTAATATTTAATAATAATAATGATTTTACTGTTGATTTAATAAATAGTGATATCGGTATATTTTATTTACAATAAATTTAAATAACTCATAATATTTACTCAATGAAATTGAATAAAATATTTGAACTGGTGTAATGTTGGTTTACTATTAATTTAGTTTTGTTTTAATTACAATTTTGTTTTCGTTGTTGATTATTATTTATTTTGTATAATATTATTTTGTTACATTATTATGTCTGTATAATTAAAATGCTTACATCATTTACATTTTGAATTAAGTACACGTTTTGAACATATTACATAACAAAGTTATAAACCCATGAACATACATGCTGTATAATATACAGTATAGATTGTAATTTTCCCTCTGCCGTAATTGCCAGGTTATAAAAAGATTCTGCATTAGTGTAGAAAATTTATCTCATGGTCCGTAAATAGAAATATAATACTTAAAAATAAACATAATAAAGGTTTCATATTTATGTAATAATTTTTAGACAAAAACATATAAGTAATCAATCAAACATACGCATAAAAGTAATAAAAAAAATTCAATCTGTGAGAGATAATTTTAACTTTTTTTGTATATATATATATATATATATATATATATATATATATATATATATATATATATATATATATATATTATAACATTGAAAAAAAATTATCGAATCATATAAAATTTACTTTGCTTTTATATTGTCATTGATCTCTTAAATTAAATTTGTTTTAATAATATATTGTAAATTGCATTTGACTGTTTTAACGGTTTAAAATATCATTAAGTCACATCACACTCTATTGAGCTAATCTTTTCAATAAAACAACAGTATTGTGGTATCGAATTTGGACTACCAAATTGAACATTTTATAACAACTTAAGAACGTAACAAAATTGTGTAAAAATACCATGGCACTATATTTTAGAGTTGAAGTTCTATGTTGTTACAATATATATATATATATATATATATATATATATATATATATATATATATATATATATATATATATATATATATAATTATATCGTATTTAGCTGCAACATTTTATAAATATTTAATTGGTTTTAAACTTAAGTACTAAAAGGAAATTTAATTATTCATATACTAAAATAAAAAGTTGTATTTGATTTGTTTTATATGTCAACTTATTTTCTCTCTCTGTTTGTGTGTGTGTGTGTCTCTCTCTCTCTCTCTCTCTCTCTCTCTCTCTCTCTCTCTCTCTCTCTCTCTCTCTCTCTCTGTATCCCTTTGTTAAATAAACGATAAATTTCTAAAAAGAAAGAAAAAAAGTTTCCTGTATTATTAATTCACCAACAAACAGATAAAGAACAAACATCGTACAAAAGCGTGATAAGTTGATGTCAGGAAAAGAATGACAACCTTTTTAGACGTCATAAATTTATATTTGACACATTTTTTTTTATCATTAATATTTGAAGGTCTGAACTTCACATGAAGTGGGAAATAAAACATGAAAACTTAACAAATATTTATATTCAGTTCGTATGATTATATTTTTTATGAATAATTTATGCATTCTAAATTCTTTAAAAGGTTTGGATCGATTACGGTTTATTTTGCATGAAGAAGAAAAATAAAATAATAATAATAATAAACTTTATATTTATTAATTGAATATAAGATTAATGTAAAATGACTAGTACTATATTATAAAAATGTTTGACATTTAGGGAATCAAAGTTGCTTATTTTAATTTTATGTAAAACATGAACATCATTTTCTCTCTCATATTTAAATTACAAACAAAAATTTCTATTGGAATATTATAAGCTTTGTAAAAATTCCAACAGCTTTAAATTTAAAAGCACTACATTGGAATTTAAATTTTATATCGTTGAATTAACTCTCTCTCTCTCTCTCTTTCTTTCCCTCTCGTCACGACGTTATATGTTAGATGCAGAAGCGTGCTGTACAATACTCATTTAAAGATAGAACGAATTTTCATTAATAAAGTTTGAATATTGCAATGTGAATGAATGCATGATATGGAAATATCATTATACTAAATATTAAAACTTAATATTAAAATATAATATTACTATTTAAGCTAGCGCTTAGTTAGGTAACCTTTTGACTTTGAATGGCATATGTTGTGCACACAACATAAACAAAAGACAGAATGGGAATACCAAAAGAGACAGGGGAGGGGTGTGTGAGAAGATAAACCATTCCTATCACGAACATAATGAAATGCGTAAAGTTTTGTTAGATTGCTAACTTTTCATTTCATAACAACAGATTTTTGTTTTTAAATAATAATAATAATAATAACTAGAGAATTTATAAAAATTTACGGTGAAAGCTAAGCTTAACTCTACAACGCTTATATAGAGATGGAAATGCTTTTTCTTTTTTATTTTCCCCCTTCTTTCTTTCTTTTTTTTTTTTACGTAATGCTTTACATTACATACTGTTTTATACTCTTTCTAACACAACAACTTACAGTTGTAAATTTTAACTGCTTTTAGGAAAAAAAAAAAGTAAAAAAAAAAAGTAAATAGTATTTATAAAAATATTAAACTTAAAAAATTGTAATATAATATAATACATATTATTATAATACAAAATTTATCCTTTCAATCATTTATTTAATTTAACTATACGTATTTATAAATATATTTAAAATATTTTGTCATTGACTCTACATTGACTATACAGTAGAGTAATATGATTTAAATAATATTATTTATGAATCAGAGTAAATTTTTCTTCTGTTACGATATTTAATTCGGTTATACAGTATAATACTTACGTTTTTTTTTTAATAAATGAATTTTATTATGATATTACGTAACTTTACTTCCAAAAAACTTATATTATATATACGTGAATATAATAATCTAAGACCAGTATGGTCTTTGCTATAATAAAATGCATACTAAAAGCACAAAGCACTGTAATAAAATAATCATAATGAACCATGAAAACCACAACACGTAAGCTACTTTTAACATTATATATCAATTCTTATTACATATTCGGTAACACTTGATGCACATCTTAATTAAAAATATGTTAATAACACAATTTTTTTTTTTTTTTTACAAAATACAAGTTACAAAATATAGCTATATAACCATGATGTACGCACAGGTTAAAGTCTAAATTACAATTAAGCCTGTTTATACCTATATATATTATCCAAAGAAAATTTTAGGATAATTTGAATTATGAGTTAAATGTAAAGCAATGTAATAGTTTTTATTTCATTTTTCAATCAAAATAAAATATTATTATCAAATATAATATTTTATGTTGTTATCTTTTTGTTTTGAATCCATTGAATATTTAATATGATCACCAGCATAAGCTAATTTAAGAAGAATGTAATAGCGAATTTGATATAATATTATTTAATGTTTCTTAAACTGTTCATTAAATAACATTACACACTCACACACAGGCTTCCTATTTCTTGATCTATTACTTATAAACTTTGAAAATTTAAAATTCTATTGTTTTTCATTTCAAAAATGATACACATTTACAAATACTTAAACCAACCATAACATCAACCCCAAAAATAAACCTCAGAAATGTATCAAAAATTTAAAATTCTAATAATACCTATAAATCAAAACATCATCACTTTTTTTTCTATTTTTAAGTGCTCATTAATTATGTTTTTCACATTTGAATACATTATATAAAAAAGGAAAGAAAATAATAAAAAGGAAAAGGAAAAAAAATTTAATAATCATTTTTATTCTTGAGGTTTTAAGTAGATATAAGTATCAGAGTTTGTCAACTCAATTAAATCAAGTCGAGTGAGTGAGTTGGGCGCGAGAAGGCAGAGAGCGGGTGTGGGTCGTGTATATATACGAGCTGCTGCTTGCTTTATTATAAGCACTTGTACCTCAAGAGATGCTTGTTATGTACAATACAAACAAGTCATTAGTGTAGTTGGAGAAAGAGGTCGCAAAAGCAGACGAGGAGACCAACGAGGGAGAAAAAAGTTAGAAGCATTTTCTACTTTATACGTTAAACGTAATAAGGTCTCGATGGACTCCCTAAAGAGGCACGTCACTTTTTTTTTTTTTTTTTTTTTTTTTTTTGCTAACAACATCAACGAATATATTATATATTAAAATGTGAGCCTTCGCTTGTCTATCTATCTTTACAGATGACGAACAAAATCGCTTAGGCATTAAACTGCCATAAAAAGAAGCAGACAAGCATTCCAACTCAAATGCAAGACGTTCGTTCTATTTAAAAGTCAAGGGAAAAAAAGTTAAGATGAAACAGCAAGCAGCATAAACTCTTTAATAATATAAGTAAAAAAAAAAAAAATAATAAAAAAAATAAAAAGAAGACAACTTATTTTTCCGTATATTTTTATTACTAGTTTTTAAATGTAAGCACTTAACAAATTTAAAATATGATGTTTTCGTCATGATGTATACATATTTTTTTCATGTTTTTATTCAGATTTATTTACTCTTGTAAGCAACGTAAAATATGAAAATTTAATATCTTTTACATTTACTATAGCGCAAAGGTTTATATTTTTACACTTTAGTTCGCTGAATTATTTTTTTACCTTCCTTTTTATTTTCCATATAGAATAAATTAATTTAAAATATTTCAGATAAAAACCTTTCCTATATAATATGAATGTTTTAGTAGCAATATGCATGTTGTAAACATTTCAACGTCGTTCACAGCTTAAACACAGAGAACCACAATTTAAATAAATATTATTTATGTCATAATTTTCTCTTTATTAACAACTTCTTTTTTATTATATAAAATTGTAGTGTGTGTAATTAGAATCATGTTACGATGAAAAAGCTCTTTGATGAAACAAACAGGTAACGAGAGAGAAAGAGGCACATAAAAAAGCAAAAATAAATTTGTTTTCTCGCGTCACTTTTTTTTTTTTTTTTTCTTCATTATTATTATTTCTCCCTTCTTCTTTTTGTAGTGCTTGAAACAGCGTAAACACATTTTATTTTACAGTTTTCTTGTATTTGCCTTTTTCTATTAACAAGTCTTTCCATCTCTAATGTTCCCAATGGGCTGATAGCATAGAATTGTATAATATAATAAAAGAAGAATCTCTCTCATTTTCTCCTTTCCCCTTCTCCTCTAACCCAAGAAAATAAAATGAAACTTCCTCTCTGTCAAGTAATTTATTGTTGTTCTTTTCAAAAAACTTGACAGTCCTGTGGCGTGGCGTACATGAAAAGCAACCTCTAAATTTAGAAAGCATCACCAATTTGTATGAAGTTAATCAAATTATAACTTACGTTTGTTCTTCTTTACATCGTTTCATATTTTACCTTATTTAAACAACAAAATTATCATCATTGATACTACACTTTTCGACGCTGTTTGTTAAATTTCCTATTAGTAGAATTATTTTCAAAAGTACTGATTAAAATCAAGAGAGAGAGAGAGAGAGAGAGAGAGAGAGAGAGAGAGAGAGAGAGAGAGAGAGAGAGAGATGTCATGCATGTATATACAATCAGTGACCGAAACAACCTCAAAATTTTAATTTTTGTGGTTCTTAAGAACCGCAGTTTCTGAACAGGCAGTTCTTAAGAAAACGATTTTTAGGAAATCGTTTTTAGAAGTAGTTTGTGGTTTTGTTAACCGGTTCGAAATTGTACCTTGGCCGTCGTGCATATCACTCAAAATATTCAAAACCCTGATTCGGAACCCTTATTAGTGCAGTATTTATGCAGCGACCCAGACTCTCGCATTCCCCCGCGACATTTTCTCTCTCTCTCTCTCTCTCTCTCTCTCTCTCTCTCTTGCTCTTTCCCGTCGTACACATTACTCAAAATTTTCCTTTCACTGATTCTCAACCTGGATCGTGAGATTCATGCAGCGCACTAGCCCCCGCATTCTTTCACTATATTTGTATTTTTTTTTTCGTTATACATATTACTCAAAATTTAATAGAAGGTGTTGTTTCTGCCCTTCGTCGCAAGTTTTGCAAATCAAAGCAACGGTTCTTTAAAATCGGTTCTTTGAAAAGAAGAAACGGTTCCCATAGGTACAGTTCTTGGAAGCGGTTCTAAAGAACCAGTTATTGGAAGTTCCACAAACCGGTTTCGGTCTCTGTGTAAAACAGTACATTCAAATTAAGCATCCAAAAAAAGTTCCAGTCTCAATATGCGACTCACTTTTATCAGCTCAAAAAAAAAAAAAAAAAAAAAAAAAAATCAATTAATGAATGTTTCATATTTTGTTGGTTATTCAGATTCACTTTACTTTACAGAACGAGCTTTAGCTCTAGTTTTTGTATAGTAAAATATATTGTCATGTATGTACAGAACATGTACCGTATACTGTACTCAGTAGAACACTATACGAAATGTTTAAATTTTTTATAATATTTTTTTAATGCAATTTTTATATAATATATTACATGATAAAGTAAAAGCATATAATATTATATATTGTAATTGTATATAGTTACGAACTGGGGTTGGCTTTTAATTAAATAACATGAATGAGTCCTCTCTAGCGTAATTTGATTAATTGATAATTATCACGCTGTTGTTTTCATTGATTGAACTGTAATATCTTACTCAGCAGAAATGCATGCATAGTTCTGATAACTAACTTTGTTTCCTTTGTTATAAATATCATTGCTTAAAAACTGTAACCACTTATTACCTTTCTTCTATTAAATATATAATAATATAGATTACTATATCATTGTTTAGAAATTTCCATATACGTATATAACGTATAAATTATATAATTTTACTATATAACATTTAAATTTTGAATATAATTAAACATAAAAGTAATTTGATTTAAAATATGAAAATTAAGTTAGTAAATAAAAAAAAATACGTACTACGTTTAGTATTTTAATTTATGAAAATGAAATTTGCATGTTAATTGATATATGTAAAATGAAACTATTATTGAAAAGCATAATATACGTTTATGTTTATACACATTAATAGCATTAAAAATTTACATAGGTAAACTCGGGTTTGTAAAGTGATTTTTTTTTCATTATTTAGCAAGTGTGCACAGTGCTATATACATTCTACATGATTTATTGAATAAATCAAGCTCAGAGTCAGATACATAAGCCGTGTATCAAAATATAATCAATATTTTATATAATAAAAGAACTTAAATTTCTTTCCAATGTTTTATATATTCTGAAATATGAATTATTTACTAGTAAATTGAATGGAAAATTCTTGATATATATATATATATATATCACAACAAAAGAAAAAGGTTTTTTGTATGGTATATTGTATTCAATAAAGCTCACATTTTTATATAATGATATGCGCTATGCTATAGTAGTCTTGTAAATATAAAATACAATGAGCAATAACATATTTTAAATAAAGGCTTTATTTATATTTTATAATAAAAGCAAACACTCATTAGATTTTTGTTTAACTGTTACGTAACATAAAACTTACAATCCTGGGGGCTGATTCTGTAATTTTTTCGCTTTGTTGTCAACAAAAAAATTTGCAATAGATATCGAATAATTTCGTTCTTTATGAAGTTACAGAATCAGCCCCCTAGTTATTTATTAAAAAATTTCTTGCAGTAATTTATCATGTTTTTGTCAATGGTGAAAAAAATAAGAGAATGCGTGTGATAGATAGCCAGAGAGTAAGAGTGTGTTTGTTTTGTTGTGTGTTGTACTGTGCGTGTGTGTGTGTATATATAATATATATATATATATATATATATATATGTGTGTGTTTGTGTGTGTGTGTGTGTGTGTGTGTGTGTGTGTGTGTGTGTGTGTGTGTGTGTGTGTGTGTGTGTGTGTGTGTGTGTGAGAGAGAGAGAGAGAGAGAGAGAGGAAAGACGTTTTAATGCTATACATATGATACGAATATAACAGTTTTGTTTTTGAAATTATAATTATATAAATATAACAAACAAAAAAACAAAGAGATAGAAATTTTATTGATCATTAATCAGTTGGGTATATAGAGATATACTTATGGGAATTGCATACATAATACTATACAAAAGTACTAAAAAGAGGCTTTTATCATAGCACGCGGAGTGTAATGTCAACAGCAATAAAATATAAACATTCTACCGTTAAATTTAATTTACATTTTTTCCAATAAATATGTGGAAGAAAATATATAGAAAGATACATGGAAAATCTATAATATTCTATATTATTATTGTACTATTCTTTGTATGCAAATGTGTGTCTATATAATACATATGCATAGATATATAAGTTCTGTTGTCTATTATATTATATATATATATAAATATATAATAAATAATATTCTATTTTCAAAAGAAAAAGGCTCCAAACTTCATTACTGTAGTTTTATTCAACTTCATTCAACATGAAAAAATGAAATTTAATTTGCCGCAAATTTGATATATTCCTCCAACTTTCAGTATAATTTTTAACTTAGTTTTCTGTTCAATAAAAAAAATATAAAATGTATTTATAATATAAATTAAGCGCCAAATGCCACGATGGTGTGATTTCCTTTATAACTTTTATATATTATATATATTTTAATGTAAAAAGTTTACGAATATTTACTTCAAGGGGAAAAAAAAGACTTTGAAGAAAGGAAATTATTTTTTAAGTCTAACTTATTGATTATGTATTAAAATGAAATATAAATTTTAAAATAAAATTATTGAAAAGGAATTGAAAATCTTTTTTTTTCTTAATAATTATAGCATGGTGTAATTAAAATAAAATTTTCTTGTTTATATAACTTTAAATTTCGTATTGACATCTCTAATATACGTATTCATAATACTTCCACACACACACACACACACACACATATATATATATATATATATATATATATATATATAAATTCGATAATTTATTGTTTTAATAATTTATATGAAAACTTATAACTTCTCTCTCTCTCTCTCTCTCATACATACATAGTACATACAATGCAACACCAAATCAACAAAGAGTTAAATTGTAACAAAATTCTGTTTTCAAAAGTAAGCTTCTTTAATATAAGTTGAAAGATTTATTTCCTTTGTAGACAGCAACTAAAAATATATCATTATAATATTATAAAGTGAATTCTTCTAACATTTAACACCATAGTCACTTGTAAAAATAATCAAATAAACCATAAAAGTGCCTTATATAAGTCTAAAAACATACATATGGTGTAACTAAATGTATTTAAATAGAGATATTATTTTTTTCTTTATATAATTAAAAAACAAATATATATATATATATATATATATATATATATATATATATATATATATATATATATAAATATTTATATTTGTTGTCATATGTAGTATATAAAACATACTTCACAATTTACATATTACGCAATTGCAATAAATTGTACATAAATTTAATTTATATTAAAATTAACTATATGCAAATTTATTTAAATATAAACATCAATGAAAGAGATCGGCGTATTAAAAGCTCATATTTATTCAAACAATTAATGAGCTCTACTCTTCAGCTACCGATTTTTATATATTTTTTTTAAATAAAGTGTAAAATTTAATCAGCATATTATTTATATTTAAATGAGTTGCTCGCTATTCACTTTTTTTTTTTTTTTTTTTTTTTTTTTTTTTTTTATCACCATCGTTGTTCAAATTACATCAAGTGACTACCGCATTAATGTACAATCTGTTAAGTAGAAACATGATTATATCATAAAATCACATACACAGTTTTCATTTCATTTAATAAACTCATTGAAATAGAATGTGAATTTATTATTATTATATGATGAGAGATGAGATTGATAAAACGTATTAACATTCTGTTCACACGGAGCAATATTTGCATTTTGTGCAATAAATTACATTATAGAAATTGAATTAAATAGTTTTAAATATGGTTATTGCATACTGTATCAAATTTCCATTGCATGGCAAAAATTATAACAGTTAATATATATATATATACCACATAAATTCTGTAAAGTGCTTATTAGCCTGAAATAGGTATTGATATACAACAATAATACCAAATGAAGGTAAAACATACTAAAATAGATGACATTTCACCTAGATTAAAGGAGTAGAACACCTTGAACAAAAAAACATATGAAATATCCTGACAGACCTAAATATCACCGTTGATTTGGCCGGAGTCATTGATTTATAATTTACTTTCCATTCACGAAATGACAGATGTGGTTTTATATATGACGTTACAGCTCACTGGTCCACGCGCGCGGAAACAAATGTCCTGTGACGTTATACAACCGCATCTGCCATTTTGTGAATAGAAAATATATTAGAAATCAATGATTCCGGCCAAATCAACGTTGATATTTACGTATGTTATAGGGGCATTTTTTGTTTGTTTGTTTGTTTAACGTGTTCTACGCCTTTAAGTGACATTGTACAGTACGTATCAATATCTGTTCCAGGTTAATATTTATACCTATTGCAATTTACAGGATCCATGTATACCTGCCATTAGTATCATTTTTTTTCTCGTGTGTATACATTGAAAAATATTACTCCATATCATTACCATATCATTTTCAATATTTTTGCTAATTTATGTTATTTAAAATGAAGGGATAAAACTAAAATCAGCTTTCCAAGCTATTTTATAAACAGTATAGCCTAGTGTAGGAGCAAATCTGCAAAACAATTATAAGTATGTTTATATTGATATAGGATATTTTTAATTTGTCTCTTTAATATTTGTTTTAAATAAAGACAGATTTAGTTAATACTTTATATTTATACTATCATCATAAATTTACCCACATTTATTACTACCACACGAGTTTTAAACACAAAAATTACTGTTTATATAGATGTAATTTTATTTTCCCATCGGTATATGAGAGAATGAAATGGGGAAAGAGAGCTTGTGTTTGTGTGTATATGCGTGTTTGTTTACATGCCCTCCCACCTCTCTGTACACATTATATCATATTTGACGAGTCAACAAAAGGCAATTCACTGAAGTCTTGTAATTTAACGTGCTGGTATTATATTAAATTTCGTATTTTCTACATTCTTGACTTATACTTTGTAGGTGGAGTGGTACAGCGTGCATGCCATCCTGCACTTGCAAAGAGCACAGCCAAAGCCACGTACACGGACGCTGCAGACGCAAGCGCCATGAGGGGCGATGCGGCTCGTGCGATTATTACCGGGGGGCCGACCTACTCGGGGGAGGCGCTCTGAAGCCTCCGAACACCCTCCGGGTCTCCGGGGTCGGGCCAGATATTGTTGCGGACTTTGGCGCGGTCCGTGGGGACAACGCAGACTCCTGCGTGCGCTCACACTTCTGTGTCTTGCACTAGTTGTAGCAGGACTCTCACTTCTTGCTGTCTCGGAGGTAATTAAATGCTATTATTATCCTCAAATTTATTAATTGCCCACAATCTATTGTACCATAAACATTAAAAAAACAAACATATTATATTATAATGAAGAATATATAATAAATCAAATTTCCCATTTACACTAAATATCAAAATAGCTTTATATACACAACACAATAATATCGATCTTTTTTTTGTATACATTGTGTGTATATAAATATAAAATGTACATATATGACATGTGGGTTAAATTTTTCAGGTGGCGATTGCCCAGAAACGTGCTGTGCAAAACGCTGCTCGTTCGGCTGCCCGACGCTCCCACGCATCACATTCGCAGCCACGGCATCATCAACTCTCTTCATCCTCCGCTGCTGCATCAGCAGGCGTTGCTTTCAAGGTAACTTTAATCATACTGTATAATCATGAAACACACACAAAAATGTCGATCTAAATTTTACACACTTTCAGTTTCTCGTCGTATTCCCAAATAAAGAGTTTTTATTTTATATATATTTTTTTTATATATAACCATATGTAAATCCAATTGTAATCTATCTAAATTCTCCGTGGAATTAAAGGGTGACTAAATTTAAATATATAATCCAAATTCAACAAGGTACTATTGTTATAAGGGACAAAAGGGTTATGAATTTTGACATGTCAAAATCATGTTTTTGTTTGCTTATTCATTGGAGATTTAATTGAGAACTCTCTTTAATATACTGTTCATTTTGTTATTATCATATAGTGTGTTCGTGTATGTATGTGTGTGTATATATATATATATATATAAAAAAGTATATAATATACATAGAAGAAGCATTTTTTTTTTTAAATTTATATAATATGAATTATGCAAAAAAAAATAATAATAATAATAAAAACTTCTATAATATATAGAAGCTTGAAAACTTTTTTTAATAATGTTATAATGAACAGTATGTCACATACGATTTTATTTATTGTTATATTTTAGGTTTAAGATTTACAAAGTACGTATATCATAATTCTCTAAAGTTTTTATTTTATTGATCGTATAATTTTATACTGTATATATCTATCATATATACTGTAAAGGGAATCTCATCCAAGTTGATCCAGTTACAAGAGATCTCAATGATAAAAAAAGGATTGCTTAGCCAAAAAGGCATTCTTAAAAGCACAGCTCAAATTTCTTTACTGTACGTAACCATAAAACTTTTTTCTTTAACTTTTACCTTTTCTCCCCTTTCAAATCTCTCTCTCTCTCTTCAATTTACATAAGCGTTATTTGAAGTGATTTCTTGAAAACTTTAATGCAGGGAATTATGTAAAAAAAATGTTGTGAATTGAAATTTATTTTTGAAGCATCATGTGAGAGGAATTTTATTTCAAAAATTACACTGCCAGACGGAAATTGAAAGTTAATATATACATAAAAAAATACCTAAAAAATGTATACTATATAAAAAATATAATAAAGACTAAAATATTAATATTCTAAAAAAAATTAATAACAATAAAAAAAGGGGGGGGGGGGGGAGCTGGGCTAAAATTTTTAGTAACTTTTTGATGCATACACACAAAAACTCTTTCGTATTGTGCTTTTTTTATGAAACTAAATTAAAAAAAAAAAAAAAAAAAAAAGGAAAAAAAGAAATGATAATACAGACTTTCACCCTATTTTTATGCAAAATGTGTTTCAAAAGTAATCTGATTTCACTCACTGCTACTGTATATTAGCTTACTCAAGTTACTCTTCCTCCTCCTCTACCTCCTTTTTTTTTCAACAAAATATATTATAAAAAATTGATTTGAAAGTTGTTTTTTTTTTTTTTTTTTTTTTTTTTTTTTTTTTTTTTTTTTTTTTTTTAGTAACTCGCAGTGACTCTTAATTATTGAACTACAATATCTTTGTTGCTATACTAATTTGTCAAATAAAAAATTAATAAAGAACACACACACCCATAATAACATTGAAAAATAATAATATTTCACTGTAAAAGTAAATAGTTTTTCTTTGAGTCAAATTGTTTAATGATAAATAAAATGTTTTAGGTTGAGCCTCTGCTACGACGTGACGCTCCGTCTGTTGAATTGGCTGCACAAGTGGCACTCAACACGGCACGTGCTACACGTCTTGCTCATATCATCAAGCGTGAACAAAATCGCACGTGCACACAACGTCGTGACGCTAGATTTCACGATAACACGTGGCGATTACCTACGCCTGAATTGTGTTCACCAGTTCCACCCATGGTGTTTTCATGTAAGAAATAATAGAGACTTTTATGCTTGACTTTTTTTATCTATCGAATTTTAAAAAAACTTTAAATATAATACCAAATGTTCTGCAACTCAATCGTCTAATTTACTGACCAACCTAAACTATATATATATATATATATATATATATATATATATATATATATATATATATATATATAATTTTTTTTTTTTTCAGTACAAGAAGGTCCCGAAGGAACAATGGGATACGATGTTTTAGCAGGACCAGGAAATGGGATACAAATGGGAGGCACATGGAGACCAAAACATTGCAGTGCACGTCATCGTGTTGCTGTGGTAGTTCCTTACAGAGACCGATGGCATCATTTATTGACTTTGCTCTCACATTTACATCCACTTCTGCAACGTCATCAAGTTAGCTACACCATTTTTGTGGTCGAACAGGTTAGAGAAAAATATATTGCTATACGTTTACATTTTGTATATGAATAAAATATGTGGAGTAAATAAATATGCGCATAAATATCTTGGAATTTTAAATTTTTAGTCCAAGACACGTTTTTTTCTTTGTGACGCGTATTAAAATACTTATTACTTATCTATATTATAATATGTATATAATGTAATTTTTATGTAATTAATATACAGTTATATGTTACAAATAGTAAAAATGATTACAGTACGGCAATGAAACTTTCAACAAAGGGGCCATCATGAATGCTGCATTTCTGTCTGTGATTCAACGTCAGATTGGCTTCCCATCGTTACAAAACTTCGACTGCTTCATATTTCATGACGTGGACTTACTTCCAGAAGATGCTCGCAATTTATATTCATGTCCACCTCAACCAAGACATATGTCAGTTGCAGTAGACGAACTTAACTATAAGTTAGTATTATTATATAATTCATGTACAAATATTTTATCAAAGGTAGAAACTGAGAAAAAAAAAACTTGGAAATATTTCTTATAAATATCTAAATTACAGCTATATATAGGTTTATTTATACAGATTTATATATGTTATTGACAATTCACTTGCATGTGTCATAGATGTAAAACAAATAATATTGAATGTTATGACTAAATAAAAAAAAAATTTATAGTGTTTATATTAAGTTCAAACTTAAACACTATAAATTTTTATCGTTAATTTTTCATATATAACACGAATAGATCCTTGACCTTTTAAAACCTTTAACATGAAATTTATTGTTAGAATAGAAAGTACGCCAGCCAGTCATGAAAGTCTCCAAAATAAATTTTTATTTATTAAATAATAACTATAAAATATATCGTTACTAATTTGTTGTAAGAAAAATAATGCATTTCATTACAATCAATATAATAAATCCATCATTTATTAAGAAAAAAAACATAAATCAGTGACCATAAATAATCCTCATTATTCATTTTATTATTGTGTTTTATCAGGTTGCCCTATAAAATCCTTGTGGGTGGAGTTTTTGCAATACGGAGTGAACACTTCTTCCGAGTGAACGGCTACTCAAATCTTTACTGGGGTTGGGGAGGTGAGGATGATGATATGGGGTACAGGTAAGTAAAAAATATATATATATATATATAAAAATCATTTTTAGTATTATATATAATATAAAACACTCAACTAATATTTTTGTTGATAGAGTTCAGCAGGCTGGTCTATTAATAACAAGACCCCCAGAGTGGATAGCTCGATACAAGATGATTAAACACGTAAAACGACGTCCACTCGCATGGAAAGTACGCAATAAGTTACTTCGAACGTCTGGTCGTCGATATCGATTGGACGGACTAAACACAGCACAGTTTCGATTACTTCAAGTGTCCACACACCGATTGTTTACAAGACTTCTCGTGGATGTAGGTAAACAGCCAAACAACATTCGTACGCTTCAGCAAGAAGCGGATGGTGTTGCAAGTGCTGCATGATCTTCCAAGTTTTTTTAAGAAAAGAAAAAGGGAAATAATAATAAAAATAATAAAATAATGAAAGTGAAAATACAGTATAGGTGGAGTGCAAATACTTATATAATATAGTGCTACATAAGTTCAAAAACATAAATAATATTAATAATAAAAAAAAAAAAAAAATCATGTCATCCATCCATCTATTTTTGGCTTAAAAAATTGTTGACCATGTGCATATTCATATTGGCCTAAGATGTTTGCTTCATTCATTGTTGTTAATTATGTAGATTATCTGTCAATTTATAAATGAACAGATACATAAATGTGTAGACATAAAAATGAGATAAGATTACCATATAAACGTCAAACCGCGTGTTTTCTACTTTTTTTTTCCTAAAAAAAAAAATTAATAATAATAAAAAAGAAGTTAAATGACAATATTTTAAAGCTGCAAAATATTCTTAACTTATGGTCATGCTAAAGAACTATTTTTAATTATTTTAAAATGTTAAACTTTTTTAAAAGAAAGCCAGTAAAAGTTGTTGTAAAATTAGTTGATTATATGCGTACTTGATGTTATTATTCCATGTTGCCTTAAATTTTGTTTGCATTTAAAATAATTTAAAAAGTTATGCTATGTACAGTACGTAACAGGACGATCAAAGAAAGGATTATAACGTTGGCTAAAACCTAAAACGAGTATTGTATTTAATAATAGCATATAGGGGAGACTATAATAGATGGTATTCTAAACGATAAAATCTTTCCCACACGTTATAGTTACTTTGTTCTTTATCATAATTATTTACATTAATAAGCTTGAGTGGCCAGATATATATAATGAAACATAATTTTTTATCTTTTTATAAAATTACGTGTGAATATTAGCACTCATCGATATTTCCCGATTAAATTCCATTTTTACGTAAATTTAAAACACTATTTTTTTTATTGAAACTGTATGTGTTATATGAAACATAAATGCTTAAAATTTAATTTAAGGTCTAGCAAATATAATGATGTTAAATAAAAATATAGACCTCTGGCCTTGACTACCCCGAGATATTAAGAATTTTTCAAATTGTTAAAAATAATTTATTTAAGATAAATTAAACATGTTCAAAAATTTATATAACAATTAAAAAAAAATAATAATAAAAAACTATAGCTTAGACACTTTTGGTTGGTGGAATAATTTTCAAATTTTGAAATACATAATACATCGTAGTGATATACCACATACCATTTAAATGCATTTATTACGAGTGACGAGTCCCCGATTACCTATATTTTGTATTGGATATACCTGATTTTGCTTAAGACGAAATATTCATAATCTGTAGCAGATTGATTCAAAATTTTAAAGTGCATTTACAAAATTAGATGATGTGATTTTTTCAACCACCGCATTAAAAAATAAGATAAAAATCACTTTACATTATTGATAAGAACATAATGGCATTCCAAGACAAATAATTAACACCTTAACTGTGAGTGCATGTTATGCGGGCTTAAATCCCACACTTAATCAGCAAATAAAAAAATTGTATATATAAAATAGAATTTATCCATGCTAATGATTTTATCCTTTTATTTCACACAGGTTGGCGAAGAAAGTAAAGCAAACCTTACCTTTTTGCAATGTTTTACTTTTTATATAGACTATGTATATTTTATGTGTTTTAAAATTACTAATTTTAACAACACTTGTATTTTTTGTGTTAATAAATGTGTACGAAAGTTATTTCATTCCAAAGAACTTTGATATCAGCATGTATATAATAGGCATTAAGTTTTTAAGATACTTTTTAAATTCATTATATATACGTCCTATCCGAATGATTTTTGTAATATACTGTATGCGTGTGTATTATACGTTATATAATACGTATTAATTGTGTACTATACTGAGAAAATTATAAACATTAATAAAGTATTCCATAATACAACAATATACTACTCATTTTTGTAAAATCTCATAATTCAAATAGAGAAAATAAATTTTATATTTACTTATTTATAATTCTTAATACTTTTATTATATTTTCATTATAGGAATCATCAGAAATCACTTCTCTCACTTGTATATTTGAAGAAGAAAAAATAATAATAAAATCTCCCTTAAAAGTTAGTGTATAAACTCTTTTTTTTTACGTGAGCTTTGGTTGATGATTAACAAAAATGTGCAATGAACATAAAACAATAAAAATTCAAATTTTATACGTGTGTTTCTATTATTTTACCTTTATATGTTTCAGTGTTGTTAGAAATATATCATTCTGTTTGATGGATATCATGGATATGTATGTACCGTGTGATAAATCCAACACTATATGCCGTGGTCTTACTATCGTCTGATCGTGGTTCATATGGTCCACACGCAGGCTACATGTACAACTTCATTTAAAAAGAAATGAATAACATAATTATCATCAATAATTAGGATTAGGACATAATTATGGCAAATTGGCAGGGTTTGCCCCGTATAAAAATATTTTTAGTTTATTTTTTATTAATTTAAATTTAATTTAATTTAATTAAAGAAATTTCTTACTGACTTCTCTTTTTCCACTCATAGAGTGATCTGGCACAAAAGTCTATAAGCTGCAGTTCCAACCCCTGGTAAAAATTAATAACAATAATAGATCTAGATCACAATAATAAAACCAAAGCTATACTCTATAATATCATTATACAATAATACTATATACACATTACTGATTTTTGGAAAACGATATATTTTTACTCGTATTTTTAACCGCGGTTTGGTATAATATATATATGTATATAATATTATTATAGTAACTCTCTTTTCCTCTTTTTGCTTTTTTTTTTTTTTTTTTTTTTTTGCCTGTGTTCATTTCATTTACCCTGATATCTAAATGACGCACTGTTTCTCCGATATATTCGTTCTCACATTTACAGGCTACATCTTTATTCATATTATTTTTCTTCATGTCTGCCATGGTTTTGTACGGTTTTGTACGTGTGCTAAACTTGATCTTGATCAAGGTCCCTTGGATTTTGATGTGTCTTTTGAAGAACAAACAATACGAAGCTTGACTCTTTTACCAAACGTATTTTTTTCACTCAACCTTATTTGCATAATAGGGGATACAGTAATGCAGATAGTTGCATCTGGTTTCTTTTCTTACGCCTTGTTTTTTTCTTTGTTGTTTTTATTTTTGTGATCATAAATGTAATGTGTAATCATGCATTTTCTGTTAAATCTGCTCGATTTTATTAATTGTTCTTCATTTATTACATTCTTATCATTGCAGTGCCTTCTTAGCCTATGCAACAAAGTTTGATGATTTTCATCATGCTGATAATTCTGTTAAACACCCCCCCCCCCCACCCCCACCCCCCCAATATATTATAGTTACGTATGATACGAAACTGATATGAAATAAATAAGCCTCTACTTCTTCAATGGATCATAAATCATTTTCCCTAGAAAATTAGTGAGCCAGCAGCAGCAACAGCTCACTAACTCACAAAGTGAGACAGGTAAATTTATGTAGCAGGAACAATACTAGAGCCATAATTAAGTACTTTTTTTTTCTTTTTTGACAGTAAAAATACATTAACCTATTCGAGTTAAAATTTCATAATCAGCTAGTGTCATGATTTAAATAGAAACCATGTAGCGGTAAGACGTACCACAACAGAACTAAAACATAAAGAACGCCACATGCTTGTAATGTCTTAAATGCATGCACCTTTAATATGGAATACACAGTATGTATGTAATGTACATTCTGTCATAGAAAATTTTATTCTTTGCCTTCATTATAATTCAGTGCGGTGACTGTCTAAAAGAGCTTTTAATTTGATTTAAAAAGTTAGTGCTTATGCTTGAATTTTTACATTCACGTTATCTTTGAACTGGAATATATAACCTTAAATATTTGCTCGTGTTTTTATGTATTGGACACAACTAAACTTTTAAGTCACATTTCATCTTTATTTCACGTTAACTTTATAATTCGCGACTGTTCTGTTTGTGAGATATCAGCCAGTCACCTACTCCTTTAAGACAAAATAGTTAAAAAATTTATTTGAAATAGTGTGTACATAATAAAGTAAACTTAAAAACTCATGTTTCCATTACATAATGCCCAAGGGCTAAAATTTAAAGTTTACCATCGGTGCACAGTTAAAAATTATATTGAATACATTTCATTAATATAATAGATGAAAGAGTAGCAAGAAAATAAAACACAATATAAATTTTTCTTTGTAAGAAACTTTATTAATCATTCACATAGACATTTGTCCCATTACATGTGAAATAAAAAAAAGTTTACAAATTCACTTTTTTATATATTTTTTGATTGTTTTTTTTTTTTTTCACCTATTTTTATTTTGTTATTAATTTACAAATACAAAAAATTAAAGGACTTTTTGAAAATATTTTTTCATGGAAGAAATATGAATAAATACTATATATTATACTGGTTATTAAACATATCTTGAGAAAAAAATAACAATACAATAGCGACTGAATAAAAATATTTAAATGCATTTGATACACATTGTCATTTATTTTTAAATTGTGTGGTTCATTTCTTACTGTTAACATTTATTTGAGATATATATATTTTAAGACACAATTTTATTCAGTCTCGGCTATTATAGTTAGTTCTTTTCATCATAGGTACTATACAAACAAAATTAGTTAATATAAATAATACCCAATAAAGAACTTTTTCAACGCGGAAAAAAAAATGGTAACACTTTATTATCTTTCACAAAAATACTTTTTATTATTATTATACAATAACCAAATATTCGATGATAGCAGTTTCTTTTTTTAATATACATTTAGTTTTTGAAAAATATATATGAAGATGTGTTTTTGCAAATACAATCAATCTTAAACATTTAATTATGAGCAAAACACAGCCATTTCTGTGTACTTCCTATTAAGCCTGGTTTTAACTGTTATACTTTTTCTTTCATACTTTAAAAAATATTTATTTTTACAACTGATTGATATTTTCTTAACCTACTCAATATATATATATATATATATTAATGATCAATTTAATTTTCAGCTATTTTATTGCTCATGAGATACTTTAGCACATTTTATAATATTATTAATATTATTCAATAGGCCTACTTATGGTAACAATTTCCTATAACTTTATAAATAAACCAGGCTCTTGACCATCATCAAGATTCAGTCCCTAAATATGATACAACTCGTATTTGCAATCTTAAGTGATTTCAATTTCACTGAAACTAAAATTATAAGTACGGAAAGAAATACGAAGAAATACAAACTGGAATAAAATATTCTTAACACTAAAAAATAAAAACAAATGACTTTTACACATATTACTATGCACAGAGCTTAAATTTAGGACAATAAACCAGTTCCATTAACTGGTCTATATTTAAGCATACTTAAGTACACATACATTATAAATTATAATAAGTGTATGTATATAAAGATGAAAATATATGTATATATTTATATTATTTATATATTTAAAAAAAATGCAATATTTATCACCCCACATTTTTTAAGTTTTTCAAAGAGAAGTAATATAAAAGTTGATAGAAAACTTAAAACTTCAATTAACATTTGAATTAAAGCACCGCAGTTGTTACGAGAGAATCTAGGAATGTTTTTTTATTTTTATTTTTTTAAGTTTTATAAAAAAAAAACTCTAATGATTGTAAAATCATCAGCTAAAGATTATTATAGTCTTTCTTATGGAATGTGTTATAGAAAAGACTAGATGATAACAAATGAGTTATGTTTACTATGTACTTCAATATTTATAATGCCAAACAATAATGAAACAATTGGCAGGGGCATTGATGCAAACAGAAATACAGGAACTCATTATCTTAATATTAAAAGTTTGGAAACAACATATTTAAATATGTACCTGTTTGATGTGTGAGCATGTAAGAGATATTTTAAATTTTGGTATACATTTTCAAATGATAAATTTAATTACTGCATACAATCAAGTTATTTTATGCAGATAACTTTTTTTTTTTTTTTTTTTTGTTCTGTGTGTGTATGTGAAATAAGAATTTGGGGAGACAAATTGCTCTGATAAATTGCAAATAATGAATTAAACTGTCTTATTTCTTAATTATATATATAAAAAAGTTTTTCAATAATTACAAAAATTATCAGGAAGTTGCTATATTGTCTGATGTCTAATGGATCATAGGGGAAAAAAAAAAAAAAAAAAAAAGTTGGATCAACACCAAATATTGAATTTTTTCTTTTCAAGTCATTTGCAGCAAAATTTTTTATCTTTTTCAAGGTATAGTGGTCAACATCAGACATTATAGGGGAACCACAACATATTATAACACAAAGTTTATATGACACCAGCTACATACATTTTTATACTTCCAATCTAGCATAAGAATTGAAAATAATAATTTACTATGCTCACATTTTTTATAGTCCTCCCCCCACCCCTTTCTGAATTTGATTTTTGTTACCTTAAAAACTATATATATGTTTTGTTATATCTACAATAGAACAAATAGTGTTTTTCAACTTATAAGAATTGACTTATTAATTTTAATTCCTTGTTTTTTTGTTTGTTTTATCCAGACCTAATGCAGGCTACTAAAATCTGCCTCACTCACTTGATAAACAGTCTTGTAGTCGATTATAAAAATTGGATAAAGATAACTCCTATGTAATATATAATATGTTATTTACGCAATGAATACTGAAAAAATTACCCTTATCCTTTTATGATGTTGGACACATGAATTTTGATAATAATAAATCCCATCTGAGAAGTGTTTCCAACTAAAATTAACTCCCCAACTAATAATACGCATATCAATAAAAATTTACATGTAAAATTTGTTGCTGGGAACAAAAAGTCTGATTTATAAATTAACATCAATAAGTATTCTTGGCTTTAGAATAGAATACTTGAGGATATTAATTCTGTATGAAGTAATACAAACTGGAATAGAATAATCTTAACACTGAACACACACAAGTCTAAGAAAAAATAAATAATAAAATTGTAGTTATAGAAATATTGGGCGACTACAACACTGTTTGTTAATATTACGTACATTTCACAAAACTCTAGGAGACACCAGAAAATGCTTTTCTATTCTTAAAAATTCTGAATGTATCACTGAATTGCTTATGTATCTATACATATTACTAATAAGTATGGCTTGCCACACTTACAACTACTTCTTGAACTCATATATTTTTCATATAGACACTCCCCCCCCCCCCCTCCCTTGCTTTTATCTTTACAATTTTACAGTAGTATTAATTTGTTAAATCTTGTACAGTTTTGTTTTTAGTAAAGAAAATGTAATTTTAAAATTATCTCATTAAAGGCAAAGACAACATACAAAATAACTTGTCTAAAGAAAGTGCCACTTGTTGATTTCTAATTTATTTTTAATTATTTGTACGTGACCAGTAAGGAGTTGTCTGTTGATGATGTCACAGTCCTCGGGGTCACTGATAGGCTGGCACACAAAGTTTTTCAAGACAATTTGTGCTAGCCAATCAGAGGCCTTGGGGGCTGTGATGTAATTTACAGGTAACTCCATAGCGGTCACTTAAAATCAATGTTGATTTTCAGGTATACTAAGCTATTATCTTTCTTCAGACAAGTTATTTAGTATGTTGTCTACGCCTTTAATAATTGGTATGTCTACATGCAAATTCTACAAAGTGCAAAATTTAGTAGCAATAATTTAAAAATTAACTATTTTGTTGTTGTTGTTGTTGAAAATACTTTCTTTTTTCTATGCATCAACACTTGATAATAGTATTATTGTTAATGGTATGATAACATATGAAATCAAACAATTATCCAAAAAAAGACAAAAAAAAAAAAAAAAAAAAAAAAAAAAAAAAAAAAAAAGTGCCTGCAAAACGTGGTATAAATTTTCTTGGCTAAATAAATATTCTTCTACGTCAGGGTTTCTCAACCTTTTTGAGCTGCGGAGCACTTTTAGGAGTAAGGAGAGCTCGCGGAGCACTGGGGGAATTGGGGGGAATTGGGGGGCGTAGCCCCCCAAAAAAGCCCGCCGCAGGCGCGAATTTTTTTTCAAACCACGTGACCGTTTTTTAGGCAATTTAAGTGAATTTAAGTGAACATAATTTCAAGTAGATTAACATTCACCCCATTAAAAACTCTAGCTAAAATTACAGCTTTAAATTTTACAAATATAATGGAATCAAGGAAAAAATTAAGTAATAAATTGTAACTTCAGAGCAGAAATTGTATGGTTAATTGAGAAATTAATAAAATAAATTGTTTTTAAAAGCGTAATTTTGAACATTTCTAAACTATTTTACGATTTTAAATATGTAATTTTAAGAAATAATATTTTTCTGAAAATAATTGGTAGTTATAGAACTGTCACAAATACTGCCTCCTGTTAAAAAAAAAATCAAAACAATTCTGTCAAAAAATTGAAAAATTAACTTGAATTTATATTTTGGAAAATTAAGGCCACTTAGAAAATACAATATTGTCCTTAGTTTCAACCTTCAGTATTTACTGAAAGTTTAAACTAGGGACAATAATTTTCAAAACTAAAATGATGTAACTAAAATTAAATTAAATTGTTAATAATACATTAACAGGTATTATTCAGAAACACAGTATTCATGAAAATTGTGACTTTTGTACTGTATTGTTTAAAAATTATGAACATTTTTTATTTTTTTTTCTTTCTCTCTCTGTCTCTCTCTCTCTCTCTTTTTTCTTTTTTTTTCCTCTTTTTCTCTTTTTTTTTTTTTTTTTTTTTTTTACTTCTTTCTTAATTCTGGGGAGCACCTGAAACCATCTCGCGGAGCACCGGTTGAGAAACCCTGTTCTACGTCTACTGATCTTGTCCTGGTCCTGGAGCGTTCCTGTCTTCTCTCATCAGACGCTGGATGTCTGCTAGAGCTTGCTGGAGGGAAGTCATGTGATACTCCAGGATATTAACCTGCACAAATACATTCTACTTGTGAGTACAATCTAATTCAACGAATAGAAAAAAAAATTTTAATGAGCAATGCCAACTCCCCCTCCCCACCTTCTAACTCAACTTATGTTAACTGAATTTCTTTTAGTTTTCCCTTGTTGTTCTATATACCATGCATTCAAAGGAAACTAAAAAAAAGATGAGAAATTTTAATTATTTGGTGGGTGCTAATGCACATTATCAAGATGATGATGATAATAATAATGAAAGCTAATAATTAAGAATCACCTGTTAAATTTTTTTTTTAAAAATAACTATCTAGTGCTACATTCACGCAGTCTAATTAAGGTGTGATCCACCCTCTTATCAAAACAAGCATACGGTAGGTTAGTATATTCATACACTTGCTATACACTTAATTCATTCAATTTTAACCTCTGTTAAGAATTATTTTCTCTCTCAAGAGATCCCTGTTAGCTAATGCCCACCTCTCTGTCCCCAGAAATTCCAGTTTATATGTTTTTTTCTATCAAATCTGTCAAATTATACATACATATCATGACGCTATAATCCCTGTCGGGGTAAGCCAACAACAGAGATGTTTTATCCTGACCCAGTGATAGACCTCCACAACTTTCTATCCTGACATACTTCACTTGCTTCCTCCAGTCTCATACCTTGTTTCATACATTTCCTTTTACATCTCATTCTTATTTTTCAAACATCTTCCAACCACTTCAGACCATGATGTTTTAGGCCTGCCTCTATCTCTCATTCCATCCACTCTGCTATGGATGACCTGTTTTGCTATTCTTTCATCGCCTATTCTCTTACCATGACCAAACCACCGTAACACACTGCTCTCATACTTCTCAGTCACAGTTTCTTTCACTCCACATTTCTCCATCACCCAAGTATTCCTTACCCTATCTAATGATGTTTTGACACACATACTTCTAAGAACACTCATACCAACAGCATTCACCCTACTCATATGCCTACTCTGACATACCCATGATTCAGAACCACATAATATAGTTGGGAGTAAGACAGAATTATACACTGTAAGTTTTGCTTTGTTTGATAAAGCATCACTCTTGGCCAATCCTGCCATGCTGCCAACTACTTTCCTACCTGCCGCCCCTCTCCTCTCAATCTTCCAATCTATTATCAAATAATAAAAGAATGTTGACCTACCTACATTTTTGTCTTTTTTATATACCTAAGGTGGGGTGATTACGGGGCAACGTTGTTAACTCATTTTTTTAACCCACTAATTATTGTAAACATTTTATAATTCTAAAATCTATTGTTTTATACCTATGTACATGACTTATATAGGTCAGTAAAATTTAATAAATATTAAGAGAAAAATGGAGTGGCAAAGTTGGCCCACAAGGCCCGAGTCCCCCCCCCCCCCCCCCCCTCACACAAGGCCAGCATAACCTTCACATCAAAGGCGATACCTCTTTGTAAATGACTAACAGGCGAGTTTGTGTTTTGATGCCAGCTTGCTAAACACTTGCACAGTTTTTGTAATTTGGTGCAGGTGTTTCGTGAAATGGCAACAAAGCTCTTAGCTCAACTCAACATTTAGAATTTTTTTACAAAGCAGCATCACCTTTGATGTTAAGTTCATGTGTGTACTAGTACAAAAAAAGATACATACCCTATCAGTTAACTCTCTATTTTGTGCATAGAGTTCCTCATAACTAAGTTGCTGCTGAGCTCGTGCAGGAGGTGGAGCATGGGCTTGTCTAGTGGAGGGAATGTCCCTGAAGTCACTCCTTGCGCCCACAAAAGCATCTCTCCCAGCACCATCAGCACGAGATCTAGTATTCCCATGCACAGTCAACGAGCCTGCTCTAGCACCAGTATCTCCATAGTTGCCTGTAGCGTGATGAAATCCTAGATTTGGAGGCCTATGCCCCATGCCCCTCACACGTGTATTACCAGTAGGTATAACTGGGTCCTGATCACCAGCTGGACCTTGGTCAGTCAGTATCTCGATTTCTTCAGCTGGACCAGCGTAATTCGAAGTGAGTGGTTCAATGTAGGATTGCCTGTCAGAACTACGAATGGGTCTTTCTATGGAGCTTGCAGGTCTTTCTAATGCAGCAACTCGTCTCTCTGCACGTTCAAAATAGCTTGATAAGGGTCGCTGACCTGCAACAGGTCTCTCACTGACTGTTCCATTGCTTGCCCTGGCGGCACTCATGACCCTGGGACTTTCAATTGCAGGAGGATGCTGAGAGGGTTCAGGTGAGCTTGTTTCAGGCCGAGGAGTACGACTCACAGTAACTGGCGTTTGGACAGGAGTAGTGGTAGCTCTCATTTTAGCCACTAAAACAACAATGATAAATACAATATATTAGTAGTATATTGATTGATACAAAACATCTGCTGAGCATAAATTGTACAAATGGCACATTAACTGTAGCATTTTTAAAAACTACTTTGGACAACAATTTACACATTATTCATAAGAGGAGACACGAGAAAATGGTAAAATTAAGCATTACTGTCATTTTAAAAAGTTGTATGACATTTCAGTGAACACCCAACATTAAAAATGCTAATTTATATAGCTGTTATTATTATTTGTAAGCTAATTTTGAACTAAAATCATTGGGATAAGTTTAGTTGAACAGTCAGCTTGCGCCATTATTGCCTCGGCAAACTCCGCGTGACCGAAATAAAAACTTGTGAAGTAAGCCCTTGCCAAATAGCCCGCGCGGGAATAAATTGTGTTTTAGTTATTTGAGATGTCTTAAAATAAGCAGGAATAGAAAATATTGTATTTGTATTATTTTATTGCTTATATTATGTGTTTAGATCTGTAAATATGTGAGTTATAATTAATTTATCATATTAAACTACAGCACCTCTGGTTTTTAGTGTAGCGCGCAGTCAGAATTTATTACAAACTTTTGCAATAAGAAAAAAAAAATTAACTAACCGAAAAGGTGCTGTATAGTTTAATACAATAAATTTATAATAACTCGCAAATATTTACAGCTCTAAACACATAAAATAAATAACAAAATCACACAAATAATACAGTTTCTATTTCTGTATTTAAGATGCCTCAAAGAGAGCACAATAATCCCGAGCAGCGTAACTGTGAGAGTTACGTCACAAGTTTTTTACTCCGGTTACTGGTTACCCCCACTCCTATTTGGCAGGAATGAAGCAAGCTGACCGTACCTTTCCCCCTTCTCTCTCTCTCTCTCTCTCTCTCTCTCACACACACACATACTAAAGCCAGTAACCAAAAGCCATAATTTGTTAATACATGTAACTGCTCAACGCATTATACCACATTTCACCAAGAATATAGAATATAGAATAAAGGGCAGGCATTGTAATCATTGCTACTGATATACAAGTTATGCATTGCCTAAGAAAACATTGAGGCTTGGAGAGTAACTTTAATGGACTAAAAAAATTGACTAAATTTTAGTGGTGGGAGAGTGTGAGGTTTCATCCCAAATTTCCTTATGACCATGGGTGCATCTGATGCACATTACCTGCCCTAATGATGGCGCTCGCACCTCTGGCAGCAGTAGGGTTTAAGGTGATACTTTTTAACTTCTAGAGAGGGGAAAAAGTTTGGGACACAGCCAAAGTGTGTGTGTGTGTGTGTGAGAGAGAGAGAGAGAGAGAGAGAGAGAGAGAGAGAGAGAGAGAGAGAGAGACTTCATCAGTCCTTACAGACTTAAAAAAGTGCTTACACTAGCCCCTGAGCCAGCAAGATCTTTTACTTAACTAAGTATTTGAGATTTTAAGATACAATACTGCCATTGTTTCAGTAAAATTTGTAATAAACAAAATTATAAACAAAACAGGTAAAAGTCAATGATGTTAACCTGCAAGAAGGCAGTAGTGATGTCACCACTACAACTTAAGAGAGGAAAATGAGATGACATGCCTATTGTTTCACTATAATAAGTACAATGCAGATTTCTAACACATGAAGCACTGTCAGCACTTCAGCTGGATGTTGCACTCTCAAATAGACATCTCTTTACCATAGCAAGGACTTTGCTGATTTTATCTATGCTTTCCATTTATTTTATTAATATTACATAAACAAGAAACATTGAGGAAAATAAACCATCGCTGCTAGTCACACACACTCTGTTTCTCTGGAAGTATTGTTCCAAAAACTACCAATGTCTTTATTCTACCTTTAATTTTCATGGAACCATAGGACATCACTTCACTATGGTTGGTTTACTCTACCTTTTCCTTATAATTTTATCACTTTACAATATTATAAACAAGGTTATCAAAAGGCCTGTGTATAAAAGAAATGGGACATGAGATTACACATCAGGTTATTTACAAGTTTGCTACCACCATTAATAAAATAATAAAAATAACGATGTTGAGGAGTTAACCTCATTATTTAAAACACACACAAGCATAAGTATACACATACACAATGTGTGTATACTTACTATTTACATATACACATATTTTGAAGCCCACTTTAAACGATTTCGATCACATCCGCGTCTGTTTCAACGTACTGCGCATGCATAATACTTTGAAACGGAAGCGGATGTGATTGAAATTGCTTATAGTCGGCCTCAAAACAGTTGCCCCTTTATTAGTCAATAACAGTTAAACTTACATACACTGTTTTGGGCTTCCAAAATATTTAGTTTTCCAAACAAATGTGTTTGAATAAAAACATGCATTAGCAGAATTTTGTTTAGCTTAGACCAAATAAGTGAGAACATATCTATTGAAAAAAATCATGTTAAAGATGAAGTGGATAAGTATGGAAAGTATGACACTGCATTTGAATATGATTAATTCAAAGGAAAGAATTGAGGATACTAGCAAGTGTGTCGCCATAGTTTAGAGATATCTGGTAGAGAAGTGTCAAAGTGGTAAAAATCTTATTTGCACTGAAATAATTAACAGATTAGTAGATTAAGGGAGTAGGGGACCGACCTTATATCTCAAAAACTAGCTCGTGTTTTGGGTCTAAATTTGGTATCATTGTGTAGCTAAGGGTCACACCTAGCCGTGATAAAAATTTCAAGATGTGTCACCGTCCAAAAAAAAAGAAAAAAATTATTGAAATTAACATTATGCCTTATGGGCTTAAAATTTCAAAAAATTATATAAAATTAATTTGCACGGTGACCCCCCAAAAATTTTATATATTTTAAATTGTCTTAAGCAGAAGTATCATTGTGCAAAATTTCAGATTTTTTTGCCGATAAAAGTTTGAGTCTAATGGCCGACGTCGGTCCCCTACTCCCTTAATGCTCTAATTTTGTAGGTTTGTGACCTTTTTCATCAGCCTCTTCAAACTTGGAGAGAGGCTGATGATGACACATACACATCCTCTGTTGATCTCCCTGTATTGGTCCAAAAGCTACCAATACGCTTATTACACTGACCTATATAATAAGGATAGCTGACTGTGTATACACTGTGTAGCTGACTGTGTATTCTCCCTATGCTCGGCTGAAGCAACTTCAACCTTCAACTGTTTCCTGTTGCAAGAGACAAAGCAAATGGCAAAATAGCGGGGGTTGAAAAAAAAAAGCACCCCTTCAATTAACTCTGTTCTAGCAAGAGTCTAACAAAACTATATAACATCTCATAATTATGGCAAGGCCTTTGATGGTCTCCTCTTTCCTTTCCTTTTAATCTATAATTAATTAAACTTTTTATTATTATTACTTTAATGCTGGATGTAAAATCTTTGTGAGAAAAGCATTAAAAAAAAAAAAAAAAAAAAGCTTGTTGGAGATTTTTATTGCATACTGAATGATTTTTAAACCAAGTTTTACTCCAAAAGATTAAGATATATATATATTTTTTTCCAGGTCAAATTTGAGTTTAACATGTTTGTTCCATTTAATAGTGTATGCTTTCAAATTTGAATATTAAAATGGTGGTGAATGCAAAATAGGATGTATAGATTTGCATGTCAATACAATATTACACAACAGTAAAATATATAAAGATAAAACGCAGGTGACAAAGTTGTGGATTGCGAAGCTTCAACATAGCCAGAAATACAAAGAAACAATGATTTCTACCTAATTCTGCAGCGAAGTCTACTGGCATTGGTGCTTGGCTTTTTCTGGAAGGTTTCCGAGGCGCTGAGAAGGAAAGGACATGTGACGAAAACAAAACCAAGTACAAGAATAAACTATTAAACCTATCCATGACACAACAATCAAAGTATTTTAAAATAGGCACATACTCATGCACACGTTTTCCTGGAATGTTTTTATCACTACTACAGTCTGCGCCACCTAAGGATGCGACCAATTAGAGAGCATTTAAAAACTCTCCATTTAGTTAACATTATCCCACCTCCTAGTGACCTTGAGCGCTTGAACGTCTATTGGCTCGTGGCTCGATTTAGCTAAATCGCGAACATCCTTAGATGGCACGGACTGTATTTATGTATTTTTTTCCCTCTTCTCTCTCCCCCTCCTTTATCTTTCTTTCTTTTTTCTTTGTTTTGTTTGTTTTTCTCTCTCTCCCTCACTTTTTTTCCTTCCTTAAATGGAAAAGCTTAATACTAAGCAATACAATACCAAACCTAATAGAAGGCAGCAACTACTTTTAGATCAAATAAAGAAATACAATTTCTAATGCTTTTGACCGGGGCCATGACGTTGTCAGTGCTAATGCCCCCTAATTTTCATGAGTTACTATGGCGGAGATATAGGAGTCCACTTTTGAGTGTAAAAAGCACTCTGAACACGGGAGTCGGAAGGTTTGACTTTCTTGCGTGATAGCTCAATAATGCTATTGAGTATCTAAATTTATGCATAAGCCTTCGCAAATGTCTATATTTTAATTAAAAATAACAAATTAAAGTTGTATTGATGATCGTTGGCGTTGAATAATTTTTAGCGGCAAAAGATGGTTAATTTTATCATTAGCTTAGATAGAGCTGCGCAGAAACATATTTCCGTTTACAGCGTGTAGCAATGCGCAACATATTTTTTTGCCAACATCTTGCCGTTGTCGAATAGAGCAAAAGAAAATAAAGAAAAAAAAAGAAAGAAAGAAAGAAAAAAAAAAAAAAAAAAAAAAAAAAAAAAAACGAAACGAAACGATTTTGTTAACATTTTTTTACTGGTCCACGCTTTCATGTGCCGTGGCCGTGGGGGTCACATGCACATGAATGTAATCTAGTCGCGGCTTGCCTTAGCGGCAATTTGACCAGTCGAGGCTCCTCCTCGAGATGTAAACCGTTCTGTCGTTCTGGGCGGAACGGCAAAATCGATTATGAAGAAGTCCGAGCCGAAGACGTCCACATCCAAGATCCGTGAAAAATGTGTGCAGACAAAGCCGGAACGAATCTATGCCGCCCGATAGGCCTCCACACTATTTCCACTTCACTTAACTATGACCTCTATGGCCAATATACAGGGTGTCCATAAAGTCCTGACCCTAGTTTCGACATTAATAAAAGACACAAGGTTTAACATAATATAGACTTTTTATATACCAAATTAAAGCTTAACATTTTCCAACTTTATCAATTCAAACGAGAATAAAATCGGATACTTGGTTCATTTTTTACACGCTAGATGGCGAAAAGTGTTACATTTTCAGTCAAGATACTACATACAAGATAGCGACACCAACTGGTCCCATGCAAATTTTAGCGGCATTGTGATTGGTCAATATTGATCACGTGACGTTCAACTCGGGCGCTGATTGGCTTAGAGGCTCATTTTGAATTTCGCGGCGGCCCAATTTGGCCGAGCGTGTCCTTATCTTGTATGTAGTATGTTGTTTCAATTAAAATTCAAAATTTCTTTAACTTTTATGGCGCAAAATGTTTACAGATCAACAGAAAGCACAGTGTGTGTTATGGTACCAATCTTATGGGTCTGCTTCTGCCGTAAGAAGAAATATTAGAAATTTTTATCACGTTGAACCTTATCAAACTCCAGGTGAAAAATCAATCTTACGTTGGGCGCGAAAGTTTTAAGAAACAGGAACACTCAAAGACAGCAATGTCTCTCACATGCCTTCCAACTCCCTATGCTAGCGCGTAGTTCAATATAAAACGACGCTGCGCCAATAGTAGTGACATCTGGAACTAAAAGCTTCGTAAGCTTAACATTGTAGGTTCAGGTCAGTGGGGGTCGACTTCCGAAGAGAGAGCTTACACGTTTGTGAATCGAGAAAAACGTTAGTTTCACAGTGATGTGGTGTGGTGGCAACACAGTTGATTGGGCTGCTGTGACGTCATTTTGCATTTGAACAGCATCATCGATCGTGCTGCCACCATACCATATCACTGTGAAACTAACGGTTTTTTCGATTCACAAACGTGTAACGCCCTCTTACGGAAGTCAACCCCCACTGGTTCAGGTGTCGCGTGCGGTGTCGCTAGTGTCGCTGGACTACAAAAAGTGCCTGGAGTTGGAAGACATGTGAGAGACATTGCAAAGACAGACACCGTAGTGGCCGTCCGCCTGTTTCTAATGTCGATCGAGTTCGAGTCCTAGAAGCTTTTAAAAACAGCCCTACACTATCAGTAAGACGAGCCAGTATTCAATTAGACATGCCTCGGACAACTGTGCACAAATTAACACGTAAACAAATCAAGAACTTTCCTTACTAGATCACCTTGCTCCATGAACTGAAACCTGAAGATTTGCCGAGGAACCAGGTGTTCCCAGGAAGGTGGCTAGGTCGAGATGGACCCATGGTATGGGCTCCCAGGTCACCTGATCTTACCCCCCCCCCCCCCCAGACTTCTTCCTTTGGGGTTGCGTCAAGGACAAGGTTTTCAGTACGCCAGTGCGAGACGTGCAAGAGCTGAAGCAGCGCATCACTGCCGCCATCCAGTCCATCACTCCGCAGATGCTGCGCAACGTGTGGCGCGAGCTGGAGGTTCGCCTGGACATGCTGTATGTCCTCTTCTGCGCGCACTCCACGTGGTGAACGATTATGAAGATGGATGCAATGACTATGAGGCCGGTGCCTGGTAGTAAAAAATTAGCAGAAAAACAAGACAATAGGTTTAAAAAGGAGAAGTGGTTAAAAGGAAGACGGAAAAACAAGCAATAACGGCACAATAGAAAAGTTTACAGGCACCGGCTTAGGTTCCGATGCATACTTCGCGCCATCTTGCGCAGAACCCCCCCAAAAACGAAATGTTTTGTGTGACTGGCAATTCTAGCATAATATTGCTTCTAAACAATCTAACTTTGCAATCAAAATATAGTTGCTTAATCAATAATTGTTTAATTACTATACTCACGCGTATAACACAGATGCCGAGACTCGATTTCAGCTTACCGGGGCTGCATCAACATGAGCGGCATCCATTTTGCTTTCTATATGATTTGCTATATGTCTAGCAAAAACCCTGCAAAAACCTCTGCACCTGGCTTGACTCCGCCCACTTTTGACGAAAATGCTCGAGCCGGTGCCGAATTGGCACGATGTGAGCGCGCGCGCTGGCACTGAGCAACGAAGCTGAAGGCAACGAAGCTAAAGGTAACGTAAGGCATCGACTGCGCATTTCGTGCGTCTGCTGCAAGATTTAAATCTTTATTTCCGGTATTTTTCACGGTTTGATGGCGGGAAAATATTATCGTGTGTAATTTTTTTTGAAAAAATGAAATTTTACCGGAAATGGATCTCGTCGATCGGGCAAATTCGGAAAAGACGAACGAAATTCGCAGTCGTTGCCTTACGTTACCTTCAGCTTCGTTGGCTGAAGGTAGCACCGAGTTGAAATAACCAGACCACAGTAGATGATACAGTAGTCCATCTCCTATAGGGTGGTTTCATTCATGTTAAATGTTAAAGTCGACGTCATAAGTGAGTACTAAATAACATTGGCTGGTATAGGAAAATCGTACATTTTGCCGGTTTAAAAATACTTCGCGATTTTTTTGAGAGCATGGATGCTGTTAACAGGTTGAATTAGTACCTCAAGTATGCCAGAAAAATAATAATAAGCAAAAAAATATCTTATTTCCAAAGAAAATAGCCAAAAACTATGTTTGCCCTATACTGAGCAATGTTATTCATTACTCAAGATGAGCATCGAAAAGCACTCAGAATGACGCACACACCCTATAGCGGGAATGTCAGATTAGAGAACTTTAACAGAGAAGCGACATCCCCATGTTTTAGGCAGACTGCAACACTCAAAAATTTTCAACGTTGCGTTTTGAAGCACCAATCAGAGGCCAGAAGTGGCCAAATCAAGGCGCCAATGAGAGTGCGCGCTATAGTAATTTTGTCTGCAGCGTTGCCAATTTTAAAGAAATGAGTGTTGCGGGTCTGCCTCAGGGGGAGCCCAGGCGCAGAATTTCAAATAAGCCCCGCCCACAAACTACCCAGCTGAATGGTTTTGATGACGTCACTCTGGGACCAAGTGCAATGTAAAAAGGTCTATCAGACCCCTTTAATCTGGATTTACGCCAAAATACGTAACTTTGACGAGTTTTTCACCCTTACACAAAAGATGTATTGGTATTTCAGGCAATTAAATCTGGGGTTAATCATATCGCTAGAGATAAATGTTACAATTTTATTGTCCAAAAAGCATCTCGCCACAGCCAATATAATGGCAATCTGGTCCCAGAACTACGTCACACGCGCATGCGCAGAAGCACTTGCGCTTTTTACTTGCGCAAAGTGCAACCAAAATGAAGCTTTTTATGCACTCATCTATATAAATACATCTTGGGTCTGGCTAACTTTTTGGGATGTCACTTCTCTGTTAAAGTTCTCTAGTCAGATTAGAGATCTTTAACAGAGAAACGACATCCCCATGTTTTAGGCAGACTGCAACACTCAACAATTTTGACTTGGCAACGTTGCGTTTTGAAGCACCAATCAGAGACCAGAAGTGGCCAAATCAAGGCGCCAATGAGAGAGCGCGCAATAGTAATTTCGTCTGCAGCGTTGCCAATTTTAAAGAGATGAGTGTTGTGGGTCTGCCTAACTTTTTGGGATGTCGCTTCTCTGTTAAAGTTCTCTAGTCAGATCGGTTCTGCGCGCCAATTGTGACTGTGCAAGTCGCAGGTACTAGACAACCATCATTTGAAGTAACGTTAAACGTCTAGTACCTGCGACTTGCACATTCGCAATTGGCGCACGGAACCGATAACCGATCTGACATTCCCGCTATAGGAGATGGACTACTGTATCATCTACTGTGTAACCAGACTTACTGAAATAAAAATATAACAGCCCGATGCCTGATTTTTATTTATTTGATTTAGATACATTATTGTCGCATATTTATAATTTTATAATTATTCATGAAGAACTATTAAGTTTATTTGGATTTTTTTTAAGTTGGTTAATGGATGGATTATTGTTCAAATTAAAATATTAAATTTATAAACATTATAAAATTTTGTTTGGAAAAAAAAAAGTAAAGTATTTTACTCTTTTTTTTATTAAATTTTTTATTCATTCATTATTTATTTGTTCGATTATTATTTGTTTAATTGTGTTTAAAAATAAACTGCATTACTTTTTTACTAAAACAAATAAATAAGTTTAAACATTTATGTAACTGAATGAGCAAATAAATAACATTTGATAAATAATGTTTATTTTCTTTCTTTCTTTTCAATTTTTTTTTTCTTTTCTTTTTTTCTTTCTTTTTCTTTTTCTTTTTCTTTTTTTTTTTTTTTTTTTTGCATAGAGGTTAACCCTAAAATTTTAAATAAAAATAAATGAACAAATAAATGAATAAATAACAATTTAAAAAAATGTTATGTAGTTTTTTTTTTTTTTTTTTTTTTTTTTCTCTCCTAACAAAATTTTATAATGTTTATAAATTAAATCTTTTAACTTGAACAATAATCCAACCAACTTGAAAAACATGCAAATAAACTTAATAGTTCTTCATGAATAATTATAAAATTTTTAAAATTAAATATATGACAATAATGTATATAAATAAATAAAAATCAGGCATCGGGTTGTTATTTTTTATTGACTAGTAAAGGAACAACGGTTTTGAGGCCCACTATAAGCAATTTCGGTCACATCCGCTTCCGTTTCTCCTCACTACGCATGCGCAGTAAGTCGAAACGGAAGCGGATATGAGCGAAATTGCTCATAGTCGGCTTCAAAACAGTTGTTCCTTTATCAGTCAATTTTCAATAAGTCTGGTTATTTCAACTCAGTGCCAGCGCGCGCTCACATCGTGCCAATTCGGCACCGGCTCGAGCATTTTCGTCAAAAGTGGGCGGAGTCAAGCCGGGTGCAGAGGTTTTTGCTAGACATTAGGGATCGACGATAATATAAGAATAAGATTTCTTCATTGACCCAGGCAGTTCATAGTAACTTGTGTTACGGAAAAGTATCGATACTTTTTATATCCGGTATTTTCAAAAGTACTAAATACTAGTTAAATAATATCGAAGAAAAGTATCGATACTTCGATATATCGGAAAAATATCGATGGCTTCCAAAAACGCGATAAAAACAACGATGGGCACTATTACAAAATAGTATCAAATCAAATTTACCTAGGACTCATCAGGCCATGCACGGCAGTGAGCTCTGTACAGCTAGAGATGATTCATACACAACATCTACTAGCTGACTGAGCTGGGGAAGCAAGTGGCAGTGCGCTTTTATACACAGTGTCCTCCCAGCTGCACGTGCTGATTCGTTGGTACAACAAAGCGCGCGAAAATTGGCTTGCTATTTGAAATTTTAAATAAATAACTATGATTTTTTTTAAAAAGTATCGAATACCGATAGTCGGATTTATGTATTGATATATCGATATATATCGCCACAAAAAAGTATCGATAATATCGAAGCAAATGTATCGAGTAGTCCGATATATCGATATATATTGCCGATCCCTACTAGACATAGGTCTCCGTTCTGCTCTGGCAACACTGTGCGTTGATAACTCCAAGAAGTTTCAAAATATGATGCGCATTGCAACGCTGTAAACGGAAATATGTTTCTGCGCAGCTCTATCTAAGCTAATCATACAATTAGTGATATTTTGCCGCTAAAATTTTTTTACATCCAACTGATCATTAACACATCATTAATTTGTTATTTTTAATTGTAATATGTATATTTGCGAAGGCTAATGCATAAATTTAGATACTCAATAACATTATTGAGCTATCACAAGAAAGTCGAACCTTCCGACTCCCGTTTTCAGAGTGCTTTTTACACTCAAAAGTTAACTATATCTGCGCCATAGTAACGCATGAAAATTAGGGGGCACTGATATGGCCGGTGAGAAGCTTTACAACCACCACCTGATCTGTCCATTTCTCCCTCCTCCCCGGAAACATAAAGATATTAAAAATTTATTGCAAAATCTATACACTAATTCTGTTAATAAAATAAAAATGTTGAGTAAAATTTACCTTCAGATGGTTTTGTGGGAATAGCGACTGGTGGAGGAGTTGGTTTCTTTTCTGTCACAGGAGGCTCAGGCTGAGATTTGCGTGCTCGCAGTTGATTCATCCTCAATTCTTGGACCCAAGGGGCCTTGGGAGGAGACGCTTGATCCTGCTTTCTTGCCTGGGTTGATGATTGTGAAGTAGACTCCTTTTCTTCCTCACCACTCTCATCTTTTGCTTCACCGTTTCCATTCGGTATGCCACCATTGCTATCCTGCAAGTTAATATTATAAATAATTATAATAAACAAATCTGGGATGGAACTTAACCTTGTTATATAACAAGTTAGTTACGTTACTATTCAAGGTCATACCTCATGCATGTAAATAAGCTGTGATTGCAACTTGATGTACACTCCTCCCAAAAAAATCTGTCTGCTTGTTTTTGTGACGCCTTGCAATATAGGCAAACTGCCGAGTATTTGATAAGTAAATGCAACGTTATACTGCATTATTACTTTATCTACAGCCTCAGGCAATGTAATTACAAAAACTATTTTTGAAGACCAGTATCAAGCAAGAAGCTTCTTTACTTTTACTATTATATACTGACCAGACTACTATTTAACTTCTTTTTTTTTTATAGTATAGCAAAACAATGCATTTCATAATTATTAGTTGTTGTTTTTCAAATATGTAATAGAATAAACTTGAGAGTAAACTGCAAATGATACATACATACATACATATCATGACGCTATAAATCCCTTTCGGGGTAAGCCAACAAAAACCAATTAAAAATAGTAAAATATTTAAAATATATGCAATTAAGGGAGAAGCTTTTTATATTATGTAAATGAACATATTTCTACACATAGTAATGTGCAAGCATAACTTTTCTTTCTATTAATTAATGTTGCAGCTTTTTATCATTTTTCATGTTCCATTCCAAAATTAGAAATAATAAAATTCTTAAAATTAAAAATTTAATTCAAGCATTATGTATAGTTAATTACTAATTAATAATTTTCCTGAAATTTTTTTAACATCTATTTTTGAGGTCGTTACTATTATAGTAGTTAATTTTCTTATATATCTTGGGTAAAAGAAAATCATGGGAGTATTTTGACTCCTCATCTTGAGAGCTTGGGCACTTTTTTTTTTTTTTTTTTTTTTTTTTTTTTTTAATATATAGGTATAATTATATATTTTCTGCTTGTATGAGGCATAGAGGTTGTAGGAAATGCAACATGATTAAATATTAAGTATAATCTTGATTAATAGGATATGTGTGATTTAATATATTATGTACATTTGTACATACATACATATCATGATGCTTTCGGGGTAAGCCAACAACATAGGTGGTTTTTAGCCTGACCCAGTGATAGACTTCCACAACTTTCTATCCTGACATATTTCTCTTGCTTCCATTAGATTCATATCATGTTTCATACACTTTCTTTTGCATCTCATACTACGTACATTCTTATTTTTCAAACATTCTCCAACCACTTCAGACCATGATGTTTTAGGCCTGCCTCTATCTCTCCTTCCATCCACTCTGCTATGGAATACCTGTTTTGCAATTCTTTCATCACCCATTCTCTCATCATGAATCATGACTCTTAATCTTAATGACTCTCTCGTAATTATATCATATAGTAAATATATTACAGAGGTTGTTACAAAAAAAAACTTTCCCACGCTTTTTAATCATTTGGATCATAGTTTACACTCTAATTTTGAATAGCTTCTATAACCAACCTTGAAGAGGTTACATGTGACATGTTACGGTAAGAGGTTATTATAACAGATAAGGTTATATAACATTCTCGCAAACATCATGCAACATCAGATGTGTTTCCAGTATAGTGCTTTTAAAAATATAATTGAGTTGTAGAAAAGAAGAAGAAGAAGAAGACGCAAAAGAAGTATTATATTAAAATACAAGTCCTTACTACATCCTTAAAGATGGTCGAAGGAGGTCTACGGCGTGGTGCCTTCACTCGCGATACTGTGATGTGCGTCAACATTGCATTTCGATCCACATTATCGAATTCTGTTGATTGTGGCGACAATGGTCCAGTTTCTGTCACAGTAGTTTCAACAACGGTAGGTGCTTGGTGACTCTGAGCAGCTCCATCTACACAATCCTGAAGTTTTAATTTTGGCACAGCTTGCTTAACACCATGAACTGGTGGGGCTGACTGATTTGAGACTGGGAGCGTTGGCTTTTTAGCTGGTGGGGGAGCTGCTGGCTTCTTACCAGGGCTGGTTGGACGATCTTTTACTGTAAAATGACCAAAAATTCTCAAAACTTGAGTATTACAATTAAAAATAGTAAAATTTATAATTGAGTAGAATAGGAATAAAACTGTAGTAAGCATAGAAAAGTAATAAAATATAATACTACAATAAGAATATTTGTAACTTTAAAAGTTACTAATATATAATTATGATATTGAAAACTAAAAATAAAATTTATAATAAAAATTATTAACATAGGCTGACCATAATTAAAAAAGGACACTGCAGAGAAATGCACAGAAAAGACCGAGAGGCCCGCGCAAAACGCGGACCGGGGTCCCCGCCGGAGGTGAAAATTTTTCAGAAAAGGGGGCGTGCCCTCCGAAATTTCATCATTTTTGTGCCATTTTGAAAGAGTTTATTTAAAAGTACATTGATTTCTTTCAATGCTTTCTGCCGTCTATTTTTAAAAATTTCACTGCAAAAAAAAACAAAAAAAAAAAAACTATGAAACAATTTTCAATAAATAATAATAGTTATATCACAAATAAGAAACGTAACGTACGGTACGTGTACGTCCTATTTGAGCCGAAACACCCCCTCTCCAAAATAAAGCTAAAAATTTGGCGTAACTATGGTATTTAATTTAATGCTACCAAAAATATTACGAAAATGCATCGACTATCTTTTGACGTTTTTTTTTTTTTTTTTACCGCAAGCTTTAAATTGTATACTTTTTATTGATTTTCCAGCAAAATATAAAACTGGGACATTGACAATTTTTACAAAATCTTGCCGGGACTTTAGTGTTGAAACCGTCCGGGACGGATGGTCAGCCTATATTAACACTATGGCATTCCCCCCCCCCCCCCCCCCCAAAATTTGTAGCATACCTATTGGTTGGTTTAGTTGAGATTTCACAATGTCAGCCTTGGGACTGGAGTTTGGTATCTGTTTAGTACTCTCTTCATCCTTAGGTGTAATAATTGGGTTTAGCTTTTTCTCAGCCTAAAAATTACAAACATATTAAATTCACAGCTTAAAAAAAATTAGTTAAGCAGATATATATATATATCTATATATATATCTATATATATATATATCTATATATATATATATATATATATATATATATATATCTATATATATATATATATCTATATATATATATATCTATATATATATATATCTATATATATATATATATCTATATATATATATATCTATATATATATCTATATCTATATATATATCTATATATATATCTATATATATATATCTATATCTATATATATATATCTATATCAGTGGCGTAGCCAGGATTTCACCACAGGGGGGGGTTTGGATCACATACAGACGGGGCGAAGCCCCCAAAAGCCCGCCGCAGGCGCGAATTTTTTTTGAGGCCACGCCCCTTTTTTGGATGAAATTTGCACTTGAAATAATGTATTTATTATGAATTTAATTTTAAATGAGGTAAAATTTAAGTTCCTAGATTTTAACGTGCCAAAATGTGGATTTGCTTCTGACTTATGTACAAAATTAAAACTGCTTCTTTCTATGCTACATTATTAATATTTTATTTTAGAGACAATACTTGATATTTGCTATTTAGTCAATTTTGACTGGGACTATCGAGTGGTAGCACAATAACACAATATGACCAGCAAAAAAAAAAAAAAAAAAAAAAAAAAAAAAAAAAAAGGATTAAAATAAAAATAAAAACTAAATATATAATGCCTATATAAACCACTCCGATCAAGCAATGCGGATCTCTTGCATTATAACAATGTTTTGAAGCTCAAAATATTTTTAAGGGTGCAATTTTTGTTAAATAATTCTATAAAATAAAAAAATTACTTAAAAATCAACTATAAAAATTATGAATTGCTGTATTGACTGTAATATATATATTTCATTTTGGCACTGCATTTACGCAGCCCGCAGTACGTAAAAAAACACCTGATGACCACAACCCGAAGTAAAAACTTTAAAAATATATCATTAAACTTTTTTGACAGAAAATACTTCCATTATTGTTAAAAGATCATTTAAGGAATACAAAATCAAAACCTTAAAATAATTTTGAGCTTCAAATCACTTCGTTCCGCAATACCGTGTTTTTTTTTTTTTTTTTTTTTTTTTTCCAAGTGTAGATTTTGCCGTATTTTACAATTTAGTATTGTCTGCTTAATCATTTCTTTTTTGAACTTCAAAAGTGTTGTATACTATCAGGTAATACATTGTTTTACAATAATAGAAAAATAAATCAAAACTAGAGAGAATTTGAGCAAACTCTTACAAGCAATATTTGCATTATCAATTTTAATTTTTGTTTTTTGTTTTTTTGGGTCTTTTCTTTCTGAAATTGGCTAATTGACTAAAAATCATAGAATATGGGCAAGTATAAACTTAATTTATTTTTAAAGCTTTTCCTTATACTATATAGTTTGATAGTTTTGTTTCTGTGTACGCTTTTGAAATCCCGTTGTTTATTTATTTTTAAACCCATTCGATATGCTAGAAAACTGTGTATAGTTTTTCCCTATTACGAAAAAAAACAAAAAAAAACAAAAAACAAAAAAAAATCACAGAAAACAGATAATTTACAAATTTTAATGTAAAAATCTAGCTATTCATATGGTTAGTACTACAACAAAATATTTGGTACCTTCAAGGCTAATATGGTGTCTACCGCTGTACTATGTATCAGTGAAAAGATGTAAAATTAGTAAGAAATTAAACATATTCGAGCGAAGCGAGAAATTTTGTACGATTTTTTCTCGTGAAATACTATTTTTGTTGCAAATTTTTGTTTCAATTTTTATTTTTTTATATCTTTTCCAAATCCACAGGGGGGGTTTGAACCCCCAAAACCCCCCCCCTGGCTACGCCACTGATCTATATATATATATATATATATATATATATATATATATATATATATATATCAGTCATGGAGTCGATACCGAAATTTTCGATACCGATACGATACCGATATTTTTAAATTTTCCCGATACCGATACCGATACGATACTGCTCAAAAAAATTTGCTCCGATACGATACCGATACGATACCGATATTTTCCGATACTTTTTCGATATTTTTGCTATATCTCATACATTAAATATTGCACTATAAATTTTTTTTTTTTTTTTCACCTTTGAGACATAAATTGGTATCATAAAATCCATGCATATTTTTGCCACATTTATTATTTATTTATTTCTTTATTTATTTCTTTATTTATTTCTTTATTTATTCATTTATTTATTTACTTATTTACTCACTTATTTACTTATTTTATTCTAATGTTCGTTTGTTAAACTAAAATGACTAAAAAAATTATAGTAGATTTAAAAAATATATATTATATTTCATTCGTTTAATGAAATTATACGATTAGAATATCCTCTACTGTTTCCAAGGATTTTTGTTAATTATTTACAAATTAGCAATTTCTTTATTTCGTATAGAAGTAATTTTCAAATATTTAACAAATTTAATTTTTTTTCATGGTATTTTTTTAATTTGCTAAAGTAAACAGGTATCATTAGCTTTCGTATTTATTTTATTGGCTCAAATCATCCCCGCTAAACCAAAGGGGTTAAAGTCCAAAATTCCCCTCTGGTCGTAAAAATCCTTTGATTTTGTAAACTTTTTAAAAATTTAACCTTGTAAAAAATTTGTATACAAAGACATTAACGGAAGTATGCTACATGATACAATAAAGTATCATCTATATATGCATATATGCTACATCTTTTGTAATTTGTAATGCATTGATTTTATATACAATTTCAGTGATTTAAAATGTCAATCATTGACTATATTTTATTGTGATTTCTACTGGCGCTTTAGTCATTAGGAGAGATCACACGACGGATTTCTCAGAAACTTGGCGACAGTCGATCGCTCTTTTTTTTTTTTTTTTTTTTTTTTTTTCATAAAAAGAAGAAAAAAGTTTTAACACCGTTTTCTTTATATTGTATGTAAAATAAAAAAAATACTTTTTTACCTGGTGGCTTTATAAAAAGTATAAAATAAAAATACTGTGCACGGCGCCCTACCCTGTTGTTATAGCACAATGAAAAATAAAGGAGTGAATTTTATTGTCCAAGTACGAAAGATAGATAATCAGTAATCACTAATGGAATGTTCTCGTTGCTTCATATATTTTTTTTTTTGTATTTTTACTTTTATTTTATGAGAGAGCAAAAGTCTCAAAGTATCGAAAAAAAGTATCGAAATTCGACGATATTTTGCTGATATCGGTGACCGATACCGATATTCGATACTGAGTTAAAAAAAGGCCCCGATACGATACCGATACGATAAAAGTATCGGTATAGTATCGAATATCGTATCGCAGTCGATACCGATACTCCATGACTGATATATATATATATATATATATATATATATATATATATATATATATATATATATATATATATATATATAATATTATATTACGCACCTCCTCTGCAGAAATTATTTGCACGAAGTTGTCTGGAAACACACCGACACTTCCATTAAGTTCTCCTTGCCACCAACCTGGTTCTTGGGTTTGACGACTCAAGAGTGTGATGACGTTTCCGATATGCAAACTTAATTCATCCTCGTTCATTGCTGTATATGAAAACCGTACTTGACAGAATTCTTGGCCTAGCAACATAATTAGCAAGATACATTAGCGATGTTAATAAGGAACAACTATCACTGACAGCCAAGCTCATCCTCCAAGCACAGATGACAACACAAGTTACACCAACCCAGTTGAGAGTATTTGTCTTGTTTTCCACTATGAAAAAACAAACAGCAATGTCAATAGCAAAGTTTAAATACCTTGAAAGCAGATTTAAAACCTTAGAAATCTAAAAGTACGAGAGAAACTAGAGCACTTTGTATTGAAAAGTAATGCAGAGCGAAATTCTCTAATTTTGATAGAATAATGGGAATGGGATTCAAATTAATTCACTAGTATTGTAACTAGGACGTTTTTTAATGAAAGAAATTAAAAGGATGGGTTATTCTGTGCGAAAACTAGCCATACATACCAAATATCGTCACGTAAACTATCTCTCAATCTGGCTGGACGCGTTTCGACCTATCCGTTCCGAATATTGTATATTAATAAAATTAATATACAATAAAACATCGCGGGTCTCAGGTTCTCTTCAGCAGCCCATGGTAGTACAATATGCTCACCTATACCGAGCATCACCGCTTGGTACGTGTGGTTCATATCGCACGCCATGTGAAAATGAGATTTAGTCAGAGCGCTTGCTGAGCAGTGTCCGCCGCACCCCCCTCCCCACATTCCCCAATGCAGAGAAGGAAGCAGCCGCGACCACTACCCCACAAGACGACACCTGTTTCGTGATACATACTTGTATGTTTGGCGAGTCTTTGCACAGAGAGGAGAGGAAAAAGTAAAAGATGATAGAGGTTAAAGATAGAAATAAAATGCAACCAAATGTTGCATTTTTTGTATGCACTTACGTAGCTTTCGCTCTGGCATATAACTCGAATAGAATGTGAAAAATATTATTTACAAAGGAAAAAAAATCGACATTGCGTTTTTTCATATATTCATATATTTTCATATATTTATATTTATCGCAATGTCGATTTTTTTCCTTTGTAAATAATATTTTTCACATTCTATTCGAGTTATATGCCAGAGCGAAAGCTACGTAAGTGCATACAAAAAATGCAACATTTGGTTGCATTTTATTTCTATCTCTAACCTCTATCATCTTTTACTTTTTCCTCTCCTCTCTGTGCAAAGACTCGCCAAACATACAAGTATGTATCACGAAACAGGTGTCGTCTTGCGGGGTAGTGGTCGCGGCTGCTTCCTTCTCTGCATTGGGGAATGTGGGGAGGGGGGTGCGGCGGACACTGCTCAGCAAGCGCTCTGACTAAATCTCATTTTCACATGGCGTGCGATATGAACCACACGTACCAAGCGGTGATGCTCGGTATAGGTGAGCATATTGTACTACCATGGGCTGCTGAAGAGAACCTGAGACCCGCGATGTTTTATTGTATATTAATTTTATTAATATACAATATTCGGAACGGATAGGTCGAAACGCGTCCAGCCAGATTGAGAGATAGTTTACGTGACGATATTTGGTATGTATGGCTAGTTTTCGCACAGAATAACCCATCCTTTTAATTTCTTTCATTAAAAAACGTCCTAGTTACAATACTAGTGAATTAATTTGAATCCCATTCCCATTATTCTATCAAAATTAGAGAATTTCGCTCTGCATTACTTTTCAATACAAAGTGCTCTAGTTTCTCTCGTACTATTTCTATCCTATTGATTAGTAGCATTAACCGCGATGGTTTTTTCATATATTTATATTAGAAATCTAAAATCACAACATTTAATATTTTTATGTCAATCCCCTCGTCAATTTTTTTTACAAAATATTACTAAGAAAAGAAAGAAATAATAATAATACAGCTGCCTTATTATTATTATCTTGGATTTTCAAACTTACAAAAATACAATTACTCATATGCCAGACATTAAGTTACATTGTAAGCTATTTATACCAAAAGAAAGCATCAACAGGAAATTCTTACTTGATCAAATCTGGATTTATTTTCTCCGTTTGTAAACAAATAATTTTTTTATTGCATTTGATCCGGATAATTAATATACATACATACCGGTACATACATATTAGTGCTGTTAAAATCCGGATTACTTTCAAATCTGGATAACAGATCGTCAGCTCGGAAAACTTTTGTTATATATATCGAGGTTGTTGCGAAAAAAATGTGTATCTCGTATTTTGTCACGCGAAGCAATATGTGTAAGTCGAGCGCCATCTCCATAACGATCGGGAACGACTTACACATTTTGCTTCGCCTGACAAAATACGAGTTACACATTTTTTTCGCAACAACGTCGATATATATATATACACACACACACACACACACCTATATATAGCCCTATATAAAAAAAAAGAAAAAAAAAAAAAAAAAAAGACTGCATCAGTTGTACTCTTCCAACCTGATGCTAGGTAACTTCTGATTTATATGTAACAGCCCACCATATTACTCAAAATAAACAGGCAGATTGTATTGCAGCTACTTTATTTTCACCTTTCCACACCAAGAAAAGAATAGAGTTTTTGGTAAAAAGGACATGGCAACATTAAAAAAAAAAAAAAAAAAAAAAAAAAGGAAGTGAGTGAGTGAGGGCACATAAACATACTTTCCATAACACATATTTATAAATTTTCTTCATTATATCGTTGCACTAACACCAACCCAGATAAAAATACATATCCAACTCAATATCTACTTACTCTGCTTGGGAGGTAAAGAAGGCCCCATTACTGGAAGTTCATTGACACCATTGCTCACAGCTACTTCTGGCTCTGTCAAGAGGGATTAAATTATTGCACGACATGCTTAAAATAGCTCATCACAGAAATGAAACTAGTTCTTACAAAGTAAAAATCTATGAAGGCCTAACAAAGTGTTTGTCAGGACTCTAAAAAATCATCCATATTTCTTCAAGAATGTCAGGGTACAAAAACAATTACAATTAATACCAGTAAATAGACTGCATCAACAACTCGGTCATAATAATAAACAATTTAACAATTCTATACTAATTTTGCAATTTTTTATATTGAAAGTTTTTGACATATTACAGTCATGTGAACAGAAAATTTACATAAATATATATATATATATATATATATATCATATCATATAAATATATCAATTTATATAAAAATTTACTATCCTCTTTTTTACTTTTCCTACCACTGTGTCAATATATAAAATTATGTAAGTAGCTTGGATTATGACACTGTGCAGCTGGTAGGCGCTGTGCTCTTGCAAACTTTCTCGAGTTGGGGAACTCTGTCAAGTGAGGGAGGGCACATATAGCTTGCTGGCTGCCTGTATTACACACCTCTCAGTGCATGATATTTTATTACAGTGTGAGGAAGAAAGGTTTAAAAAAAGCAAGCTAGGTTTGCACGTACAATTGTTCAACCAATCAGCGTTTGCAGCTGCAGGGACATCCCTAGTTCCAATTTACTATATAAAGTAGAGAATCTTCAAGTTTCATTAACTTTCCATTCAACGTGCTCTAATCTCTACCAACTATTTTCTAACTGTATATTTTTTAACCCTATTAATATTAACTGCAGTTTTTTTTTTTTTTTTTTTTGTTCTTCCTATTTGATAGCAGACGGGGAAGAGAAGAAAAAGACAGAGAAATGGGAGATTCTACACTTAAAGCTGACAAAGTGAGAGACACTAACCCACGCCAAAGCAAAATAATAATAATAAGGGAGTACACACCTTTAGCTGCAACTGGAGGGTTGATTTTCTCAGGCTGTTCTTCTTTGTCTTCTATAGCCTCAGTGTCTACAAACAGAATTTAAGAAATATCAGAATGTTGATACAAGTTAATAAAAGTTTCAAATGTGTTTGGAGTTGAGCGACAAAAGTTTTATATATATATATATATATATATATATATATATATATATATATATATATATATATATATATATATATATATAAATCTTTGCTAACAAGATTATCAGAGCCATGGGAAACTATGGGACTCTTTTCACTATGGTAAGGCCCTTGGTGGTTATCTCCTATCCTATTCTTTCAAATTTATAATTTTTAACCGTGATGATTAATATCTTTATGTGTTTTTTTCATAAAAACCCAGTATGAAGCAAATTGAGTAAAAAAACAAGTAATGATAAAAAAAAAAAAAATTGTGTACTTGCAATTATTATGCCTTTTGATCACCAAATTGCTACTTTGACCAATCTGTGTCAGATTTACTGCTTGGAACAATCTGCTTTAAGGCCAGTATTGATTTTGATTAAAAAAAAAAAAAAAAATTTAATCTGTACGGTAATTAGGCCTATGATTATTATTTTTTTTTTTTGTATGAACAAAGGAGGGGAGAAAGAGAGAGAAGATATAAATAAATCAATGTTTTACCCTTTTTTGTCTCTTCAATTTGCAGTTCTTCCTTGACAAAATTTGACGGGAATACCCCCACCTGTAACATTAATCATAAATTTTAATACAATACATGAGAAATAAACAATACAAAGTAAAATTTCTGATATAGCATGGGTCTCCAGAAAATGACAATTTCACAAAGTTGTACAATAGCGACAAGTCTATCAGGCAAACACCAACCTTATCTCCTAGTTTCCCACGCCACCATCCTGCTTCAACTTCTCCTAGGACTTCAATCACATCATTTTCGTGGAGTTGTAATTCATCCTCATTCATCGGATTATAGCTGAACAAGACTCGGCAAGTCCTCATACCACCTGAAAACAAGTACATACTTTCTTATAGAGTAACACCTCAGATGGAGCATATATGAAGTTGAGTTTGACAATGCATAATAAAATAGTTTTCTGTTGACATGCTCTTGACCACCATCTTGTTTGTATAGCAGTGGGAAATACAATGTTTTGAAAGATAATCTTTTGAAACTAAAATGAATCTCAACTTGCACATTTTTTTCAATGATACATATTATGGAGGAAGCAAGTGAAGTATGTCAGGATAGGAAGTTGTGGAGGTCTATCACTTGGTAAGGATAAAACATCAGTGTTGTTGGCTTACCCCGAAAGGGATTATAGCGTATTGATATGTATGTATGTATATTATATTGTATTGGATCTGGTACAATGAATTAAACTGAAATAGTTTATGTATCATTTAACAGGTAAACAAGCTGTATTTACCTTCTGTAATAAGTTTCAGTTTTTAAGACAGTGGCCAAGAGTGAAAAAAAAAAAAAAAAAAAGAAAGAAAAAGAAAAAAGAAAAGAAAAGAAAACAGAAATATGGGGTAAATACCAGTCAACCATACATTCCTTCTTGGGATTGTAACACACAGAAGATATCTTATTGGATATCTATGCTCCACTGCTATCCTGATGATTGTAACAGAAGTGGGGGAGGGGGAGGAGGGGAAGCAAATGTCCAAGTGTTAAATAACAATTAATGCCTTGCTAACAATAAAACATAAAAAATTTACCATTTTTTTACCTTTTTAATTTTCTGTACTATAAATCAATAAAACATTTGACAAATAACAAAGAAATGTAAAAGTATTCTTAAAACAGCAAAAAAAGGTACAAATTTCTTTTTTATAATTAAGAAGTTTCAAGGTGAAATATGAATCAAATGCAACACGTACACACACACATATAAAGTGCTAGGAAAACTAACCACCAACGTTGCTGCGTGATTCTACTTCCATTTTCACCTTACTTCAAAATTCATCAAATCCTAACCTTTCTTATACTTAGCACGAAAATTATGTTCTTACTAATATTTGACAAGATAACAATGTTTACATTTGATATCACTAATCTTTTCTCTCTCTCTCTCTCTCTCTCTCTCTCTCTCTCTCTCTCTCTCTCTCTCTCTCTCTCTCTCTCTCTCTATCGTTTCCCTCCTCAAATTTCATGGGTAAGATACAAAGTGAAAGCATATATATTGGTGATAAGTCATTTTAATACAGTAATCAACCGTCAAGGTCCTATGATGAGCAAAGACATGGGAGGATGAAATACGTACGTATTTTGATGTTTAATACATTTATAAATGATAAAGAGGTAGATTAAAATTTTTCAGATTTTCAACTTTCAGAAACTCGACTCAAATATTATTTTCTACCCAGAAAAAGGGAAATCACTTGAGTTGGTGTAGGTGTTAAAATTTTTTCATTCACTCTTCTAAAAAGATTTAAGTACTAACATAATGAATATTGGGGTAATTAATACACTAATTTTTTTAAACAAAGAGCAGCACAATACACTAAAGTCCTACCCAACTACTTAACAAAGCTATGTTTGAGGATTATTTTAAGTTTTAAACCAGAAAATTAATTGTCGTTTGAGTTATTAGGATTGTTTGTATTTTATTTATTTATTTATTTATCATTATTATACCTATATATAAAGCAAGTGAAGTATGTCAGGATAGGAAGTTGTGGACGTCTATCACTGGGTCAGGATAAAACATCTGTGTTGTTGGCTTACCCCGAAAGGGATTATAGCATCATGATATGTATGTATGTGTATATATATATATAAATATATATACACAAGCAAACAAGCCTAGTAGTAGTGGGTTTTTGCCAATATACGCTGTTCACTTGTTCACTAGCTCCTCTAGTGGTCAAAAGTATTATTGTTCATGTTATTTGGAGCCAACAAAGTTTATCAGGAAGGCAGCTGTTAATATATCACTTATCTTATAGGCCAGCGCTTAAATGATTTTGCAAAAAAAAATTGTTGGAAAAAATTAATAACAAGCTGAAACTTTGTACACGTAATCTGGGCTATATTATGAACTACCAAAACTAAAGTTCCTAACTTAATTCGGGGTGGAACATGCCCAAATTTGAGTTTGTCCCGGGAAAAAATGCTTTCCAAAAATATTTTTTTATAAAGAAACTATTACCTCTAGAATAAAAATAAAGGCATCAATAGAAAGCTAAAAAAAACAAACAAGAATTCAGAAAAAAAAAGATAAACTGCATAAAATTATATTTAATTACCTTAATTAGCATAATAAATTTTTTAATTTTTTTTTGGCAAATTTCAGACGTCGCGAACTTTTTAACTACGCAATTTTTCGCAATTAAGGGTGGTATTAACGTGATGGGCAGTTTTGTAAGGATTAATATGCAATTTATTTCATATCGCTAGCTTGTGTTGTTCGCGAGAAAATTACAAAAGAGTAGCGGCACCCAGGGGTAGAAGTGAGGCGGGACATGGCGGGACCTGTCCCGCCATGAGATTTCCAGGCGGGACGAGTCCCACCTAGAAAGAATGGTCCCGGTGACCGTTTTTCTGATAAGAATTGATAAACTTTACCACAAAAGATATCAGAACAAAGGAAAGAAAAAAAAAAAAAAAGTAACTGGAAATTGAATACTTTATTTTTAATTATTTTATAAAAATATTATTATGCATTCTGCTTTCTTCTTCTTAATCTACTATACAGTATAACTATAGCTATTATAGTGTAGAATTATTAATATTATTATTAATTTGTTTGTTAATTTTATGATGATGATTTATATTCATTTTTCATTCAAGCAAGCAAAAAATAAATACTTTTGGTATTTTTTTTTTTTTTTTTTGATGAACTATAGCACAATAATAATATAATAGTGAAATTAGAACCAGTTTCAATTTAACTAAACTTTAAAAAGACAAAGATAATTTAACTGTATAGAGCCTATCCTATTAATAAAACAGAAAAAAACCCTCTTATTCAATAAAGTTCAAAAGTTTGTTGAGGTGCGATTCGTCATAGGCCTAAATATCATAATAAGCGGTGCTCCGTAGGCAAATTCATAAAAAATGATAATTAAACAGCTAGTGTATTATTGTACTTAATTTTGCCCCTAAAAAATTATTCTTTAACGTCTTGCCAATTCAATATAAAATGTAAAAGAAAACAAAAATAGGAAAGTGTAGTTTCAAAATAGCATAATAATAAAAATAATAAAGTTTAATATTTTGAAATAGATTTCACGTCCTTCGTAAAAATAAAAAATCGTCAATTTTATTTTTAATAAATTTTGATAAAAGCGACAAAAAAAAGAAAGAAAGAAAGAAAACAATTAGCGCGCGTTGCATAATATATTTGATTAAAATTTAAGTAATTAATAAAAGAAAAAAGCAAAGTTTAAATATTTTGCCATTTACTATAATATACAACATTTTGAGTGTAAAAAAATAAGATGAGTGTTTGGGGTGCTGCGCAGCCCAAAAAGTTTGGGAAGCCTGCCTTTAGAGTATAGGCTATCTGAGTCTCATTATTAGGAATTTTAAAGCCTGTTGGTGACCTAAACTAGTGCTGTGACGAATTGCACCCCGACATAAATAATAATAATAATAATACTAAAAATAAAATGTATTACTTTTAATATTGGCATAATTGTTTTCCGGTCACGGGTGGGCCAAATTTTTCTTGTTTTTAAAATAACAGTTTTAGATTCAGCAGAATACTTGCTCTACGCAAAATCTACATGCATATAATTATTTTCCTATTGTTCATTTTTAAGATTTATTCTGAGCTCAATACGAAATGCTACCTAAAATATTGCACCATTTTTCAAAGTATTATTAATTTTAATTTGACCAAAAATTTGATTTGATTTGATTTTTTTTTTTTTGTTTTTGTTTTTGTTTACCTTGTCTTAAAAGAGGAATTTTAACTCTATTTTCAATAAAGAAGTTAAAAATCAATAAAAAATTAAATATTAAAAGTAAAATACTTCTATTTGCTTTTGCACCAATTCGTTTTGTGCATTAATTAATGCAAAAAATATAATTCTTTGATATTTAAATCAGAATAATCATATAGTATTAAAGTTTTAGGATGAACATCAGCAAATATAAATGTTCATTATTAATTAAATGTTGGTGTTGTAGCATGGCATTAATCAAGTTACTACAAAATTTTAATTGCAAAATAGTTAAAATTTCAGTATACTATTAAAAAAATCGCGCCTCCGGCGGTAAGGGGGTTCCACCCCCTTAACCCCCGCAAGGGGCTCCGCCCCCTTGACCCCCTTCAGGGGGGGCGTAGCCCCCCCTGACCCCCCCACATGGTGCGAGCGATCCGAACAGGTCCCGCCATGAGAATGAAACCACTTCTACCCCTGGCGGCACCTACCATAAAACCGCCCCTTCTTACCAGGTAGTATAGGGCTATACTTATATTATGTATACAGCGGGTGGGGGAAAGAGAAAAATATATGCAATATAATTCTTATTTTGCATTTCTTTTACGATGCATATCTTTTATTAATTGAAAATTAGTTTCTAAATTAAATTAATAAAAAAAAAAAAAAAAAAAAACGATTTTAAGTTTAATTGTCCTTTAATTGTCATTTAATAATTTGGATAATATTAACTATCAAATACATTTAAACTTGCACACAGAAGATGAAAATAAAAAATAACTATATATTAATATATATATACAGGCCTATATATATATATATATATACAACCATTAACGAGCAACTAATACATTTTAAATCTTCATAATTATTTTATTAATATTATACAATTAATTAAAAATAATAACTATATTATTGGAACTTTAATAACCCATTGCGAAGGAATTTCATAGCAACATTAACAAAAAGCATTGGTCTTTAATAATTCACGCACAATATTTGATATTGTTAACAATTAAATTATAGGCAAGTATTGATGTAAACCCATTTTTTCAATTATATGTATATATAATGGCTGTTTTCGTTGGTGACGTGTAACGCAAAACAGAAGCGCATACGAGAAAACATCAGGAGAACTTGACAAACATCCTTTAATAAACATGATGCGGGGAGTGCCCGAAATCTTATGCATTAGTTTTGAACGACAAATTTAAATTATTTAATTTATATACAATATTAATTTTTTTTTAAACATAGCAAATACTCATAAATAAATATAAAAAAAAATCTCTGACTTAGGAAGTATTTTGGTCTTAGCTCAGAACTATAAACGACAATATGGGGATGCTATTAGTTTCATTTGTTATTTCTCACCGACATTGTTGCAGTTGTTTAATTTCTTTTTCAATACTATAATAACTATAATAATATGATGGAATATTCTTGGCATATCATATAAATTTTTGCAAAACATTTGTTAGAATAATTTAAATGTTAAGTTATATAATTGTCTATTAGTATCAATAGTATCAAAAAGCGCTTCTTATATTTTCAATAAAGGTTAGTTGCATCGTAAAAAGAATTGCATGTTATTCCTCATGCCGTCTTATTTCTTCTTCAATGCAATACATTGCTAAATAAGAATAGGCCACATCTAATAACATAAGCCCGCATGCATATGAAGTTATACGCACATCACATATAAAGATGCAAAAAATTAATATTTTGTCACTTTCAAAGAGCGGTTGTATTTTTTTCTATCAATTTGAAGTAAAGTTGATAAACTTTAACAAATGCTTTGCAAAAATTTATATGATATGCCAAGAATATTCCATCATATTATTATAGTTCGTTAAAGCTAAGACCAAAATACTTCCTAAGTCAGATTTTTTTTTTTTTTTTTTTTTTATTATTATTATTTATGAGTATTTGTTATTTAAAAAAAAAAAAATTATATTGTGTATAAATAAAATAATTTAAATTTGTCGTTCGAAACTAATGCATTAGATTTTGGGCTCTTAAAGTTCTCCTGATGTTTTCTCTTATGCGCTTCTGATTTGCGTTACACGTCACCAACGAAAACAGCCATTATATATACATATAATTGGAAAAATGGATTTACATCAATACTTGCCTATAATTTAATTGTTAAAAATATCAAATATTGTGCGTGAATTATTAAAGACCAATGCTAGAGTACTCTAGAAGGGGGGAGTATACGCGCACCCTTATTTGGGGTTTTTTGATCACGAAAAATCGCGTAAGTAATGGGAAAAATCGCGATTTTGAAACGTCATAACTATTAAACGAAGGAAGTTACAGCATTGAAATTTTCACAAAACAAACTTCATTTTATGGCAATTTTTTGTCTAAAATTTCAAAACCCTCAGTTTACTAAAAATTAAATTTTGTTAAGCTTTAAAAATATCCTATTTTGAAAATCAATACTCAACGCTCATTGGCTAATGCGCTCCAACAATGAAAAATAAAATGTAAACAAACTCAAAAATCTTGTGCTTGCTTGAAAACTACAGCGTTCACGAAAAAGAGAACAAAAATAAACAGTAAATAACGGTATTTGCGAATTATTACGACTTTTGAATTTATGTTATTTTTTTGGCCAAATAATAAAGTTTCATCTGTGAAAGTTTCATAATGTGACAACGTTTTGGTAAAATTTTATAAGTGTTCAAAATCTCATTTTGTCCCATTACTTACGGTCATTTTCAGAACCAAAAAAACCCCATTTAAATAACATGGACTGACAACAATGAAATTTTTGGGCATGCCAGCCAATCAGATTTGAATTTTCGATTTCAACAACCAATGAAAGGGCTTTAAAAGTTCTGCTGGATCGCGTATACTCCCCCCTTCTAGAGTACTCTAACCAATGCTTTTTGTTATTGTTGCTATGAAATTCCTTCGCAATGGGTTATTAAAGTTCCAATAATATAGTTATTATTTTTAATGGACCACTTGCAATAAAATGTTTTTAATTGTTGCAGCAAGTAAGTGAAAACGATTTTTACATAAGAAATGCATTAAGAATTATTCAAATTATTTTAAAAAGTTCGTTCATTGCAAGTGGTCAATTAATTATATAATATTAATAAAATAATTATGAAGATTTAAAATGTATTAGTTGCTCGTTAATGGTTGCATATATATATATATATATATATATATATATATATATATATATATATATATATATATGTATTATATATATATATATATATATATATATATATATATATATATATATATATATATATATTAATATATAGTTATTTTTTATTTTCATCTTCTTCTGTGTGCAAGTTTAAATGTATTTGATAGTTAATATTATCCAAATTATTAAATGACAATTAAAGGACAATTAAACTTAAAGTCGTTTTTTTTTATTAATTTAATTTAGAAACTAATTTCAATTAATAAAAGATATGCATCGTAAAAGAAATGCAAAATAAGAATTATATTGCGTATATTTTTCTCTTTGCCCCACCCGCTGTATACATAATATAGTCCTATACTACCTGGTAAGAAAGGGGCGGTTTTATGGTAGGTGCCGCTACTCTTTTGTAATTTTCTCGCGAACAACACAAGCTAGCGATATGAAATAAATTGCATATTAATCCTTACAAAACTGCCCATCACTTTAATACCACCCTTAATTGCGAAAAATTGCGTAGTTAAAAAGTTCGCGACGTCTGAAATTTGCCAAAAAAAATTTATTATGCTAATTAAGGTAATTAAATATAATTTTATGCAGTTTATCTTTTTTTTTCTGAATTCTTTTTTTTTTTTTTTAGCTTTCTATTGATGCGTTTATTTTTATTCTAGAGGTTATAGTTTCTTTATAAAAAAATATTTTTGGAAAGCATTTTTTCCCGGGACAAACTCAAATTTGGGCATGTTCCACCCCGAAATAAGTTAGGAACTTTAGTTTTGGTAGTTCATAATATAGCCCAGATTACGTGTACAAAGTTTCAGCTTGTTATTAATTTTTTCCAACGGTTTTCACTTACATGCTGGCCTATTACTAGTTTTGATTGTAACCAAAATAATTTTCTTCATAATGGTATGATAAATTTGAAAGAAAATGATAACAGAAACCAGCACAGGCTTTACTATAGTGAAGAAGTGAAGAGAGTCCAATAGCACGGCAAAAATCTTGCTAGCAAAAAAAAAAAAAAAAAAAAAAAAAAATGTTACATTGGATATATTTTGGCAGTAAACTCCATGAGATGTCTTCATCAGACCTTACAGACTCAGATATAAACTAGAGACATAGTTTCTGTCTGAGGCAAAAAAAAACTCCATCTCTCTTGGAGTTAACTGCCAAAATATATCCAATGTGTAATTTTTTATCTGTGCTAGCAAGATTTTTCACTGAGCTATGGAACTCAACTATTCACTATGGTAAGGCCTTGACTGGTCCCTCTTATCCTTTTATTTCTAATTTACCATACCCAACTGTCATAGTTTATTTTCTTTGATGGCTCTTTCTCTTTCACTCTCTCTCTCTCTCTCTCTCTCCATGATGGGTTGTAAATAGTGAAATGAGGTTAACACAAACAATATAATTAGAATAATGAGCTTCAGCTTGGATTACTTTATATAAATATACTGTTTTTCAAAACCTGAGACTTACTTCGTCTTAATCTGACAGTGGGTTGCCCTTCATTGTCAAGTTCTGTTGGAAGCACCTGAAATTTTGAAGTATACATACATTAATATATATATATATATATATATATGTGTGTGTGTTTAATTGTAGGGCCTAATATATATTGCCCGATACTACAGATATTGCCTAATTGATCAATAAAAAATAGGCAGCAAAAACTTCAGTCATAGACATTTTTTATCACTACTTTAAAAAAAAAAAAAAAAAAAAAAAAAATCTGAAAACTATAAAAACTTAAGATATTAATTAATCAATCTCAAAAAGTAAGAAATAAATTAAAAATATTAAAATACTCAAATAACTTCAGATATATTCAAATAACTAGCTTAATTAGTTCAGTGGGTAGTCCTTCTCTCCAGATTTCCTGGTCTTTTATTAATCTTGGGTACTTACTCGCACAAAGTTGTCTGGGAATACTCCCGTTGTCCCATTGAGTGTTCCTTCCCACCAACCGCCTGACATTTGTCGGACCTCTTCTATAATGTCCCCCTTCTTCAGGGTCAGTTCATCTGATTGTTGTGCCTTATAATCAAACTCTACCGTGGCACGAACTGAAACAAAATATACTTGGACTGCAACTTCAGTGTAACAAAGCATCAAAATAAATATAATTGTGAAGTAGGCATCATAAACAAAGCAGCAACATCACAGTGGTTATTTCAGAGCTTGCCCTCTGAAATCTGGCAGCACAAACTTGTGTTACAGCAAGCTTATTCCAACATTACAAAGGAAACTCCATTTATCTTGTTATTCTGTTTTAAGTATGCATAGTGTCTGCCAGCAATGATAGTTTACTATTCACAGCACAACTGAACCACTCACTGACTTCTGGTTTACAGATTTAAGTTGTAATGTAAACTCAGTACAATGTCCCTTACATGTCTTTCAACTCCCTGTATAAATAATAATATAACATATTTGAACATAATTATCTTGTCAGAGATTACTTATAAAATGAAGATTAAAACATACAGTATAATAACAAATTCTAACTCTCTGTACATATCATATTAAATAAGTTGTTTATTAAACAGAATCAGAATTAACAGTACTTAAATTTCTTCTATTAGCTATTTGTAAATTTGTAGAAAAGCATGATTCAAGCTTTTAAACTCTAGCGCCGCGATTGGCAGAACTACTAATATGTACTTAATACTGCTTCACAAGGTTTGAGGTCTTGTTGTCACTTGAGCGCAAGAATTCCAAGTGGTTATCTCTCTTTTTACATCATACATTATATCGTTTCTGTCCTTAATTTGACTTTCAAAAATTTGCATTTTTTTCTATGCATTTTTTTTAATAAAGACGAGTATTTATTTATTTAATGTGCTGGCCACAATTAAAATGAAGCTTGATTTTAAACTCTCCAATTGGCCAGTTTCATGGACGCGGCCTATTTTAGCCCACCACAGGGCTGGAAATCATGCTTCCAGTTTAATTGTGGCCTCAGCTTTAGTCAGCTTTATCATGATAGTTCAAATAGCCCCCAAATGTATTGTGGTATTACCTAAAGAGGGAAAATTAAAACAGTGTGTCTAAAAAACCAGCCAAGAGTCGGAAGACATGTAATGGACATTGAACTCAGTAGTTCCATAAGAAATAGTATAAAGTGCTTTCACGCTGAAGATTGAGACTGTTAAATATATAGGTGTACCGTGTACCCAATACTTTTGCTTTCATAGTAATGATGTTCGTAAACCCTGTTCCCTTGTTCCAAAAAAAATGCGCAATTCCATTTAAAAAGCATTAGGTGATCGTCATTTTTTTGTGGTTTGGGGTACGAAAAACAGGGGTTATGAACATCACTAGTATCAACTATCAATACATACTTAAATCCTTCTATCGGTATTACATACTTTATATAAAATTTGCTCAAAATAGTCAAAATATTAAAATCGTGCATATAAAGCATAAATTCATGCATACAATACCAGTGCCGGTAAAAAGAATATCATGCATACTCCCCCCCCCCCCCCCATAATGTTATATAGTTTGGGAACGTCATTTTCACATACATACGTACATGCATACCGGTACTTAATGTTTTAACCCTTCCGTTTTAATAGCAACGCAAAACACGAGCACTCACAATTTGATGACATACATAAATATACACACACCTGATCAAACAATATAAGATGTATGTATGTACTTAGTTCAAGCCCACCAAACACGAAACGAAACGTCAAAATTATAATATGCATGTATATGAATGTGTATACAACATACATACATACACCACATTAACACATATATACCAATTTAAATATGTATACTACCGGTATACAAATGTCAGATTTTGTCTTCTCATTGAAAGACCATGATAATAAAGTAAAATAAATTTACAAATCAGTGAACCCAACTCGTACATATGCAGAAGTACCTATTTATTCTATAATATATAATAGGTACATATTAAGCTCAAAACACACTTTTCCAAATTATGTACAAGGCGATCATGGCTAGCGTTAGTCATCACAAAAGCATCTGTTCATACAGATTAAACATACATACATACAAACATACATGCATACAGCAAAAACTATATCTCTTAAACGGAGAATAAACTTACTCATCTTGAGTTAATAGTACATAAACCCTTTCTATATTCAGCAATTTATAGAAGCTCAAATTTGCCGATTTCAGGCGTCATATTCAGCAGCGCGCCCTCCTAAATTACATCATCGCATCGCAAATCGCAACGTAGACTTTGTTGTTTATGCTTCTTGACATTGGGTCGTCTTTAGTTCAACCACCTCAGCCTGCTTGTACGGCTCTCCTTGCAATTGTTTGCTAGCTTTCTAGCTCAGGCTCACCGTGGACTTTGATGCTATTCTGTTCAGGTTCTGATGTTTCTCAAAATCACAAAATGCTGTACGATGGTACGATCACGATCTATGTTTGTGTGGTGTAAATTCGGTTTCGGGTTTCGGATCTGTTTTTCCCGTTTTCCTGCGCTGCGTTTTCCACTATTTTTCCCCTCCCTGCAGACAGCATCGGCCAACTTCGGCAGAACTCGATCAATTTCGTTTTGCAAGCAGTTGCGAATCATAATTCGTGATTTAAGCGCTAAAATGTTAAAAAAATAAATAATAATATTCATATATATAATAATAATTCATCCATCATCATATATTTATCCATATGATTGGAGATATGATGTGTAATATAAATTCAGTCAGAATTCAGTGGCGATCCTACAGAAGAAATTGAGGGATGGAAATCCCCATAGGCACTATAGATTTTTGGGCACCGGACCCGGAGCTGGGCACCGCTCCGCTAGCACACAAACACATGCAAAAATCTAAACTCAGAAAAAAAGGCGGAAAAAAAAATAAATAAAAAAGGATCATGCGAAAAGAAACTTAAAATATTTACTAACATATTTATTGACAATAAATAAAATTCAAAATCTGCAAAGTATTTAAACTTTAAATTATGTAATTTTTATTTAAATAATTCTCTTTTACTTTTTTTAAATTGCTTTCATTCAAAAATCAAATGCAGCATTTTAATTGATTTCTTTATTTTACTATAAACACAACATAATTTTTTTAAACTCAATCATTTTGCCTGTAATTAACTGCTATAATGTGTACATGATAAAATAATAATATTAATTATACATTTTTTTAAATTTGTTTTTATTTGTTCAAAAATATTAATACAACATACAATTTTTAATTATTTCCTGAGGTTATTAAAAAGTTCAAACCTTTTGCTTCTTAATTGTGATCATAAAATTGATTGAGGCTGCTAATATTTTTACCGATTTTTATTTGCTCTTCAAATTGTTGAATCACAAAAGTTGCGATACTGAAAATCTGAAAAGCATATTCAGCTATATAGCTATGGTCAAAACACACGACAACAATTTGTATAAGCATCATATGAGTTTACTATATATATATATATCCAAAAACAAAAGTAAAATAATTATGTGATACTCATAGTTCTCCCACCTTCTCCATTGTCATAAATGCTGTGTACACATAAAGAGCATTTCAATAACTTTTATTTAAAAATTTGCAAGCCTAGCTAGGAGCCTCAGCACTTAATGCATGGTCATTTTTGCACTGTCTCAAATAACAAAACAATAAATATATATGTTTTAATAATAACAGATTATGGGAGATAGACCATACATGGTTATAGATACAATAAAATTAAAAGGAAAGTAATTTATAGTACATTTTATAGTCATTATAAATAGTGTTCTCTCTAAGTCTGAAAAGTGTAACAAAAAGGCACACACCACACATACTCAGATTTTCTTGCAGTATGGTGTCAAAAGCTGTGTATGTGTATATTATCTCTGGTTTACAAGATTTTCACCAAACCTATAGCACATACTTCACTCTAGTAAGGCTAATGCTGGTGTTCTCTATCATTTCCTGGACCAATGAAGGTCATAGGTCTCTACAGAATGACTCGGATCTCCTCACTCCTCCTGATCCCAGAACTCCCTGACTCTTATCTCCTCCCTAAGATCCAGAACAAACAAAATTCCAGGGCACCCTATTTCCATATAATGCGCTCACTGCGAGAGGATGCATGTGAATCATTACCTTTATCCCAAGGTTAAACTCCTACCAGCCTACCTAAAAGACACCGATCATTTATATTTCATTAGACCCCCACCCTCCCATCTGACACTCTCCTAGTATAGGGTGTATGCACATGGCGTCATACTGAATTCGCTTTGACGCCACCTGGCCGGGTCAATAAACAACATTGCTCAGCATAGGGCAAACTTCGTTTTTGGCTATTTTCTTTGGGAAATCGATTATTAACTGCTTCAATGCTCTCAAAAATATTGCTTAGTATTTTTTACATGGCAAAAGCGCAGCCATTTATATATATATATATATATATATATAACATGAAGCCAAATGTGGATATAAATGTCTTGAAAAGTGTAATTGAGAGCTCTATCCACATCCAAACCACCACCGCCCACTGCCTTCATGCCTTCACTACAATAGTTGTCACTCAACCCGTACCTTCAGATCAATCACATACAGTTTAGCTTGCTGAGGCACAAGGATTCCAAACACCATAGCTTCTCAACTACAATATTTCCAAGTTCTCAAATCAGCTTTCCATTACAGAGGTTATCCCACTAAATTATAGTTGATAATAAAATTAATGAAGCTATTAAAACTGCAAGATTTCAAATAATCCAGTAAAAATATTGAAATCCTACCACATCACGTACGTACCACTCAAGCAGAGAGGGGTTCGCCCAACCAAATTACCAACACAGTCTGCGGTTCACCTAACCTATCTCAATTCAGGTCCAACAGACCCAATATAATGTTCCATCAAAAGCCACCAAACCTAGGGCAACTCTAATATCACACACATGACCAAACACAAAACCTCTACCCCTCAAACCTGGCTCCTTTCCTTGCATGCAATAGACCCAAACACAAAACTTGCATTGTCAAAAAAAAAAAAAAAAAAAAAAAAAAAAAAAAAAAAAAAAAAAAAAAAAAAAAAAAAAAACTGCAGAATCATTCCAAAGTTCAGTAATCTCCAAAACATCCCATAATACTCAACATATGCAACGTACTTTAAATGCCATGTAACTAATTTGTTATATGCCAGATGCCTAGCTCACATGATCCCAACAGTATACATGTGATGTTATGTATGTTGGTCTCACTTTCTATTCATATAGTGGACACAGGCAAGATATTACAAAACAATGTCAGCAAGCCCTTGTTTGGTAATGCAAAACTGTATGACACCATATCGGCTTTAAAACAAAGCTTTAATGTTGAAATATTTTCCAGTATACCAAGTTCATTTAATACCCCTGCTACATGTTCATGATGGGATGAATTAACATAAAATGAAAGATTGTTTAATTCTAGGAAAATAGACCTACCACACATGTATGCTTGATCTTAACATGAGATATTAAATGCAATAAAAACATCCCTTCCACCTCCCTATAATGCTGCTTTATCATCCGCTACTCTCCTTTTCTATTTCTCCCCCCCCCCCCCCACTTTACTTATTCCCACCTCTAACCAACATATTGAATTGTGTTTCTCATTATACTACTCTAGCAACTGAAGAAATGGACCGTCACCCTAGAAATGTCTTAAATCAATGTAAATAGTTGTGTAAACTGTGCCATTAAGATCTTCATCTAAAGCTACAGATTTCATCTTAGTAAAAGGTTATTCTCTACTTAATTTGATAATATATAATAGACTTTCCTTTTAAGTTTATGTATATGCAGTCCTTTATGATTTATGTTAATGATGAAGTATGGAGGTTTTCATATTGCTTAACAGCATAGACCACAAGAAAACATTAGCATTTAATCACAAAACACTTGATGGGACTTAAATAACACAAGTCTGTCTCAAAACCCAACTTTAGCACTGCGGTATAGCAGTGATCAGAAAATTTTGACTTATGCACCTAGCACAAGATTTTCATACTAATTTTTGCCAGTTTCTGACATTAGAAACAGGAATTGGTACTCAAATGACACACTTTACAGTATTTAAACTCTCTTTTGTGGGACAACATTTACATTATGGTAAAATTTCTCATCAGTTTTGGAGATCTCATTTTGTGTTTAATCATTAAAGGCGTAGAACACCTTGAACAAAACAGATGTGTATAATAGTCTAAAAAAAACTGAAAATCAACGTTGATTTGGCCCGAGTCATTGATCTCTAATTTATTTTCCATTCAGAAAATGGCGCAAGCGGGCACTGACGTCATTTTGTGAATGGAAAATAAATTAGAAATCAATATGACTCTGGCCAAATCAACATTGTTTTCAGGTTTGTTAGGACAATACACAGCTTTTTTGTTCAAGGTGTCCTACACCTTTAATTGAAAAGCGTATGTTTGTTTCATGTGGTCTATATGATTTTAATATGATGAGTTTTCAAATATATACAAACCACATAAAAGATCTTAATTCATTACATTATTTTAGTTTCCTCCCTCTTCCAAGCAAAAGTAAAGTCCCCCTCTATAAAGTAAGAACTATTGATGTTAGTCATCACAGCATTTGAGTCACCTCTATAAAGGCTAGGGAATTTCTAACAATTAATATGCTTATAAAACCATAGGATCATAGAATTCCTAAGACCTTTAGGTTGTGGATGACCTAAGTGCTTTGAATGAATTGCACCCATATAGTTGTGTAGTTTGTTTTCAAAATGAGTTAGTTAAAAATATATGCAAATTGATCTTATCAGCAAAAGTGGCCTTTACTTATAATGAATATAAGCTCCACAATGTTGTTCAGCTCATACACACATAACCACCAAGTCTATATTGGGAAAGAAGCTACACATGTAGCACTCAATACAAAACATATTGCTCTAATAATGCTAAAGACATTAGCCTTTACATTCAACATGGTTACATAATGTTACTGGCTTTGGCTAACACAACAAATTAAGCTTGTTACTGATGAATTATGATATATATAGGTATATATATATATATATATATATATATGTAAACCCCGTTCTTGTTTATGTATGTTATCAACAGAAAGGAAAGGAAAAACTAAAAAGTGTCTTACTATGATGATGCCTGCAACTAGGTGAAAATCTTGATGACACTGTCTACACAAATATTTGCAGTTGATTAGAGTGTGCACTCATGGACTTAAAGGCATAGACCACATAAAACAACATGTGCTTCTTAATGAATAAACACAAAATGGGATCTTCAAAACTATGATGACAATTTTTACCAAAATGTTAATGTAGCCCCACGAGAGAAAGTGAAAATACTGTAAAGTATGCAATTTGAGTAACTATTTATGTTTATGACGTCAGAAACATGCAAAAATTATTATGAAAATGTTTTGCGGGCTGCATAAATCGAAATTTCTGATCACTGCTACGGAGCTACAGTTGGGTTTTGAGATAAACTAAAGTTATTTATGTAAGTCCCATCAAGTGTTTAATGATATAAATGCCTATGTTTTTCTCTGATCTAGTCCTTTAACATCAAAGATGATGCCACTTTCTACGGAAAAGGGTAGAAAATACATTGTCGGGTAAAAGCAGCATTGCCAAATCACGAATGAATTCTTTAGGAAGCGGCATCGTTTTTTATGTTAACTTTATGAATTCCGGGTGTACATACATCATACAATGCACTAAGAGTACACTCCAAGAAATTGAGGAATTATCATCAATATCATCATCATCTAACATCTTATAATCAATGTACGTGTTTGTGTTATATCTGTGCCATCCAATATATTCATCCAGCTATACTGACATCACCATACTAAGATGTGTGTTGCTTTTTACTGTTCAATGCACTGTTACTGTGCAATGTTATTCTTAAAGGATGTCGGGCGTCATGAAAAAATGTCTAATTTTCATTGTAAACTAAAGCAAACTAATTTTAAATAATAACTCAAAAAGTTTCATTTAAAATTTTTGATTATTAACCCATTAATTAGATAATTAACTAATATAGATTTTCAGACATTGGCAACATGGGAACAAATATTATGAAAGAAATAATAAAAAGTAGGAGAATTTTATTTTAGAAATAGGGGAATTCTCCCTCTTTCAGATATATACTGATTACACACTAAAGTAACGAGTTACCTCAGTCAGTCTCAGGTAAAACTCTGCATTATTTTTTATTACTGAGTGGGTACTTGCATTGCAACAAGTATATTTTAGCCCCTCCAAATCATGGTAGGTGTGCGAAATAAAGAATAACAATGCGAGTACTAGCGGTACTTGCATTGTTATTTTTTTCAACCCTTTTTCAGTGGTCATTTATCAGGTGACGGCGGAATCTCAGGCCAATCAGATAAAGTCACCAAATCTAGCATAGAATATAGGGAGCGCTGTTGCCGCTGTGCACTTTCTTCGTGAAGTAGGCTCTACTTCACGAGAATTTTGTTAATAATTAGAAACATATCTAATTAATGGTATTTTTTCAATTTTTTTTAGTGGTATAAGTCTAATTAAGTCACAGTAATCGATTAATAGTCAAAAATTACATTTTTACGCCAAACATCCTTTAAGGAAAAAAACAACATATTATAACAAACATACATACAGTGCATGGTTTCAAAAAAAGAGACTTACAAAATACAAATAACACTACCTCAACTCAGTAATAAATCAAATATAACATATATGACAACTAACATGTTATCTGCAACTAAACTGTATCTGTCGAGAAAAAAAAAATTTAAAATCAATCAAGTGTAAATAAAACAAAATGCAAAACTATTCTATTTTGTAAAGATAATCACACAATTGTTGTATTACCAGTAAAATATATACATATAATATAACAAATTTTCATGCACTGCACATCACAAAAAAATGATCTAGAGGCAAGTTAAAATTATAGAGAATAAAATGCTTATTTGACTTGAATTATAAATTTTTGTTTATGTACTAAGGCCTTTAGATATCTCAATAATATTATACAATAACTTTGTGGTTGATAATAGTATTTCGAACGCGCAGGATGTTTAGGACGTATCAGAGAAATGGGTTATTTCGCAAACTTTGAAAATTTGAACGTCATATCGCAGCAACGAAAAGATTGAAAAATATTTAAAGCCTGTTTAGTTGGCATTGTATAAGCATAGTTTCAGATTTTTCATGTTATTAACAAGCTCGCAAAAAATTAATTAGTAACTGAGAGTGCCTTTTTATCTCAGAATTTTCAGAGGTATGCCAACTTAAGCCGACATATCTACGTTATCCATAATACAAAAAAAAAAAAAAAAAAAAAAAAAAAAAAAAAAAAAATCAACCTTATTTTTTATTGTAGATAAACATCTCTAGTACTGTACATGCTACAATACCGAAAAAAAAATTCAAAAATTTGCACTTGCCAGAAATTAGCAAAATCTAAAACTCAATGTATTGCTCCAGATTTACTAGCATGATCCAATTGAAACTTAAACTACAAAAGTATTCTAGTGTTATTTTAACAGTGCTTATATAAAACTTAATTGTTTTGTTTTAGTTAACGAGAAATGTTTTTTTTTTTTTTTTTTTTTTTTTTTAATTTGGTGTTAGGCGGGTTGCCTACTTCATGCTTCATCAGACACTAAAAAATTGGTAAACCTCCGTAAAATCAAAAATTGCTATTTTTTAAAAGCATTGTTAAAAGAACACTAAAATACGTTTGCAGTTTAAGTTTTGATCAGATCGCACCAGTAAATCTGGAGATACACTGAGATTTAATTTTTGCTAATTTTTGGCAAGTGCAAATTTTTGCAATTTTTTTCGGTATTGTAGCGTACACTAGAGATGTTTATACACAATAAAAAATAAGTTTGAATTTTTTTGTATTATGGATAGCGTAGATATATCAGCTTAAGTTGGCATACCTCTGAAAATTTCGAGATAAAAAGGCACTCTCAGTTACTAATTAATTTTTTGCAAGCTTATTAATAACATGAAAAATCTGAAACTATATGCTTATACATTGCCAACTAAACAGGCTTTTAGATGATAGGCATTAAATATTTTTCAATCTTTTTGTTGCTGCAATATGACGTTCAAAACTTCAAAGTTTGCAAAAAAAAAAAAAAAAAAAAAAAAAAAAAAAAAAAAAAAAATCTCTGATACGTCCTAAACATCCTGCGTGATCGATTTCACCTTTCCTTGGAATATGACAATATTAAGTATAGTTAAAAATCACAACCAAAAAATTGGTACCTGACTGAATAGTATAAGACAAACCTATAGTATGCAGAAATAATTGAAAGTGTAACATCATGCACTTAATTACTAACACAATTATAAATAATTTAACATTTTTGTAAATACAAAAGATAACTAGAGAAAATAATTAGCAAGAGTCACTGTACTTTGAATACACCATAGATTTTTTTTTTTTTAATTATATAGGGCTTTCAACACTAAATTGAGGGTTTGAACTTTTAAATTGCTAACATCAAAGCTCTAAAACATGTAAAGTTGCATGTCACAATAAAGTAAAAAGCATAACTTAAAAGTTATATAGGACATGAACAGTGCCAGTCAAAGAAACAAAATTCTAGAAGGGGAAAAAAAAAAAAAAAAAAATGGAGTTGGGTTGTGCCAAAAAATGTTCAATGTTTTACGCTTGAATTAAAATATGACAATTTATTTCTACATTAAAAACATCAATATTGCGCAACTGAAACTTTTGGTAAAATCTAACCTCATATTTGGTGGCTATTTTTTTTTTTTTTTTTTTTTTTTTTCCCCCTCATTTTCTTAAATGTGTAGTGTTATATTTAATCAATGAGATGTTTCAGAACTTTTTTGAAGCAAGCAAATTATAAACTTCAGTTTCATTGATTAAAAAATATGGAAGGAAAGTAAAACCTTTGCCTGTGATCAAAGTATATGAACCTTGTCAATTAATTAATTAATTAATTAATTAGATTTCTTCTGGTCTGCTTTTTTTTTTCCAATATATAAACTGGACGTTGATATTAACTAACAAGGTACACATGACACCTGCAATATTAATCTCACTCCTTTTCCACTCTCTTTTTTGTTTATTTCAACTCACATTAAAATATATATAATTAGGATATTAAACCATCACATTAAAGTATATTGATAATAAATAAAAAGATAGTAAAATGCCTATCATTACACAGATCATACAGAGAAGTGTATTTCTCCTCATTATATATATGTAATGATAGGTATTTTACTATCCTTTTCTTATATTTATTATCACATTAAAAGAGTAGAGAAAGAGAGCAGTATAGGTTTAAAATTACTTGCAAGGAGAAACTATTACACAGACAAGTAGGCCATAAAACCTAACAACATATTTTTGCACCAGAGAAAGGTTTCAGTATTATATACTTTTAATCAGGAATATTTAACATTGCGGAAAAATAAAATTTTAATACCTTAAATATTTAATGTTTGTTTGCGTTTTTTTATACCAAAAAATTAAAAAATAATAATAATGCTAAGAGGGTAAATTATTAGATTCAATATGCTGCTGTAATTTGTCTTGAATTGCGAGTGTACTGTAGGCCCTTGCAGTTTCACGTTTTGTTTTAACAAGAATTCGATGGCCTGGGCAATCAAGTTCTTCGACATAGCACTTTGTACGACAACATGGTTTGCATAGACGAGACCCGCATTTCAATCCCTGAAAAGACAGAAGTTCTTACTCTACATTAACATTTATATAAATGAATTTAACATAATGTTACCACATGTTAAGGTAAATGTTTGATTATGTATTTTCTATGAACTATTGAAAATCAATAGTTTACTGTAATATCTTATGTTCTTATTTTAAGAAGCAGATTACAAGTAAAATTATGCTTACCAATGGATTAGGACATTGTAAGCATTTTTCCATGGACATCCTCCCAAATCCCTTTTTTGGATTCCTTTGCAACTTTTTCATCTTTTTCTTTGACATCCCTGCTGGTATTTCTGGGGTTGAGTCTTTTCTTTTTTGTGATTGACCCTAAAAATTAACATTAAATTAAAAAAATTTATATGTGTCGCACTTTTTTAAAAATGCCCTCTGTAGTTATAATACAGTAAACATAAAATGAAAGAGAGAGAGAGAGAGAGAGTGAGAGAGAGAGAGAGAGAGAGAGAGAGAGAGAGAGAGAGAGAGAGAGAGAGAGAGAGAGAGAGAGAGAGAGAGAGAGAGAGAGAGAGAGAGAGAGAGAGAGAAGAGCAGAAAAAGGATAGAGCAAAAGAAAATAAATAGTAATAATAGTAATAGGTCTTTTATGTTATCTATTAAGCTTTACCTGAGAAAGTACACAATGTTTTCTCCTTTTTACTCTCAAAGTAATAATTTATTGTAAAGAAAAGGCAAGAATATTTCTTACATCTAATTTACAGCAGATTAACAAAAGAAATCAACTTTGTGATAAATAATTGAAAAAAAAAAAGAAAAAAAAAAAGAAGAAGAAGAAGAACAAGAACAAGAAGAAATAAAAGATAGAATAATTCGTAGTTTTGAATTGTTGGGAAATTGAGCTATTAATTTACAGGGAAGCCTTGCACCAGAGAAATTTGTCTAACCTGGCCTGAAATGAAACATGAGGCAGAAAAGTACTTTTAGCAAGGCAAGGAGTTATGCTGACAAGTCCCAGTAAAGACAAAACAGCTGTCCATGGCTAGAGAATATGAAGTGTTGAAAATGACAGTATGCTATGTGCAATGCTCACGACGTCTAAACCAATATGCAAGCCAACTTTCCCTTTTTATGAAGCTTGCGTTCTCTAGAGCAATATGAGCCACTCACATACGCTTATAAATTTCTTTTCAGCCTGGGTTACAATATTTTCTCTACCAAGGCATCCCTGTTAGTGTAAGCTCATACTATCTTCCAATCCCCAATTTTTCCTAATCTATCTACGTGTTTTACTATCAAATCTTTCTATTATCATACATTGCATAGTTGATATTTTTCATTAATATTTAAGAGGCCGTTTTACTCTCTATACGCCGTCTGCTCGCTGCCCATATAACTCAATGTAATCTTACTTCCACTATTACTCCACAACTACTTAAAGGCGTAGAACACCTTGAACAAAAAAGTTGCGTAATATCCTAACAAACCTGAAAATCAACGTTGATTTGGCCGGAGTCATTGATTTCTAATTTATTTTCCATTCACAAAATGCTGCTGCCGGTCACTGACGTCACAGCTTGCCCGGTTTACTTGCGCGTGGACCAGAGGAGCTGTGACGTCAGTGACCGGCAGCGAAATTTTGTGAATGGAAAATAAATTAGAAATCAATGACTCCGGCCAAATCAACGTTGATTTTCAGGTTTGTTAGGATATTACGCAACTTTTTTGTTCAAGGTGTTCTACGCCTTTAACATAGAGGTGTCAAAATTTCAACATATCATTACAACAATATTATCTAGGTGCCCATCATAGAACTTTTTGGTGTTTTTTTCCCGATCTGTTTTTACGTAATTAATTTTTTGCTATTAAGTTTAGAAAAAAGTTCTACGATGGGCATCTTCGTTTTTTTTTATAAGCTTTCCAATGGTGTAAGAATTGTTTCAATCCGATGTTTAATTAATTCATTACAGCGGAAGTAAATTGTTATATTTTATTTTATAATTTGATTTTTTTTGATATACGTATTAATGCGCCTCTGCTGGTCACTTGAAGAATAACTTAGAGTTGAGTAATTTCTCAATATTTTCTATACTTCTATTATTGTCAAGAAGTGTATGAAGGTCAGCTCAGTAAACACAGCGGATGTTATATAAAATATTATCGCTTATGATATCAGAGTATTATTATAAAGGTAAATGAGCAAAAATAGCTTAGAGTTGCTGGCTAGGCAAAGAAGCTTATTCAATAATCCGTAATGTTGGGACCTTATATAATTATTATACATAGGCCTATATTATGATTAGTAATTACGAGTTATAGTCAAGCAATGCTTTTATCTTTACGAATATTTATTTGAAATTTATTATAAATTTAAACAATAATTATAATAAAATAATAAAAAATGTTTTGCAAAAAAAAAAATAATAATAAAAAAACTAAACTAAACTAAAAATGGAATTGATTGAAAGGATACAGCATTTTGTTAACTAACTGTTTATTAATTAATATTGTGCTATCATTATATAATATAAAATTAGTCATTTCATTAAAAAACGCAGAGTAAAAAGTATTTTCACGATATTTTTATATTTACGTGCCACAAATGAAATTAAAATTATAAAAAATAATATGATATAAACTAAAATAAAAACTTAAAAGGAACTAATTTGACACTGATCTCCAAAGAGCGATCGACACACTTATTATAAAAGAAAAGGGATCTATAAATTATTTGAATGCAATATCACTTTTTTTATTTTTTTATATTGCTTTTGTTATGAAATAAAGTGCGTCGGTTACATTTCGGAGATCAACGCCAATTTATTATATATATTTTTTAAATTTATATGGTATTATTTATTAATTATTATTATTGTAATTCTATTAATTACAGTATGCACGTAAATAACTATAAAAGCTTTTTTGATAATTTTTTATTGTAATATAAACATTATCATTTTTGAAGAAAAGCACACGGAAATAATAATTTATGAAATTGATGGTCTATTTATGTCATTACAGTATAGCATATATAATAGTAAATTAGAACAACATGAATTATTTTGTTGCAAAACATAATATTTATGCTATTTTAACACAGTAATTATGCAGTACCGGTACATCATAAATTATGCCGTATCGAACAAATTGTGCTGAAATTAAGCTATAGCATAATTATTACCTACTTTAATTATTTTTGTCCGTGCATATTGAATATTTTTATGCGATTTCTTTCCCTTTTTGCTATTATATATAATAGCTAATGCATTATATGATTATAAGAATTTTCACTAACTTTTCTTAGATTCAATATCATGAAAAACATTTTCTTCCTTCATTGCAAGAATCTAGCTTGATTTGAAACCTGTTATCACTGCCTTACATACCAATCTATTGTATTCGTTTCCTGTGATTATTAGTCACTTTGATGACGTATGACCACTCGATTTCAGTCATTTAAGTTTCCTGCCTTATCTTAGATTTTGATCTTTTAGACAGTTTGTTTACATTTATATTTTTCAGAGAGTAAAACGGCCTCTTCATATCAAGACATATTATACATATTAATGAAATACATAAATAATAAAACACAAAAATCTCTTTTGATTTATGCATAGACATGTGATTATAATACCAAAGTTAAACCATTACCTCCTTTTCAGAGACCTGTTCTGCTTCAGCAGCATCACGCAAATCACGTTCAGCAATCTTAGCCAGCTTAAGTAAGTGTTCCTCGGGACTGGGACGTTCATAAGGTTGACAAAGCCACGGAAAATACTTCAGTATTCCTGAAAACAAATTCACAATGAGTTACTTTAAATACATAATACAAGAGATTTCTAACATTCACATTTAAGCTACAATAACTAGTTAAAGAGCATTTTGAGATATGTATGCACTATCAAACAGCATATATCCCTATATATATATATATACACCTCACCTTTTCAACATTTTAAGTTTTGAATAGGCATTATTATTTAACCAAATTACTATGCTATAATAAATTTGAAAGAAAAGGATGAGAGAAAACCATCACCATGGTGAAGAAAGTCCCATAGTTTGGTGAAAATCTTGGTAGCAGGGTTAAAAAATCTGACACATATTAGATTTTGGAACTAAACAATGAATGATCATGTTTTCCTCAGGACTGACAAAGGCATAACTCACTTAGTTTTCTCTTGGAGTTTAGTGCCAAGTAGCAAAATTTTCACTAAATTATGGGACTCCCTTGAATATGGCAAGGTCCTTGCTGGCTTTCTCCTACCATTTTCTTTCAAATTTATCATACCCAACCACAATGATTTATTGTTATTTCCTTAATATCTCTACAAAATTAGAAGAAAACTATAGTAAAAAGCCCACCTATAATGCAGAAAAATACACATAGCCTTAATGTGAATGTAGGCAATAGAATAATGAAAGATAACCAAAAATCAGGTGAAAATAATTATGTCCGCTGTGATTGCAAATTATAATGATGCATTTTTGTTACATTAACGTATGTACAGTACAGTATCTCTATTTGAATAATTAAAAAAAAAAAAAAGTATTTTTAATGCCTTCATATTGTTTAGACAATCATTTAGACAAGTGTATTTTTTTCTCAATAAAAAGAAGCTTAAATGCAAACAATATTATGACCAAGACTTTAATAATGGTTTATTTTCTGCGACTTTTTTAACTTATTTCATTATTTTTTTACTTAGTATGCAATGTGTAATAACTTAATAATAAATTTAATAATAACTTAATAAATGAATTTAAGGAGAGGAAAACCCCCTTGACAAATAATAAATAGGAGTTGGCAACGTACCTAAATCCTCGGTCCAGATCATTTCCCCTGTATGGTACTTATGGTATCTCTCTTGTAATTGCTTTACGCAAGAGACAAATTGACCATGACTAGGAGACTTGGCAATTTCTTGACGAACATCAAAATTACAAGGAAGCGCTAGCAGGTGTCGGAATAGTTTAAATAAATGACCTCGCATTATTGATGTTTGACATGGATAGAGCTCTGCCAGTGACAGGTATTCTTCTGCCATTTCCCACACTGGTGGATTTCTTCCCTAAAGAAAAACAATAACAGAGCTCATTTCTCTCATTTGCAAGCCATTATTATTGATTTATTACTCTCTTTTTTATCAGTTACAAGTTAGCAGAAGTAATTAAGTCTAGAGTACCTCAAATATAGCAGGATTATGCAAGTGGCCTTCAGCAGACATCACTCCTTGTACACCAGTTTCTTGAATACATTTTTCAACATCAGCCAGACTTTGAATATTACCATTGGCAAACATAGGCACATGCACAGAGGCTCTTACGGCAGCTATATGTTCCCAATTTGCTAGTCCCGTGAGAGGCCCTCGTTGGCAACGAGTACGTCCATGAACAGTTAATAAAGAAGCGCCAGCAGACTCTAACATACGAGCATAGTCAACAGTGCGTCTAACGTCTGAGAATACTCTTATCTTACATGTGATGGGAACTTTGACAGCGCTGCTGGCTGAACGTACTGAAATCAAATATTAAAAGCCATTACAGCTGGATTGCAAGTAGCTATAACTTATTTACTATAAATAGTTTAAAAAAAAAAGTGAGCTTATTAATAAAACACAAAATCTAAAACTGAGCTCACACATTTCAAACTATATAGGCTTTGAGATGATAGTCATTAATATTTGTTTGAAGTGTCTAGTTTCTGCGATATGATGTTCATAACTTCAGAAATTATGATAAGTTGATTTTTCTAATACACCTTAGTAAAATAGCCTCATCCATATATTGCTAAAAATTCTCAAAAATAATGATACAAAAATGTTACATAGCATAATATAAATGAGTAGAGAGCGCAAAAATAGTTTTTCAACTATTGTCATTATGTCGACTATTGCTAGTTTTATTTCATATCTCCACCAATCTCAACAAATGGCGCATTTTAAACCAATAAAAAAATTCGAATATTTTCGACTATGTATTTTGAGCTTAGTGAACTATTTCACAAAAAATCAACTATTTTGCACTTTTTTACGTTTTTAAGGAAATTTCTTGTAAAATGTATCAAATTATTTGAAATTATGATATTTTTTATAAAAATATATCAATAATATTGATTCAATATATTTTATTTTTCTGCCAAAAATTGAAAATTAGCAAAACAAGGTACTACACACAAGGTAAGGATAAGGACACACTTGGCCAATTTGAGTATTTAGAGACTAAAATTTCTGTTTAACATTAAATTTTTTTTTACTCTCAAATTCATTTTTTATCATTCTATTTATATAAATTTGTATATATATATACACTTCTCTCAATACTAGTTCACGCGGATACAGTGTAATTAACTATGCAAAGTCAACTGTGATTGGCTAGTAGGTTTATAACACGCTCTCTGATTGGTTTAGCACCTCGGATACAGCTTTTGGCGGGAACGACCTTGTTTTGGCCAGGGTGTATATATATATATATATATATATATATATATATATATATATATATATATATATATATATATATATTACTTTTTTGTATACAATCGACTATTTGTACCAAAAATCATCTACTATACAGTCAACTATTTTGTCAAAATGATTGACTATTTTTGCACTCTCTATAAATGAGCTATAAAGACAATAAATACTTTAAAGATATAAATTATTTTCAAGTTACCCATATCTCTAAGCAGTTGCCAGTCATCCATCAAGAATGCTCCGTAGTGTCCTCGGCGAGCAATAGCTTGAGGACACCCAAGATTGAGGTCTATAGCATCACAGTGGTCTTGGGCTAATAGTGCCGCTTCGGTAAATACCTGTGATTCATTTGCACAAAACTGAAACAATACAAAATAATATCATCAATTCAGGTATATTCACGTAAACTAAGTTGTTTTTTTCTTTCTTCATTTCTTTCTTTTTATTTTTATATTATGTCCCTGTTCACATTTAATTCTATAATATAACAAAATCACTGCTGTAATTGTATGTATGTATAAAATTATATATATATATATATATATATATATATATATATATATATATATATATATATATATATATATATATATGTGTGTGTGTGTGTGTGTATATACATATATGCCTATATATTATATATCTGTGTGTGTGTGTGTGTGTGTGTGTGTGTGTGTGTGTGTGTGTGTGTGTGTGTGTGTGTGTGTGTGTGTGTGTGTGTGTGTTATACACATTCATACATATTGTAGTAGAATAAACTGTATACAGTTTACACTACTATACACTATAGTAGTAAAAAAAAAAATAGTATCACAAGAACACAGAAAGCATATTTATACCTATGAGATATAAGCTTAAACATTTCTTTTGTTGACCCAGGCAGTTCATAGTAAAACAGTGTGTTACAAATAAGCGTTGGTCTTGTCAGAATGATTATTTTTTAATATAAATTAATAAACATTGCAAGGAAAAAATCAAAAGATGCATATATATATATATATATATATATATATATATATATATATATATATATATATATATATATATATATATATATATATATATAATATAGCCTATAATAAATAAAAATAAATAAATAAAGCAAAAAGTAAAAGAATAAAAAATAGACACATACATACATACATACATACATATCATGACGCTATAAATCCCTTTCGGGGTAAGCCAACAACACAGATGTTTTATCCTGACCCAGTGATAGACCTCCACAACTTCCTATCCTGACATACTTCACTTGCTTCCGCCAGTCTCATACCTTGTTTCATACATTTCCTTTTGCATTTCATACTGCGTACATTCTTATTTTTCAAACATCTTCCAACCACCTCAGACCATGATGTTTTAGGCCTGCCTCTATCTCTCCTTCCATCCACTCTACTATGAAATACCTGCTTTGCTATTCTTTCATCACCCATTCTCTCAACATGACCAAACCATCGTAATACACTGTTCTCATACTTCTCAGTCACAGTTTCTTTTACTCCACATTTCTCCAACACCCAAGTATTCCTTACCCTATCTAATCTTGTTTTACCACACATACTTCTGAGAAAACTCATACCAACAGCATTCACCCTACTCATATGCCTACTCTGACATACCCACGATTCAGAACCATATAAGATAGTTGGGAGTAAGACAGAATTGTACACTGTAAGTTTTGCTTTGTTTGATAAAGCATCACTCTTGGCCAATCCTGCCATGCTGCCAACTACTTTCCTACCTGCCGCCACTCTCCTCTCAATCTCCCCATCTATACTTCCATTCTCTTGATATAATCTTCCCAAATATACAAACTCTTTCACTCTTTCCAGCTTTTCTCCATTCAGTGTGAATTCATTTCCATCATCATTTTCTCCACCAAATACCATTACTTTAGTTTTCCCAAAATAGACACATAAATATATTATATGACAATAATGACAATGTTGAATCAGTAAATAGCTAATAGCTGCAAATTTGAATGTGTAGTGTATATTAACCAGGGTTTCAGAATTTTGGCCAGCCCCAAAAAAAAACACCTTTTTTTTTGGGGGGGGGGGGGGGTTACCCACTTAAAAAACCTACTAAAAAAACACCCGGGTTTTATTGGGTTTTTTTAAAAAATAATGTAAAAAATGCTATTTCTGAAGAAAATACAAAGCTTAAAATATGATTTGAAACATATTAACTTTTTTCTTTCACTGGTTCATTACTTTAACATTTCTTTTATTTATAAAATTTACCGCATTTTTTTTTTTTTTTTTTTTTTTTCTGAGTGCAACAAATGATGGTTCCAATATAAAAGGTTCATGTTTATTTTTAATTTTATACCAAAAAAAAAAAATGCTTTTACATGTCTGTTTTTCAATAAAAAACATATGTAAAGGGTTTTATTAGGCTTTAATTTTTTTTTTTTAATAAAACCCACTACCCGCGGGCTTTAAAAAAAATAAAAAAAAAAAAAACGTTTTTTTTTGAAACCCTGAATTAACACATCAACATTATCAATTTTGAAGTTGGGATAAAAAATTCAGGTAACGTGTAATGTTCTTTAAATGTACGAGTAAATTATCGTTTTTAATGGGTTCCAGAATAATGTGTTACTAATTAAATTAAGACAGTACACTATTATAAATTTTAGCAGCTATTTAGCAGGGCTCTTCAAATAAATTTCATTTATGTAATGTGATTAACGTTACATTACAGGAAATATTGCCTCAACTTGCTTATTACTTGATTTGCTGAAAATCAAAGTACTTTTAATGGACAATAATATTTCAAAAGCCTGACATCGTCGGCTTAGAGTGCACGTGTCGAAAGCTTAAAATGTTTTAATAGGATTTTGACCCTTATTTTCTCTTTTAATAAAGTTCAAAATTGAATCCAACATTTTTGGATATACAACACTTACACTCTAAGCCGACGAAATAGTAAATTTACCAGTTTTAGAAACTTCCCCATTCTCCAGTAGAAAATAAATAATTTCATGCAATATTCCATTGTTATACAGTAAATCTTAAGATTCCCTATTTATGTAAAAAAAAAAAAAAAAAAAAAAAGAAGTTTGAATATATTAATAAATTTAACATTATTTAATAATTCAGAAAAAAAAATATAATCACGATTAAAAAAAAATGCTATTATAAGACAAAAGTATAATAATTAACTGCTCTATATATAATATCAAGGTAATGCGCAATACTTCATAATTATTCATGACAAAAGGCCTTTGGAAGATAACATGACAACACGCGTTATTAAAGTCAATTTAGAGACTACTGTATGTCTTTAATTTTAAAAAAAAGCTTGATTACAGTTGTGTGCGGTGACTACATAATTAAGGTTATTTTAAAAACCTCTTTTGCTTTACTTAGGTAAATGTCAGACAAAACTGCTTAAAAATGCAATTATAAAGCACGCACACTCATAAACTTGTGTCAGTATAACCTTTATAATTTAATAAAATTATTTGTATAAGTTTAATTTATACTGAATTATGTATTGTGTTATGTACAGTACTGTATGTAGCCTATATATATTGTTGCATATAAAACTTCTTGAAAAATGCTCCTTCATACTTAAAATAATTTTTGAAATTCAAATTTATTTGAAGTAAAGACGGTGGCCATTACGCCGAAAGACGGTTCGTGTTTCTTTTGTTTTTTTAATTGTTGAAATCGTTTGAACGAGTTCGCAGGAACTTGACAATTTTTTTTAACGGATGAATTTTTTTAAAAATCTGTGTTTTCTCCAACAAGTCTATAGTATATTAATTTAAGTAAAAAAAATTGTCTGTAAATGTTTGTCAGCATTGAGAATTGGCGTTAGAAAGTTCGTATTTCTGAAATTAAGCAAAACTGGTCCCCTACATTTTGTCATTTGAAAGTCAATAGTAACATAACAACTATGATTAAAATTTCATGACCTGCGACTCTCAGATAAGGGAAAAACTATTTGATAAAATTGAGATGGAGCCTGATGGAAGTTTTAAAAAATTCAAAATTAAACATTTGTATGATGGGTCTACTTTTTTTTTTTAATGGACGTTATCGGTTTAGCGCGCGGGGTGCTGCGGGGAAAGCTAAGGGTCCCCTAATTTAACATTACGCTTATGGAGAAAAACACGTTTTTTGCGATTTTTGAGAAAACTACTCCACCGATTTTGGAGAAATTTAAATGAGAAATACTAGACATACTTTTACGTGTTTTAAGCCATAGAAAATTTTTAACAATTTTTTAAACCGATAACCTCCATTCAACATTATTTTGAATTGTCTTATCCTTACTGGGAAAAAAAAACTGTTGTTACAACTTTCGTTACCCCAGTACTTAATTTGCAGAAATATATCAGAGATTAAAAAACAGACATAAAATTCACCCAAAAAGTTTGCGGGGGAAAAAAATCGAACAGAATAGAACACAAGTTTTTCTTTCTTTCAAACTAAAAAGAAGAAGACCAGGAAAAAAAAACTTTATCAAGATTATTGATCTTATATCGTACAATTAATAATAATTTTTGATAAAACGCTATAGTACGTATTGAAAAGTCTTATACAACAATGAAAAATAGATAGGCTGACACGTGATGGCACAGAATATAAATTTTTAATCTTAGTAATGGATGTGACGTCACAGTAAAAAAATAATAATGTTAAGGAAGCAATGCATACAGGGTTGCTTTTGTCGTGGTGTCTGCAATGATTAATGTTTCGAACGAGAGTAGTTGGATCGCGTGCACGGCACTACTCTCTGCCGCCAGCCAGTGAGAGGACTCCGCCAACTGGCCACGAAACCTCGGGACTCGTGAAGCCACAGCCAGCCCAGAGGTATAAGAAAGTCGGGGTAGGTACCTCAAGAGATCGATCAGCTGGCGAGCAAACGGCGCTCTCACCATGACAACCAGCCCTCAAGTGCTCTACATTTCTTTTCGTTATTTTTCACGGCAAATAATAATAATAATAATAATAATAGCAAAAATTCAAAGAAACCACACTCTTATAGTAATATACAACTCTCTTCCATCCTTTATTCTGTCTTAAAATCCTTTTGTTTTTTCACTCCTTTTTTAAAAACACGAGGATGATAAAAAAGAATGAAATAGAAATGATCGTTGACATACATTTTAAAGGGAAAAAAATCAAAAGAATACAATGTTAATATTCTCAGTTGGATATTTAATCACTTACTTGCACAATTAGTGGACGGTCTTCTGGGCAAGTTTGCAGAGCATCAGCTCTATACTTGCTATCTCTGATGAAAACAGAGCTGTGCCACATAGGAGTGTAACACAAATGGGCACCATGACGTCGTCCTAGTATTCGCCATGCTAATTCACTCGCCTCCACCATCGGTGCCACAACATATCGAGGGCTGTGTAGCGTAGTCTTCCAAAAATCCATTCTTCTTTCGTGGGCAAAGCATCTGATCAGGACCAAACCAAAGTATGACGTCTAGTCTGTTTCCTGCCTTCCTTTCATCACAAAGGTGCAGGATCTATGGTATAAACATCATAATGTCTTAGATTATCAGAAATATCTGTTTGAACTGGAGTATTACTTGGAGATAAAATTTCAGTAGGACTTATATGTGCAGATTTACGAACACAACATTTTTTATGGCCATCACTATCTCTAAAATAACAAAATTCAAAACAACGTTTTTCCGCTTTTTTCTCATTTTTAATTGTCGAGCTAATATTACTTTCAGGAGTAATTTTTCTAGATTTACATTCTAAACAACTCGGAGATGAATTTAATTCAATTTCATTATCACTTTTAATTTCATTTTGATCATAACATTGAAAATTTTTCAATATTGTTGTTTTATTTTTTATTTTTGTAGAATTAAATTCACTATTTTGTCTTTTTGTAGGTTTATTCTCAGCGTAATACCGATAATTTCTAATGTATTCATAGGTCGTTATACCATTTACAGCAATATAAATGTGAAAAGCAAATAGATGTAACAATAGAACTGCTGTTGCAACAGCTAATAACGCTATTACAGACGTAACACTTTGAAAAATTATCGTATCTTGTAATATCAAAGGTAAACTTGTTGTTTCTGTTGTATTAAAAGAAGAATCATATTCTAAATAATGAGGAAGAGAATAAAAAAATGCAATTTCAGTCATTGAAATTGCAGAAATACCTAAAGCTGCAATACCAGCGCTTGAAACACAGATTAAAAAAGGATAATAATTTCTTCCACCGACGCAATGATTTAACCATTTGCAATGATGATCAAATTCTGCTACACATTTATTACAAGCACTGCAGTGTTTAGTTCGAATACCAGAAACTGCAATATTGCATAAATGACAACGTCCGTCTTCAATAACATGTGCATGCTTAGCACGATCAAATTCAGGTACGGGAAAACGTCTACGAGGAATTTTTCGTAATTCAGGTTCTGCAGGATCTAATACTAATGAAAATATATGAGATATTACATGAATAGTGAATAATATTCCCATTATAGGTTGTAGTATTTTTCTTAGCGTTATATTTAAAGCTGGTAATAATAAAACAAAAGTTGCAACACCTAACGAAATTAATAAAATCCATCCTATAATTTGTTGAGGATGTAAAGGACGTTGAAGTCCATGAATTCTTCTCCAACGACGAAATTCAGGTGGAGATAAATTAGTTTGTAATGAACAACACGAAATATCAACTTTGTTTTCTTCTTCACCCATTACTCTTGAATAAAATCACAATTTTATTTTTCTTTCAAAACAACAATAAAAGGTAACTTTGAATTTAAATTATAATATTTCTAATAGAATATCATTTTGACGATTTTTTTTTGTTTCGAACTATATTCAAGTGTTCGCACTTTTTGTTACTAGGTCACGAATTCGACGAAGTGACTCGGAGAACACTCACTGAGTAACTGATTTGGAGTAAAATGCCATGCACCTTATGTTAGGACTCCCACGCGCTAGGTATATAAAACTTTAGAAGGGGAAAAAACTATTGATTAGATTCACCCCTCCTCTTTATAATATACCTACCAACTAGTACCAAACTATATTACTGCATGTATAATATACAAGTCAAGCATGAATCTATATAACTATCGTCTATTATTGTTACATATTCAACTATCCATTAATTTTATGCGACACGTGCATTAATAATTAATCTTCATAACGACAGTGGTAATGTTACTTCTATAACAAAACAAAAAAATGTAAATATATTATAATGTTTACTTGTTCACTATTAAACTTTATATTACTTGTTTGACAAATATTATATTAAAAAAAAATAATAATAATAATAAAAAAACGAAGTTCTTTTTTAGCCTGTTAATTGTGTATTTAAATAAGATAATTTAAAAAAGAAGAGTTGTTTCTACGAGGAATAAAAGACGGTAAAAATGTAAATGAATGTTAATATGAAATGTACAGAAACTTTGTGATTGCGAAGTCATATCATGTCAAGCCACTGGAAGCAACTTTAGCAAACTTTTAATGAACTGTGCCAGGAAAATAAATTTAAAAAAGAAGCTTTAACGTTATTTTAAGGTAATATATATATATATATATATATAATTTAAAAAAGAAGCTTTAACATTATTTTAAGGTAATATATATATATATTACCTTAAAATAATGTTAAAGCTTCTTTTTTAAATTTATTTTCCTGGCATATATATATATATATATATATACACACACACATACTTCTGCACAGTATGTACTACGTATATACGTGTATATACTATATTTACTAACCAAACGATTAACAATATACCCTATGTTGAATACAAACACTTATAAGTAAAGAAACGTTTTTAATTTGGTTTTATAATATAATTTGGAGAAAAACTGAAAATGATTCCTATTTACTATCAATTATTTCTTTGAATTCCAAATAATGAATAAAAGAGATAGAAAAGTTCTTAAAAGTCAACAAGTTATATTACCTTAAATAAATATTACATCAGATGTAACTCATAGATAATCTATGACAGAGAAAAATTATTTCTTTCGAATTTGCTTTGAATATAAGAAATATGATCAAATATAGCTTAACACGATATTTCACTCAAAAAAAAAAAAAAATAATAATAATAATAAAATAACAAAAAAATTCCACATTTTTTTTATGTATATTATAGACATATAATTATGCCATTTATTATTTATAAACATTTTGGTATATTGGAAAGCATTCAAAGTAGGGTGGATATAAAAAATGGATCTATTAAAATTTTATATCTACATGGTTCTGGTTACTGGGTATACCCAGTAACAATGTTTCTGAAAAAAAAAAAAAAATGTATGTATATACAGCATCTTGAATAAAATTCATAAAAATATTTTAACATATATAGTGAATAGAAAAAAGTATACTTTATAAACATAATATTACGTTTGATTTTCTAATATATGTATTATACTCTCTCTGTATCATTATTTTTATACATACTCTCGATTGCCCTATATATTTATTGAGTTTCTAAAATTATCGTTTCAACTATAATACACTTGAATTAGACTGATATCTATAACAATATAAAAATAGGGAAATACATGACGTCACTTTTAGAATTTTTATCAAACGATTATATCGAGCTTTGTTATAGGGTTGAGTCGAGTCGATGCTATATACTCACTCAGACAATTATTATTCTATAAAGCGGACATTTTTCCTCGTTTGTCACGCGATCATTTTTATTATTCTTTTTCCTTTAACTTCTAGTGCTATCAATTTGGCATTAGTTGTTTCCACATAAAGAGCTCTTTTAAAATATTTTCGGAAAGGTATACACTCTATGTACGCTTCGTTCAGTACAGAAGAACAAACGCAATAGCAAGTTAAAACAACAAACGCATCACGTTTATAATAATATCACTCGTACGTAAAAGCCACGCAGCGTTTTGCTAATATCATTTGTTTTCCTCATCTTGAATCTGAAAAAGCAAAAAATGCTAGAGATTCTACGAACTATTTCATTATTACCTCTGACTCATTTTTTATTATATAATACCAAATAATATATATTTAATTTTTGCTGTAAAGTACGAATTAAATATTTTAGAAAATTAATCAAAAAACTTAATTCAGCACATTAAAATCGGTAGTAATAAAAATAATACAATGTTTAAATATCTCCGTTAGAAGGCAAAATATCTCCATCATTCAAGAGTTGGTCTCCTGCTTTTTTAATTTCATCATTTGAAAGTTAATGGTCACAATGATTAAAATTTCAGGTCGAGTGTCCATTATCTAAGGGAGAAAATAATTATTGACTATTATAATAACATGGGGCCAAAATTTTCATTTAAAAAATTTTCTGCTCCAAAATTTATTGCGATACTGATCACTACTTAATTTTATTATTATTATATTTGGAGTTACCTATATAAGTATCAGAGCAATAAATCAGATTTTTCTGCTCTGTTATAGATAAGTTATAACTTTTGGTCAAATCATTTCAACCTTTGTTTGCATTGATTATAGTAAATTTTGAACCAAAGCATCTGTTATATACATGATACATACATAAAAACATAACAAAATATATAACAACAGAAAAAGTACTACACTCTTTGGTTTGCTTAGCCACATATAGGGTCAATGCATTCCTGTTCAAGTCGACGCCATATTGGAGCACTCAATAACATGAACCGCATAGGAAAATGACTCATTTTGCCAGTTTAAAAATACTAAGCAATATTTTGAAAGTATTTTTTTAATTCTGTTAATAGGTTGAACTAGTATTTCAAATACGTGAGAAAAATATTAATAACAAAAAATTAACCGATTTCCCAAAGAAAATAGCCGAAAACAAAGTTTCCCCAATGCTGAGCAATGTTATCCATTACTCCAGTATGGCGTCCAAGTGCATTAAATATGATGTCATGCACATACACCTTAGAGCATTAGTTTATGACTTGACATAAACCTCTGATCAACATAATAATTGTGAATAACAGTATTGAACATTTATGTCAATATATATCGATGATGTTGCAAACAATATGTGTATCTCGTTTTTTGACATGCAAAGCAAAATGTGTATCTCGTTATTTGTCATGCGAAGCAAAATGTGTAAGTCGAGCGCCATCTACAAAACATTTGGAAACGATCCTTACACATTTTTTGCTTTGCTTGCAACAACAAAAAAAAAAAGAGAGATAGACATTTTGCTACGCATGACAAATAATGAGATAGACATTTTGTTGGCAACAACATCAATATAATAATAAAAAATAAAAACATAAATCGGGTATTTTATGCTTAACCATTACTATATATAAGGGAGCTTAGAAACATTCCTCCAAATAACCTTTTTAGCACAAAGATAATTAACATAGATATAGAATCAGAAGATACATTATTTGCTACAGTCTACATTGTTGATACTGTAGTCACCATTTCCAGGAAAGAAAGTTGATAATATATTAATATTGCATTCTATTCTGTAGATTATCTGATATTTGGTTATGACATACATGTACTGTATACCTTTGATCATAAGGAAAAATTTAGCTATTCTTAATTGTTAAAGTATTAGAATTATTTATCTAAATAATTTACATAAATCCATAAATTTAAGTTGTTATTATTATTGCATTTTTTTTTTAAATTTAATTTACATATAAATACATGTCACCAATTAAAATCATAAGTATCGTTTCAATACTAATATTATAATATGATGCTGCCCCTCCTCCCTCCCCCTTTGCTACAGAAAAAAAATGTTACATTTTGATGCACTAAAACCTTACCAGGGTTAAGATGACCTTCTCTCCAATGTTGAACGAAGTATGGAAATTGATGAAATCACTGGAGCTACTCACTGATTTTGTTTGTACATTCTGTACTATAATTTGGCAATTCCAAACCTCCTGCTGCTGCAGAAGGTCCGACAAATATCTCACGTAATCCATTATTTTGGTACACACACAGAAGTATGTACCATACTAAACAGACAAATAAGAATATTTTTACTGTAACCGGTAATTTTGTAAATATATGATCCCAGAATGTTGTTAGATACAGTCATGCTTTTAATTTGGTGACTAAAGATATAAAATGATTTACTGCGTAAGCATGTTAGTAAAAGTACTTTGTATGAAGACAATAAAAAGTAGAAGAAAGTATTATTTTTATGCCTGTAAAAATGTATACGTAACACATCATATGTGTTATAAATTCATTATGTAAAATTAAAAAAGGAGATAATATTTAGATAAAAAATGTTCTGTTAAAGCAGAGAGAGAGAGAGAGAGAGAGAGAGAGAGAGAGAGAGAGAGAGAGAGAGAGAGAGGAATAAAAAGTAACCCGTTACCAGTATGTAATACATTTATACATAATATACATATATAAAAGCTACAACAGTGTTAGTTTGCAATTTGCTTGTAAGGGCATATTATGTTCTTCAATGTGCATTACATATATTTACAGTAATATAGGTATTATGATATAACTCATAATAATTAATACACAATAGGGTCACTAGTCTTTGGACAATGTTTCATTTGTGAATTTGTCATTTTAGCCATTTAGAGACGGTGTCCGGTAAGTAAACGATCATACTTATCCGTAAGGTTACATTGAACATGTAAAATTTCCTACTTCATAAGGAAATTTCTCTAAATGGGTCTAATTGGTGACCCAAAACACTTAACATTGTGTCCAAATCTACCATTATATATAAATACTATGCGATATTAAATTATAAACTATAACATATACATAACACGTATGTATGTGTACATACATATGTACATACATTACATAATATGATGTATACGCATATATGTACATACATACATACATATATATTTATGAAAATATATGATACATACATAAGAAGTAAATGTAATTAAGCACATAATAAGTTTTATTTTAGGTAAAGTGGCCAATTTTCAAAAAACGTGGGAAACATTACAGTCTCACGTTGTCACGATGAATGCAATATGATAGTAAAGATCTCAATTGGAGATTCTTTAAAGCCATTTAAAAAAGAAAAATACATAAATTAGGAACACATGCATTAATGTTACAAACACTAAGCATTCTAAGATTGTAATTTAAAGTCTGTAATTGCCAAAATTGTAATAAACTTACCAGTTGTACACGATATGTTGTCGTTTCTAACTATGAAACATCTACAGCTGTTAACTAATGCTAACAACATGCAAAAATTATTTCTAAAAAATAACATTTTTATAGAATTGGGTAATTCCAAAAACTATTCATTAAAATTACTTGCTAATGATTCACATTTTATAATTTTTTGTAATAATTAAAAATTTTATATCTTTTATTTATTCAATAAGATTAAAAATTACGTTATTATTATTATATGTTTCATGCAAATTTAGTAATATTATACTTTGAAATGTTGGTACTTACCAGCTGAAATGTAAACAAACAGGCGCGTGTTGTAAAGATTGAAGAATTTTTTATCTTGTTCCGTTGCCTTTTTTTAAAAATAATGGTTTTATTGTAGTTTTTTGTATTTAACGAAATATCATATACATATTTTATATATTTAGAAGTATTTATTGTAAAGAGAGAGAGATTTATAATATACCTTATGCCATATAAAGCCTAAAATGGAAGATCAATATCTTTCTGTGATCCCTCAAGACCCTGCATTGATAATGACTCAGAAGCTTTCTATGAATTCTCCTGTTTTGGATATTCATAATTTCAAGTATATACTTGTGCCATTATCAGATAACTTCCAAGTGCTAACCAGGTTACACAAAGTAGAACATTTGCATGCACAGTTTTGCAGCCTTGAAGCAAGTGTTATAAATGCTCCTAGATTGAAATTAAATTCTGCTGGCTTGCCTTGTGCAAAATTAGACATAAAAGTACCAAAAATTGTAAAAATTTGTGCAGCAAATATTTTACATAAACCATTAGTCTCATTGAAATCTGTGAAAGTTTTTGTTTTCTTTGAAGATGTTGAAAGAACTGGGTTGTGGAATAAAAAGCTGTCAAAATTGTTAGACTTAGTTCAGTCAATTCTTGAAATGTTTGTGTTAACTGAACGCTGTGTAGTAAATTTAAAAAATTTGAAACCAAATAGAAATGCTGGTATATTTTGTATAGTTGTTCAGACTAATACACTATCAGGAGGAATTGGTCAAGTCACGTCGAGAACAAAAATTGAACTGGCATCTGTGGCTAGTAAACTTGAGTTTGATTACACTCAAACACAGAGTAATTCTACTCCTGTAGCAGGACTAGGCAAATATTTAAAAGAGCTTAAAGAACTTATAAATCAACGTCTTGAATATGAGTCATCAGACGGTCAAGATTGCATTTCTCCAAGCAATAAGGTTGGCAGTTCTTTGGTATATAATGGGAATAAAAAGTTACTAACGTTGGATTCAAGTCTAATACAAGCACACATACATTTGTATTAAATGTATGCCTGTATTTAATAATTTAAGATAAAATTTTATGACTATATCGATACCTGCACGTCAAAAGCGAGCATCTCCACTTTCCAGATTTCCGACGAAACGACTATCTACACTTTCTGCCACCGAGCATCTGCAATGTTAAGCTTACGGCCAATAGTCGAGTTACAGCGCTTCTCGGAAAGTGTAGATAGTCATTTTGGAGGCATCGATATGTTATTTGTAGACGATATATTATATACTGTATATAGTATGTTATAATATTGTAAAAGTTTTTGTTTGTTTGCTTACAGGTTCTAGTAGCTGGTCCTCCAGGCTGTGGTAAAACTAGCCTGGTGAAACGAGTGTGTGAAGAATGTCAAACACCAGTTGTAACTGTCATGGGAGGCACATGTGCAGATTCTGTACCCGGAGAAGCAGAAACAAAACTGCGAGAAGCTTTTGCTAGAGCATCTGCAATTCCAAAAGGAGTTCTTCTCCTTGATCAGATTGATAGCTTATGTCCTAAACGTTCTGATGCAACACCATCTCACATTGCTCGTCTCTCAACTCAACTCCTTACTTTACTAGAAGACCCTAAAGGTCCTGCAATTATAATTGCAACCACCAGTCGACCTCAAATGTTAGATCCGGTAGCTAGAAGACCAGGTAGATTAGACAGGGAAATTTTCATGGTTCCTCCAACACAACTGGAAAGAAAAGCTATGTTGAAAGCATTATTTCAAGTAAGTATTAATTTATAATTGTGAGGAAATAAGATAAAATATTTTAATTGGGCAGTTCCAATAATCCATTGTCTTTTGTAAATAGTTGTTTTTAATAATATTATAAAAGAAAAGAAAGATTTAATAGAAGAACACATAGATAGATTAGAAAAAATTGGGGAATGGGAGAGAATAATGAGCTTAAACTGACAGGGACGCATTGGTAAAGAAAATATTAATGCATAAAGCATTAATTAAGCATATTTACCAGACGATAATATTACTCTGTAGAAAGGGATCTTCATAAAAAAAGGGAAATTATGGCTTGCATTTCGTTTAGATGGCATGAGCACACTGTCGTTTGCAGCACCTCATTTCTAACCATGGACAGCTGTTTTGTCCTTCCTACCACGGCATCCCTGTCGGTCTAAGTTCATCACTGTCACCCATTCCCAAATTTTTCCTAATCTGTCTATGTGTTTTCTATCAAATCTTTTTATTATCAATCATCGCATAGTTGATTTTTCCGTACAACTTATTTAATATAAAAGAAAAAAATAGTAATTGCTTTTTACACTTTTTATTTATTTTATAATTTTTATTATTTATTTATTTATTTTTATTTATTATTATTATTATTATTATATATATATATTTTTTTTGTTATTTTGCATGTAAAAACAAGAACAATACAAGTATAAAAGACACCTAAATAAACATTAGTAGATATTGTGGCTTGCTCCTCATTAATATACATTTCAATTTTAATTATTATTATTATTGAAAGAGTTTGGCTTTCGTGTTACACCGTGTTATATAAGCAGTAAACTGACATTGAAAAGGAATTTGGCTCGACCGGGACTCGAACCCGGATCTTTGGTTTCCCAGACCACTGCGTTAACCATTACGCTACCGAGATTCCTTCCTTTCCAACATCATTCACTGCTCATATATAGTCAGCTTTCGCTGCTTGCCATGCGCGTGCCTTCGTTGGCGTGACAGTTTAAACTGCTAAGCAGTCATGGCGGGTGCTCTTGCGAGCTATGCCTCCACGTAGAGGGCAGTTATGAGAGTTTGTAATTTAACGCCTATTATTATTTTACTTTAACACATGCATTTGTTAAAATTCTATTTTCAACAACAAAATGTAATGCATGTTTCATCTACAATTATGTATTAAACAGTAATAAAAGTGATTTGATGATGTGATGTTATTTGTGTTTATATAGGCCCAAAATCCCCCCAACATAGAGGCACTGAGTGATGAAGGAGCCTACATGACACCAGGCTATGTAGCCGCTGATCTGGCTTTGTTAACTCGAGAAACTGCATTGCAAGTGTGGCGTAAAGGAGGGGATGTTTCTAAATGGAGCTCTGAACTAAGATCTGCAGTTGCTCTTATGAAACCTGCTGCTTTACGAGGTGGTTTAGGAGTAATTACTACTGAGCAGACAAGCTTTGACCAACTAGGAGGATTAGAAGATATCAAGCTAAGATTACAAGCTGCGATTGAGTGGCCTCTTTTACATCCACAAGCATTTATCCGCCTAGGCTTGTCAAGACCAAAAGGTGATTTTTTTTTTAATGGCCACAAATTAACTGCATCTCCTTGCAACTTGGTTACCTTTAAAAAAAAAAAGAATTTAGAACATTTATGACTGTATTTTTTTTCTTCTTCAGGTGTTCTATTATATGGTCCTCCTGGTTGTGCCAAGACTTCCCTCGTACGGGCAATGGCATCTGCTTCGGGAACAACATTTCTAGCTATTTCTGCTGCGGAGCTGTATTCACCTTTGGTTGGAGACACTGAGAGAAGTCTACTTGACTTGTTCCAAAGAGCTAGGGCAGCTGCACCTACTATTCTCTTCATTGATGAAATAGGTATGCCAATTTTTTTTATTTTTTTTTTTATTGATTTATTATTATTATTATTATTTTAAGTTTACATACAACTGTAGTGTACTTTCAACTATTTTCATCCAAGAACTGGCAATGCGCCCCCCTTCCCCCAAAATGCAAGTCCGTGACAATGCCTATAGAATACTAGTGCAGATGCAGACTAGAAATTTTGTTATAAATATGGCATTTCTGTGGGAAATTTTAAATGATATACAGTAGACTTAAAATAAAAAGTTACCATTCAAACATGATTCATTTTTGCGCGGCACAAAATATGAGTAAACGAGGCGATCTCGCTTTTTACGCAAATAGTTTTTAGATGTTTGACACAAAGCTCAGAGGAAGAAGATGAAGATTGACGAAGAGGAGAAAAAGTTGCTTCTCGCGCTCACGTGGATGGATCAAATTTGAATGGTTACCTTGTATTTTAAGTACACTGTACAGCTCTGGTCAAAAGTTACCGAACGATTTGCACAGGCAACCCGCAACCACACGCGGCTGCCGCTGCCCCGTTCGGGAACTTTTGGCCAGAGTTGTACATACCTAACATCTCATGGTCCCTCCCATCACTATTTACACACTATAAGATAGTGCTGTAAAAAAAAAATAAATGTAGTTATAAAATTATTAGTTACCAGAATTTGTATCCATATTGTTAAGCCCGTTTCATTTTTATCCATTTTTTGATTTGGGCAAGTGGGTAATAAAATTATAGACTTGTTTCTTTTACAATTTAGACTTTGTTGATTCATTTGCAATCTGATTGCTTGATACACATGTTTCATCCTATCCCTTCAGATTTTGTACATTAATAAATACAGTAAATAAATATTGTATGGTTTTGGTGTGAGTAAACATGAAATGTGAGTGTGAATATCTTTTCAAATTTGATATAACCCAACAATGCCATCCTTTTAATGTTTTATATATTTTAAATAAAACATATCTAGCCTATATCGATGCTAGAAAATTGATTACATGCTGAATTATCTTCTTTTTTTATTATTATTATTATTTTTTTTTAAACACACAATTTTACAAAATCCAACCAAGGCATAGCCTTATCGGTTGGTTCATTATATTTTTGCACAGAATGTATTAATAATTAAATTACTACTAAATTATTCATGAATTTAGTTTATATTTCTAAACAAATAAAAAGTATTAACACAAAAACACACGAAGTTATTTTCAAATTACAGAGAATATGGTCATATAATGGAAACAAAAATTAATAAATGTTTATAAATTATTAAAGAAAAAAAATTGTATCTGTGTATGCAATAGAGAATTTTCATGTTTGGTTGATTTTTAATTTAATGCAATCTAATCTTTTTACATACTCTTTGTCAATTTGAAAGAAAAAGAAAGGAGAAATCAGTAAGGGCTTTACCACAGTGAAGGTGAAAATCTTGCTAGCACAGAGATAAAAAAAAAAAAAAAAAAAAAACTAAGACATTATATAGGTATATTTTTTTGGCAATAAACTCCGAGAGAGTGAATGATCGGTTCATCCGTCCTTACAGGCGGAGAGAAACAATGATAGTTTCTCTCTGAGTCTGTAAGGACTGACGAAGGCAAAACACACTCCATCTCGCTTGGAGTTTATTGTCAAAATATATTCAATATGTTAGTTTTTTTTATCTCTGTGCTTGCAAGATTTCCACTGAGTGGACTCTAGATTAGTGGACTCTCCACTAAGATAGGGCTCTTGCTTGTTTCTCCTATCCTTTTCATTCAAATTTATCATACTAATCATGTTGGTTTATTTTCTTTAGTACATTTTTGTCAATTATTATGAATAATTTGTTACCAATTTTTACTGCATGCTTTTAAAGTTTCAATATTAATAACTTGAAACTGCATTGAAAAAAATATTGCTTTTTACTGCTTTTCAAATTTGAGAATAAGTTCTGCTGATAAATTTATTTATTTAGTCTCGTTTAGTAATTGTCATTAAAAGTTTTACTATAGAAGGGTTAAAAAACTAAAAATTGTGATGTAAATTCCAGATGCTTTGGTGGGTGATCGTGGTTCTGGAAGTGACAAAAGTAGTGGTGTGCAAGAGCGAGTACTGTCCACTCTTCTTGTTGAATTAGATGGTACCACAGTGCCATCCTCAGGAGGAGGTGTCATGATTGTGGCTGCTACAAACAGACCAGATCTTTTGGATGCAGCACTCATGAGACCAGGAAGACTTGATAAACTTGTTTTCGTGCCTGCTCCTAATCTACCTACTCGACTTGCTATACTTCAAAAAGTGACTGCCAAAATGCCACTCTCACTGGATGTAGATTTGCATGATATAGCTCAGAGAACAGAGTGTTTCTCAGGAGCTGACTTGCAGAATTTGTGCAGAGAGGTACTACATTTTTTTTTTATATCAACTTTGTTTTCACTAAAAAGATAAAACTATAGGGGTTGATAATATCAATAAAGGAAAGGATAGCAATTGCTTTTTATTAAGAATTTTGTGCTGAAAAATTGCACTTCTGTTAGCTACTACACATAGAAAAACGATAGAAAAAAAATGTTTATAAATTATGGGCTTGAAGCCCTTGTCACACAACAAAAGCATTTGCCCCAATCATTTTAATTAATAATTACTTTTAATCATACAATAATTGGTCAAGCATATTTAGCAATTTGAGTTGTCCAAGGTAGTCCAGAAACCTGTAATTTCTATTTCAACAATTTTCTCCTATTATTCTCTTATAATATTATGTGTTATTTTTCTGCTCAAAATGCTGTGTAAAGAGAGAGAGAGAGAGAGAGAGAGAGAGAGAGAGAGAGAGAGAGAGAGAGAGAGAGAGAGAGAGAGAGAGAGAGAGAGAGAGAAATCTACGAATACCTTTTTTAATTTTGATTTTACAAGTTGTAAGTGTGAATTTGGAGTATAGAAAAACTAGCAAGAACCTTGATAAAAGTTTTAAAAAGAAAAAAAAAAAAAAAAAAAAAAATGCTGTCAATACAAATTAAACATTTTGCATAATCTTCTTGAATTAAAATTAGTACAATGTGATGAAATGCAGTCATGTTGTTAAAAAAAAAATTTAAAACATATCTCTACTCTACTATTGTATAGGCCTAAGCATAATGATAATATTATATAAGTGATAAAATCCCATTGTGTCTTTGTTTCAGGCTGCTCTATGTGCTCTTGTAGAGCAAGGTATGAATGCTGAACATATTTGTAATCTTCACTTTGAAGTGGCCTTTAACCATTCTCGACCATCTTTAACACAATCACAATTAGAGTGGTATCATAGCTATGCACCTGGCCAATGATGACAGCTAATGAGTGGAATATTTACATATTTGATTATTTTTACTCAAATAAACATGAAATGTGTTTTATTAAAAATATTTGAACTTCAATACCTCTATACCTCCTTATTATATGAATGAAGCAAAGCATTCACTAAAACTCGAATTACTTTTCTTTCTTTTTTTTTTTTTTATTATTATTATAATAAAATATATTATATATTTTTTTATGATTCATATTACATAATACAGATTCAACGTGCATACTGTTCATAGTAAAAATATACATATTATAATATATTTTTAACTGGTGAGGTAATGAATGAGTCATGTAATAGTTCAGGCAGGTGGTGCTGTGATTGAATTTATGTTTAATAATTTTTGAAACCCATTTCTGAGGTGTTTAATAAGTTTTAAACCATTGGGACATGTAGATATACAGGGTGTTTTTTTAAAAGCGCGCATTTTAAAACGCAAAATAAAATATGAAGAAATTAAATAAAATTAAGTTTTTATATATCATTTTGTCGCTCAGGGTTAGACATTTTTAAAACTGTTCTTACAAATAAAATTGAGTGACCGGTTTTCTTGCACCGAGCGTCAACGTAAAAATGTGCAATTTTTTTTTCAAGACGTCATTTTTTCTGCAAAAATGATCAGAAATTTGCTTTTTTAACTATCAGTTATTGACCATTAGTGGAGTTTGTCTACATAAATTAGATACCTAAAGCACACTAAACATGTTCTGTGATAAAAATGGAAGGATATAGCCACATTGGTATCAGTGTTAAGGTGAAAACTTTTGCGTTAAACATTGCTAAATTTGCCAACATTTTCTCTAATTTGAGAATTTTTCTTAATGATTTAACGAAAATTTTAATTTCTCTATAATGGCTTTGCACTCACAGTTTTCTTTCGAATATCTAAGTAATGTTTGGTACAATTATTTAAAAAAAAATCAATATGAAGGCTTCAATAAATTCAAGATGCAAAGGATTAATGAATTCAGCAAAAACCAAATGAAATGTGTGGATTTGCATATGGACCAAATTTTAAAGAAAGATATGCACATTAAAAATTTCCATTCTTTAAAATGAAATACCTAAGGTTTTAAATATCAACCCAAACAGTTTGTAAGAATTGACAGAAAATTAAAGTTACAAACAATGTTATGAAAATTAACATTCATACAAAATTGCTAAAAAAAAAAAAACTTTGGTTTAGGAGAATTTTTTAAATCAAATTTAGCAATGATTAACTCAAAAGTTTTCACTTTAACACTGATACCAATGTGGCTATATCCTTTCAATTTTATCACAGAACGTGTTTAGAGTGCTATATGTATCTAATTTATGCCAACAGACTCCATTAATTGTCAATAAAGGATAGTTAAAAAAGCAAATTACTAGTCATTTTGGCAGAAAAAAAGACGCCTGGAAAAAAAAATGCACATTTTTACGTTGACGCTCGGTGCAAGAAAACCGGTCACTCAATTTTATTTCTAAAACAGTTTTAAAAATGTCTAACCCTTGGCTACAAAATGATATATAAAAACTTAATTTTATTTTATTTCTTCATATTTTATTTTGCGTTTTAAAATGCGCGCTTTTAAAAAAACACCCTGTATATCTGAACTTTAAGTCAACAGTAAAAACCAAGATATATTATTTGGTTCAGTTTTTGAATGTAAAGGAAAATAATTAAATGATGAGCTCATGCATGCTCAACTCCTTCTTTCACATTTAAAAACTGAACCAAATAAAATATATCAGTTTTTATTATTTTGCCTCAAAGCTAAGATATTTATCTACATCATGGCCCATTGATTTAAAACTTCTAAAACACTTCAGAAAATAGTTTAAAAAATTATTAAATATAAATTCGATCACAGTGCCACCTGCTTAAACTACTACATGACCCCTTTAAGAAATATTAAAAAGTTTGTATTTGAGAAGTTAAGTTTTTAATTGAATTACATCAGAAGAAAATACATTAATTTAAAATTTGGTAGCATAAATTTGGAATATCAATCTTGATAAAATATTTTATATATATATATATATATATATATATATATATATATATATATATATATAGGCCTATATATATATATATATATATATATATATATATATATATATATATATATATGTATATAATATTGTACAGTGGTAAAAGTGAGGGTACACATGTGGACACACTGTTTGACCTCGAGAATTTGGGGGTACACGCTGTGTACTCTCGATAAATTAAAAAACTATAAAATTATTATTAACAAATCAACGTTTTCGGAGAAAAACTATAAAATAAATAAAGAAATATATATATTTTTTTTTCAAATACCCGTACCAAATGATATTTTTATTGCTTTATTGTCAAAAATACTGTTTTTCCTTCTATTTTATGCGCACTGAGGCACCCAAACATTTCCACTGCAATAAGAAATATTTTAAGCTATTTTTCTAAATAATTTCTACATTATTAAAACCTTTCCATTTGAATTCTAGCATAAAACATAGATTTCTATTTGAATTCTTTTTTTAAATAAAAATTTTATGACTTGTGGAAATAATTTCCACAAATTCAATATTTTATAGTCACTTCCAATTGATTTCTATTTTATAGCTCATCTGGGTGATTCAAATGTTTCCAATTGTGGCACATTATTCAAAGTGGAAAAAAAAAGTGGAAGTATAAATAAAGAGAGTTTATAAAAGATTTCCAAAAAATTATTTTACAGTAATAAGTGCTACTTAATGCGCGAATTTTCAAAAATTAGTAGATTAATGAATTAATTGATTAAAATAAATTATTTTGAAATATTTTCTTTTCTAAAAATAGTTTGAAATCAAAATATAAGGTTGCAGACCAAAAATAAAAAAGAAGCTGTGCTTTTTTTTTTTTTTTTTTTTTTTTTTTTTTTTTTTTGCATTTTCTAGGGTCGCGGCTATTTAAAAAAATTAAAATACCTATAATTAGAATTGTTGTCATTATGGTGTTCTACGTACGAAATTTCATACATTTACAATAATAATTGTTTGAGATATGAGAGAAAAACCGCCAGTCAAAACCGACAACCCCCTGGCATTTCGTCAAAGTTCATCCTATAAATTCGTAAATTTAGACACGGCTATATGTCTCAATGAAATCTATCGATATTGACTTTTTTCATAAGCAGTTTTTTGTCTCCTAAGTTTTAATCATGTCATTTATTTTTTTCTCTCTTTTTGATGTTTTTTTTTTTTTCTTCTATTTTTAAATATAACAATCATTGCATAGGACCGGCCGGAGCCTTCTTGGTTGGTTAATTTCTATCAACACTCGCAATACAACAAATTAATGAAACGTCGTCTGAACTGGCATGGAAATCGCAAATACTCATAAAAAATAAAACCTTCATTCTCTACACGCATCAACAATTTAAATATATTTTAAATATTAATTTCCCTGAAATATTGCTACTTTTAGAAATTAATAACTTCAGTTTTTACATGTATTAGATTTAAAGTCATTAAAACTGTAAAAAAAAATAATAAAAAAATTGTAAAAGAAAAGCATACCAATTTCTAGTAATCTTATAACTTTATTATTGGTTATAAA